>CM050163.1:64832657-65137657 GCA_027410445.1 Discoglossus pictus | reverse complement strand
ACAGTACAGTCATTGCAGTCCTGCCTTGAACCCTGACATAATGATTTTACAATATTTGGACATGATAACTGTAAACTAGATTACATTCAAAATACAACTTTCATAAGACAGATCAGAGGTTTTGGCAGTTGGTAATCGTCGACAGTAGGTTTCACCTTATTGCAGTACTTGTGCAAATCAGCAGCTTGATGAATTCAAGAAAAAATAAATCTTGTCCTGTTACCATGAAGAGAAAAAAGGTTTCCTGCAATGGAAAGTCTGTGTAAATGCATTACTCAGATGGACTATTCTCCCTTGGCTTCCGCTGCGGCTTCGTTCCACAACCACTCTAGGCATCTGAACAAGCTGAATGGGGGTCTTCTCATCCTTCAAAGCCTGGGTCAAGTTTAGGATCTAATAAACAAAACAAAAATAAAAATGTACAACGGACAGCAAATACAAGTTTTAGTGAGAAAAAAAAAAAAAAGCTCCTCTCACTGATAGCCACTGCAGTATATTACTTGTAAGATTAAAGTTGTATGTATGTATGTATGTATGTATACACACACTACATTTGTATTCACATTTTATTGTAAAAAATAAAAAAAATGTTGTTTCCTGCTAAGAATTCCAAGAAATAGTTATTACACTGCTCTCTGGGAAGCAGAGCATGGCCCTGCAAATGTGCCCACAAATGCTTTGCTCTTCAATCCATAACCGTTTTAAAGATGGATTCCTTTAAGCTTATGCCCGCTGCATTACACAGCTCTTGTTTCACAAGATTTAGTAGCCGTGTCGACATTCCCAAATCTATTCAATTGGCTGAATATGGATTATCACTATATAAGAAATAGTGTCATATCCTGTACAATTTTGGAAAGAAAAATTTGCTAATCCAGCATCTTTTTTTTTTTTTTTAAATGGCTCTTTGACAACAATACTATTCAGAGACAAAGTTGTATACTTGGAGAGGTTCTCTGAATAAATAATAAAAACAAACGTTTTTCCCCTCCTAATGTTTAATAAGCAACCAAAACAGGGGAAAAAAAGAAAATAATGAGCAACTCGCAATCTGAATTGCTTGCTACAGGTGACTAACACGGACGGCCTCAGATAGCTTGATTAATGTAATATTACAGGAAAGGTGTATGTGACAAATGTTTCCACTTTCGTGATGCCAGGGTTTCTTTTGTGTCAAACATGTAAAATAGATCTGGGTATGGAATTACAAAAAAAAAAAAAAGCTGGTTGTTCGAACACAAATGCTGAACACTGTAGCACAATGTTCTGTTCTAGCCATACATTTAATTATCCTGTCTTTATTTCTTCTTGTATTTTATGTGAAAAACAAAATGGTTATGGTATGGAGCGAGTGGAATAAAAATACAAACCTGTCCCCTCATCACAGACATCTGTTTCTCAAATGTAGGCTTATCAAATCCTTTATCATTCTAAAAATGGGACAAAATAAATATGTAAATTGCAGCATATGTAAATAGAAAGGTTTATTGTTCTTATTTTACGGTACTACCCTTTATGCAAATAGATTTTGTTGTTGAAATTACACATACAAAAGTTTTAATTTACCTTAAACAACTCATAAAGGTCTTCACAAAGGTCTTGTACAAAATTCATATCAGAAATGCGAGGAAGAATTAAGTCTCTGGTTTCTTGGCTAAAAGGAACTTTTGCTTGTGGAAGCCAAGCCCAGTGGAATGGATCTACAGTTAAACAGTTGAGAAATAGAGACCATCAATAAATTGAATGAAATAGGGTCAATGTTAAATGACTGGCTCCCCAAGTTACATAAAAGCTTTGCAGTCATATTCTGAACCCCAACTGTCCCTCTGTCTGTATATGTACTGTGTATTTACCTTGCCAATTGATTTTATGATGGAGTTCATCCATACTGCTCTAGTTCAAAGGGAGCACTGATAAAAAAAAAAACCACTTCCCCCACACATTTCATGGGTTTATAAGAATATTTAAATAACCCATTTCCCGATTCTAAAAGAATATCAAATACCATGCAAATGGAAATTTACTCTGCTTGCTACAACAAAGTATGAGCTTTTCTTGGGCTTAATTAGAAAATGTCAACCCAAATGAGAATAAAAGCTGAAATGTACATAACGATTTGTAATTTATGACCCCTTCAGTACCTGTAATGTGATGGCTATGGTGTAAACAAAGGAGCTCTTTGAAAGCCAACACTGCAGCATTTAGAACAATTTCACTAGAATTTGACAGGGTATAGCAGTATCACTAAGTTCAGGGCAATTTTACCACAATAAAATTATAAGATCACTGAAGTCCCATAAATAAAGTATGTATTACTGAAAAAAAAAAAAGTCAATATATTTTGTTAAATTCAGTTATTATGTATCGACGTTGTAAACATGGGAAAGAATACCCAACATAAGACAGCTTCTCCAAAGATAGCATGGAGCAGAGTTATTCAATAAAGCATACTGTGAATGAGACTGCAGTGTCCCTTAAAGTGTGTTTATTTTTGGTATAATTTTATACTTTCAGGATCTTAGTCTTAGAAAATAGAATACAGATATAAAATGTCACAACTGGCAAAGTTCACAGCCACCTTTCCTTAAAAAGGATTTACAAAGTCAATTTCTAGAACCAAACAAATTGTTTTATGTTTACACGTGCAAAATTAGATTTCAAAAACATTTAAAAAAAAATAGGATTACCAATTAATTCTAAATCTAGGAAAGCATCACTACTAAATGAAATTCTGAAAGTGACTACTTACATGCCCTCCACTCATCCGGATGTTTAAATGGAAACGCTAACCCATTGTCAATTGCAGCAATTTTAATCACTGGCTCTTTACTAGTCTTCCAATCCTATTAAAAAATAAATGAAAATTTAAATGAGTGAAACAAAACAAAAAATCCCTTTTTATTTTAAATGTATCTGTATATAAATAAATGACAACTGAAGAAAGAAAAAGTGCTCAATACTTCCTGTATGAATTTCTCATCATTTCAATTATTGTATAATTAAGTATACAAGTTAAAGCAGTGAAAATACATTAAAATCAATGGATATATATATATATATATATATATATATATAGATATATATAGATATATATATATATAAAATTGCCGTAAGTACCGAGCCTTACTGTATTATGTGCATTAAGTGTAAAGAGATAGACTTCTTAATCTATACTTTCAGTTGCCCTTTTATATTTAGAGAAATGGGCAAAAGTTTGTATTTATACAGTAAAGAGTATTCTATAACGATTTAAGCCTATCCACAAAAACAAATAGGTATTTAATAAATATTATTCCTTTTGAGTTTAAAAAAGGAATCTATCATATGGTCATTGATTGCATTCCAACATATTAAAGAATTCGGTTGTTGTAAAATGACTTGCCTTTTCAGAAATGTCATCCTCCTCTTCCTGACTTTCAAATCGGATTAGCCAATTATCATTCCCTCGATCTGCAAAATAAAATTGTAAGTGTGGATGGTTAGGAGGAGACTGCAATGTTGGACTGGGAGTTTGTAACAATGAGCTATCTCTGTCAACACTCAACATCAAATATTACTTTGCACCAGATACACAAGAGGCTAAAACGTACCGGTCTTTGCGTTTACAGTGTTAGGTGGGGTGAGACTGATCTGTGTATAGATATTTAGTTTGTCACTTCCAAGGAAAACTTTTGTTTATCTAGTATATTACACAATTGCAATCATTACAAATATTAAAAGCAATTAATAACATTATGATAAATGAAAGATTGACACATTATCTCTGATACTCTCTCCAATTTTTTGAAAACTCTTTCCACACAGCAGTCTTGAGATAGGGAGACCTCACTCTCCATTTTCTACTCCCCAATACCTCATATTTGAAATGTTGTGGGCTGGGGGGAGGTTACAATTAATCATTACGTGATTACGCCTTCCCTACTTCCTTTTGCCCTCGTCTATTTCATCCTATATCACATATATAATATATATTATTATAATGCTTTGTTTATATATGTAGTAATAAAAATACAGCTGTTTAAGTGTAGGCCCAACTTGTAATACGTGTTTAGTAGGAAACATTAGCATAAAGTTTTTACCCATTTTTTTTTTTTTTTATACTGCTGTAAAAGGGGGGGGGGGGGGGGGGGGAAGAGAGAAGGGTGCACGTCCTACTTGTGGCACAGCTTCAGAGGCAAAATGTAGACGTAAGGAGCTCACTTCTCTTCAGTTTGCAATTGTAAAGTACCTTTAAAAGGACCACTGCAATAACGTTATTTTTTTTTATTTTTTTTAAGGCATAACACCCACTTAGGCAGTATGCCAAAAGAATGAGAATTGAGACTATTAAAAAAGTATCTATGCTACTCTATTTGCAGATTTCATCAAGCAATAATGTTCTCCTTTGTATCTGTGTCAAACTAGGAGGCACCTATGCAATTTATGGGAGCATGTCTGCACACTGTTCCTCTAGGCTCTACATGAGTGAGCTTAGAAGTGGCTCCGATGCAAATGTTGCCATCATTTACTTAGAAACCTTCTAGAGTTGGTAAGCAAAAGAGAAAAACTACTGCATGATCAGAGCTGCAGATGCACTCACATGAATTAATATTTAAAATGTTTTATTTTAGTTTATTTCTTAAATTATATGTTTAATATATTGTTCTGCATACCGTCTACTCTGGCAGTAGGTCATTTGAATGACTTGATATTGGGAGCATTTGTTTAGAACTGTAGCAAGTTAAACATTTTACATCCAAAAACACATTGTACTCACTAATGTTGTGAGGAGACTGTCTTATGCTAGGTGTCAAGGAATTTGATGCCCCAAAAAGAGTATTATGATCAGATTCGCAAACAAATGACTAACTGAAAATGTGATAAATATCACTATTATTTCTTTAAAGACATATTTACCAGTATTCCTTATGACATAGTCAAGAATGACTAATCTCTCAAACTGAGACTGAAGTTGTTTTCTGGTATTCTCGGGCAAAGGGTCTGTTTCAAATCTCCTAAGCCAGTGATCAGCTTCCTTGTAACCATCAACAAAAAGCTGGAAGGAGCCAACCTATGGATTTATTGAACAATGAAATCAAGCAGATATACTACATTAAGGATACATTTGTGTATGACAATACAGTATTATATGTGTAAAAAAAAAAAAAAAAGTCTATGGAAGAGACAAATATAATCTATTTTCATTAGATAGAATAAGTTAAATGCAAGGCGACGTCTAAAATAGCTTGCTGTGGTTATTCAGTAAGAAGCAATACATTATTTTTTCCAATCACAAAACATTTTAATCGTGAAATTTGTATTTTTTCTTATTAGAGACGAATGCCCTTAAAGCATGTAACAGTATTAATTAGGAGTAGGCATATGTTTACAAAGAACATGTGGCAGACAACATTAACACTGTTTAAACAGTCTTGTTATACATTCAAACTCTTATGTAATTCATGCATTAATCTTCTGTCATAGCTTTGTAAACAAGATTAGATCACTTACAGGAGTTTGAAAAGGAAGGAAAACAAAAACCTACCTTGGGAGGAAGCCCTATGCGGTGAAATTTTCGCCCTACTTTTGGCACTTTTTCTAAAGCATATTTTTTGCCTCTCGATTTTGCACGGTCTATTGCACTGTAATTGAATGTTTCACTCACAAGCCACACTACCTTAAATGAAAAAAATTAAAATAAAATTAGGTAAAAAAAAGTTGTACAACATTCTTATTGCATGTTTAAAGGGATTCTGTTACCCCCAAAAAGTGCATGCTGCTGTCGGAACATTTGTATGCAAATGAGCAGCTCCTGCATATTAGTTTTTTGCTTTGATGTGCTAATTAGGATAACAGTCTGCTTGTCCGTCTCTGTAGTGGCCACAAAGACCCCAATGTTATCTGGCAGTTAGACCCCTCTTCAACCCTTACCAAGATATCTGAGCCGTAAATTAGCATACAGGATCCACAGAATCCATGCTAAATATTTCAGAAATTATTTACTTAAAAGAAAAACTGCTAGTACAATGTATATCAAGTTTTTAATGCTCTTAAAAATTAAAACAACTTCCTATTGTGGGGTAAGACCCTTTAAAAATCAGGCTTTACTAATCAATAACAATAGTCCAACATAAAAAATGCTGAGAACAGGAATGCAAAAATCTGGAATTATTACATAAAATGTACTTTTACCTTTGTTTTTGGTACAACACCTAATCCCAATTTTTCATCTACTAGGTAAGCACCAGCCTCAGAAAGATATCCCTGGTTGGGAACAAGGCAGCCCCGTCCAAAGCAGCAAGGACAGCAAATCTTGTGGAAATATTTGGTCCATTTTGGATTAAGGTGACCATAAGGCTCTTCTGATTTTGGTTTGAAGACACCAATGGTTTTCTGGGTAAGCAATATATTAAAATAATTAAGGTACATCAATGCAATTGTAGTTCATTTTATAAAACATGTATTTTATTTTTATTCTTTTGCAAATAATAATAAAAGTCTGCCAGTCCAGTTTAGTAGTTTCATAATGTCTGTAAGGGAACTAGGGTGTCAAAATAGTTGAGAGTTTTAAAATATACCAATATAGCTTTTCAGCTCAAAGTTCTAAGCAAGTAGAGATGTTAAAAAATATATATTTTTTATTCCATTAAACATTAAGAATTTCCATACGTACTGTAGAATGAATGTCACCATCACCCAAAAATACCAGGCAGTGATCAGAATAAATCAACGCTCGGTGTTATACTATGTTAAATGGTGCATTTGTAAAGTCTGGGTTTACACAATTTAAATGTAATCACTACAGCACAACACCTGGAGTACATGGTTCATAAAAATCAGTTTTCATCATGGGTTTTGTTTACAGTGCTATGTTGATTTAAAGATCCAGTTTTTAATGTTTATATAATTAAAATAAAGTTAAATAAAGCAAACTTTTCTTCTTCTAAAAAAAATAAAATAAGAAACAACAATAAGTACACAAGAAAATAAAAAAGGACGACGTTTGACTGGGAAAATCTTCAAATGTCTGAACTTTGCAACAAGTCAATTTTATACACAGATTTAATTAACTTAAAAAATAAAAATTTGTTTTCCACACTCCCAGAGCTGCTTACATAGGTACTACCAATAGCAACACTGCATTTGAGTATGTTTTTTTAACCCTACATAGAAATGTCTGAGCTCCTCCTTGTGCAGGGAAAACAAGACTATATATTACGTAATGCTTTGCTGCCGAAGCTGCCACCACAGACCGAAACAATGTTATAGCTGCCTGTGATTGTCCAAAACTAATTATAAATAGTATGCTAATTTTATCAGAAATTTTCAGGGATTTTCTTCTTTTCCCATACACTACTGATTCTCTATCGGATACACTCATAATCTAGGAAATTTAAAAACGCCTTTAACAACAGTCACAGATCTGTAAGCAATGATTCTTTTAAATTCTTTATTTTCATTGATCCTGCTTTCACACTTCCTGCTACCTTGAAGACAGAGTTGGTGTGTTCAACCCATGTTTCTTATATATATATATTCAAGAGTGGAAGGAGGGAGGTGGTGGATTTAGTTAAGATAAGCCTGGGTCACCTTTCCCCTTCCTCCTATAGGTTAAATTGTCAAGCATACATGCAAGCCTTGATTGTTCATATTTATAACAGTCAATCAAGTTTCTAAAAGGAAATAGGACTATCATGGCAGCTCCAACGCACTAGCAGAGCCTGCTAAAATGAAAATCTTTCTGGGAATACTTTTAAACCCACGATTGATCTAACTGCTAATTGTGTTAGTGTGGTTCATACTTCAAAATTATGTAATGTTTTTGTTAATCTACAGTGGCCCTGTAATAGAAATTAAGCTAATTTGTATCAGAACAATTGTTTAACCAGTGTAAGTGCTATAAATGTTCTTACTACTTTTGGATCCTTCACAAAGTAGCTTCCACTTGACCCCTGAGAAATTCTTTCAGGAAGAACTCCATTTTCAATGGCCTGCTCTGCTCTACGAATTATGTCTGCAAATTCCACATCATCCAAAATGATGTTCAATTCTTCATTTCCACTTTGACCTAAAGAGGAAAAAAAAACATGATTGAGAGAAGTACATTTAAAGTAACCATACCAAGTAACTTTCAGCACTCTACTAATACATCACAAAAAGCGTCCCTCTGCCAGGTAAAATGACCATTATGCCATTTCTCTGGAGCTCTGTAATATATATATATATATATACACACACACACACACACATACTTTATTATATACATTAGCTATATCCATTTTTATACATACATTTTCCTGCATTTCAGCAATGCTAAAACTGGTTATTCATTATATGACAAATTATGAATGTAAATATGTCACTTTAGCAACTGATAAATGGCAGAGCATTTATAACCTTAAGAAAATCAATATTGGATTTCTGAGTCATGCATGGGAGCTAATGCAACGTTAGAATGGAAGTAAATTCCACTTGTCTTAATTTGTGTAAGCTAATAAAGGAGCGATTTTTCTTCGCTTTGTTAGAATAATGTTTAGATGTTACCAGACAATCTATACCAATAAAATTTGTACTGTGTAAGAATTGCTTGAAAGTTGGCAGGCAACAGCACCCAGCTTTGGGAACCTCAAATAGTGGTGCAGGAAGAGGTTACAGTTGATTCTATACACAACAAAAAAAAGCGAGAGGCATACATGAAACGGGCAACATGTGAATTGGCAAGGTAGCACAAAAAAAAAAAAAAAAAAAAAATCAGGGATTTCATAGTAGCAATAATCCATACACAAATAACAGACACAGAGTAAGGCATGACTCCTCAAAACATCCTTTTAAAACAGAAAAAAAAAGGTTTGATCCTTGTCCTAAGGATTACTGCTTGAAAAAAAAAAAAGGTAAATATGAGTGAGTCTTTCTGTTTTGGCTAGCTAATAGAAACTTGCACTTACACAATAGTGATGTCAAAAATGAATACTTAAAAAGCAGAAATTATGAGGACCCATGAAGCGTCGAGAGGTGGTACCGAACATACAAACTGCCCACGAAGAATGAAAAAAATTGGAGTGGGGTGTCTCAATTTTTGCTGATAACACAAAGTTGTAAATCAGAAAATTAGGTACCTTCCCTCCAAAGAGATTTGCATAAATTAGAGGAATGGACATCTAAGTGGCAGATGAGATTTAATATGAATAAATGTAAAGTTATTCATCTGGGAAGGAAAAATAGTCAAGCAATTTATAATCTAAATGGAGCAAATCTAGGGGTATCAGATATTGAAAGGGATTTGGGAGTGCTTGTGGACAACCACCTAGGTAACAGTGCTCAAAAGCCAAGCAGCAGCTGCAAAGGCAAATAAAATATTAGCATGTATTAAGAAGTATATAGAAGCAAGGGAGGCAAATATAATTCTGCCACTATACAAATCCCTAGTACGCCCTCATTTGGAATATGGATTACAGTTGTGGGCACCACGTCATAAGGTAATTTTAGAGCTGGAAAAAGTACAGAGAAGGGCAACAAAGATAATAAAGTGAACCAAATTAAAAACTTATTTTCTCTAGAAAAAAAAGGCATGTAAGAGGAGATATGATTACCTTATATAAATACATCCAGGGTCAATACAAGGCTTTGTCAAGGGAACTTTATGTGCCAAGAGGTTTTCAACTGACAAGGTGACATCCTTTGAGATTATAAAGTAAAAAGATTTCACCTTACAGAAAGCAAAGGATTCTCCACAGTAAGGGTGGTTAATCTGTGGAATTCTCTACCAAAGGAGGATTTGATAGATAACTTTAAAAAGGGATTAAATATATTTTTAAATAAAAAAGCGCATCAAGGGCTATCCTGGATAAACAGAGAGGTAGTCTTGATGCAGGGATGAATCCGATCGCCAGTATTTTTTTTCCCTGTTAGTCTTCCCCTGGATCAATTAACAATAAATCCGCGTATTGCAGATCAAAAGAGATCTAAAAAAGGTTGAACTTGATGGACTAAAGTCTTTTTTCAAACTTTACAAAACACAAAAAAACTTTTGGTGCATAAAATATGTTTTTTTCAATAATGTAAACCTACTTCTATACATACAGCAATGTAAATAATACTAAACAGAAAAACTTAAGAGGACTATAGAAAGTCAATGTTTACTCTGTTACAGCTATGTGAAATTGAATGCGGAAGTTGGATGAGCGTCAACATAAGGGCTGGAGGTACAAGTTCAAAACACTTTTCCTATTGTATATTAACAGATATAATGAAAAAACATTATACAATCTTGAATATATCTTTTGCTACTGATATGATACATTTAAGTAACAGTGTCCCAAGTTTGTATGCTAACCTGTAACAAAAAGGATATACAGTAAGCAGTACCAAGTGTATTCCAAAATAACTACCGTATTTTTCGCCGTATAAGACGCACTTTTTCTTCCCCAAAACTGGGGGAGGAAAGTTGGTGCGTCTTATACGGCGAATATACCTTTTCAAACTGCCTCTGTCCTCTTGATCTCACCCCAGCGCTTCCTACCAGCATCGCGTCGGCCGGTGCGTCCTAGTGACGTCACACACGCAACGCTGCAGTACACGAGGAGTGCTGGTAGGAAGCGCTGGGGTGAGATCAAGATGGCAGAGATCAGAAGAAAGGTGAGGATCAGGGGGGTCAGGGAGGATCAGGAGGGTCAAGGACTCCCAAATGCTCCCAAATGCTGCAGTATATGGATATGTATGTGTATGTGTGTGTGTGTGTGTGTGTGTGTGTGTGTATGTATGTATGTGTGTGTGTGTGCATGTATGTGTGTGTATATATGTATGTATGTGTATGTATATTTATGTGTGTATGTATATGTATGTATGTGTATCTATATACGGTATATATATATAAATATGTATATATATATATATATATATATATATATATATATTTGTGTGTAATGTAGGTGTGTATTTGTGTGTAAAGTGTATTTGTGTTTGATTCAGATTTTTTTTTTCTTGTTTTCCTCCTCTAAAAACTAGGTGCGTCTTATCTGCCGGTGCGTCTTATAGGGCGAAAAATACGGTAGATAGAAAAATAAAAATGTATAAACATCATAAAAGGCAAGAAACCAACATTTTCCATTGCCATCCTTGGGCACTCCATAGGAAAATCATTTGACATCATCCACTTATAATTTCAGCATCTGGTTGGGCCCCTTATATAACATCCCTAGAGGGTGACATCATATACATACCAAGAGCTGTGGAACAGAACAGCTTACCATACTGAGTGGCAGTCTACTGGCCATGAAGCGCAGGAATATTGCAAGAATGAATACTATCATTTTACACTCCCATCCAGTCCTGTTCCAATATGTTCAGAAGTGTTTGTAAACATACCAGGACTAACATGCACTGAGACATCGGTATGTGTCCTAATTCACTGGGACCTCCCACTGCAGTTGCAAAATGTTTAACAGGACAAATGGCCTTTTAAAGCTAAACTCAGCTTTATTACATTTGTTTAATAATGCAGATGACAAAAATCAAGGCATTGTGTATTGCTTACATCATTGTACTAACTGCTAGTCAAGGCAAAAAAGCAACTGTAAATATGGATCTTTTAGATCAAAAGGAACCACTTACTCTGCCCATACAGCCACCTTGCAAGAGCTCTATATGACAGCAATCGGTCATTTTATCTTTTAAGTCATCTCTAACCCTGTATTTCTAGCTATACCAAGATGGTCACACAAGGACTGCACCTACTCCCAGTTTAGCTATGCTCCTGACAGAAGGATAACATGTTTATCACAGATCTATGAATCCGTGATTACACACTGAAGTCTTTTTACTCAGATAACCTTTTAGATCAGACATTTAGCCAAAATCGTTCAGCCCTCTCTAAAAAGTGCATACCAATGGAGAGAGATTGTTTCCAGAATGTGATACTATGTGCAGATAAACACAAAGGAGATTAAAGTAATAAAAGTACCTGTCTTGCTCCACTTAGTACAGAAGTTCAGGTCACAAAGGAGACAACAGATCTAGCAACTGCTTCTAGCTCTATACATTTAGCAATACATTAGTCATACTATAAAGCACCACTGCAGTGTAATATATATAGTATGCTCTTTTGAAGAATTTTGATGTAACAATGGACAAAGTATACACAGTTTAAAACAAATTTAAGCCTTTAATATCTATGTTTTAAGTGTTGCTTTGAGGATATTTTGCTTCACTAAAGGCAAAACCAGAATCATGTAGTTACAACATTAATGGCCATTTTGAAATGGCCAATGTCACACCAACAGAGAGTTGATTACATTTTGAAGAGCACTAAAAACTGTCTGTACATTGTTCCAGCAGTTGTTCGCTATAGTAAATAAATATACTAAATATTTAGAAATGATTTTGTTGCTCCTGTATACCATTCTGCGGCTCAATATGTTAATGAGCAGCTCAGAGTGATTGATAAGGGGCGAAGAGAGGTCTGACCGCTATTTACCATTGTAGGTCTTTATTTTAGCCACTACAGAGCCAGATGAGCAGACTATAATACTAATTATCAGCCAATGAATATGTGCGAGCTTCTTATTTGCATATAAAATACAATAAGAACCACATGGAATTTCCCAGGACTGATTAACTTAGACATATGGCCATTTTTTTATACTTTGAGAATAATTAAAACATGCAGCTTCATTTGGGGGTGAAAGAGTCCTTTTAAGTTCAACACAGTCTAGATCTCTCTGCCACTGCTGAGACTTGAAACTATATAAAAAAAAAAAAAAAACACTAGAGCCTGGATCAAACCCTATTGAGCCGTCGCAGGAAAGCTAAATCGTAGGTGATGACGTTTAAGTGATTTTAAACAGTATTTCATGAACCCATTAAAAGATCTAATGCGTCTCCAAAGTTATAACATACTCTTGAATATCTTGACTTGGCAATGAGAAAATTATTTTAGAAAGCAAAAACAATGCAATTATGTTACTATAAAAGAAAAGCAGGATTAAATAGAAATAGATCCACAAATAAATGCAACTTTCACAATACTCTTGTGTGATAACTCTGGTAATCAAGGGCAGCACACAAAGGAATATGTGAATATAATAGACACTGCTGAACTACCATATTTGAAAGTATATTTTTTATGTTTTGAGAAATATAGCCTTTAATCTAACATATACAGGGTTGATTAACATTATTATGAGCACAGCCATCTACTATTGACATCAGCAGTGCATAGCCAATACAGTATGTGTAGTGATCTGCCTTGGTGGGTAAAGACGCGCTACATTGGAAGGGAGTTACCAGACACGCGTCTAAAATTACAGTATAGCGAACCCTGTTTGGTATGGTGCTCTTAAGTAAATGGCTGGTCACTGCACCCATGCGGACAATACTGACATTGCCAACCAGAAGAGGTCCAAAGGGTTGCCTTCTCTGAGGAATCAAGTTTTTCTGCTCCATCAACTGGCGTCAGACGCGAAACCTTCAGGAGCAAACACTCTGCAACCATTCGTGGCGGTTGTGGTCTGGGGAATGTTTTCTTGGCATTGACTGGGTCCACTCATACCTCTGGAAGGCACTCTAAACTGACTGGGCTATCTATCCATCCTTGCAGTACACCCAAACATGTTGACTGTCTTCTCTGAAAAAAGATGGGATCTTCCAGCAGGACAATGCAACATGTCATACGGCCAGAATTGTTTGGGAGTGGTTAGAGGAGCACAGAGAAGACTTCCAAGAACTTCCATGGCGTCCAAATTCCCCAGACTTGAACCCCATTGAGCAACTGTGAGACTACCTCATTGATCCACCACCAAGCACTCTTTAGCGACTGTCTGATGCGCTAACGTCTGCATGGCTCTAGATACCCTGCCATCCTTACAGTATCATACTGACTCTAGCTGCCCAGGATGGTTATGTGGGATATTAGCTGGTGGTCATAATAACGTAACTTGACTATGTATGAATGTTTTTATATATATATTGTATATACAGTACATACTTCCATGGATCAGCATGGATAACAATAATGGTAGCCCTAAAGCTAATTCCCATTGAATATGCTTATTGCTCACTAGCTTTATTACCCATAATGCCCCAGGTCTCTTACCTGGAGTACCTGCACTATTGCATATTGCTCACTATCCTCTTTGTTATTCTGAATCCCTCCTGACCTTTGCTACCTACACTATTGCTCATTATCCTCTTTGTTACCCAGAATCCCTCAGTGCATCTCTATTATCTCACCTGAGAGCCCCTGCACTCTCCCTTGGTCCATGCCCCTGCACTCTCCCTTGGTCCATGCCCCTGCACTCTCCCTTGGTCCATGCCCCTGCACTCTCCCTTGGTCCATGCCCCTGCACTCTCCCTTGGTCCATGCCCCTGCACTCTCCCTTGGTCCATGCCCCTGCACTCTCCCTTGGTCCATGCCCCTGCACTCTCCCTTGGTCCATGCCCCTGCACTCTCCCTTGGTCCATGCCCCTGCACTCTCCCTTGGTCCATGCCCCTGCACTGCAATCCCAACCTGGTACCTGAGCTGGAGAGCAGGGTCTCTCGGTCTGAGGACGAGCTGTTTTGCGTCCTTCCTCTCCTCCCTCCGTTAGGGGATCCCTCGCTCGTTCTCTTCAGGAGCGGCTCCTCCTCACCTGCATCCTCCTCCGTCCGGCCAGAGAAGTACCTGACAGCGCTTCCGGGACCTGCCCTGCCATTCACCACCGAGTGCGGAGACACGGTGGTCGGAAGCCCCGAAACTGCCTCCCCCTCCTTGTCCGGCTCCAGGAGCACTAACAGCGGCGGAGAAGCCCTTTGCTTGTCCTGCGTCTCCTCCGCCATCATCCTGTTACAAGAAATGCCTCAGCTCACCGGCGCTGCGCCACCATCACTGCCAGGCCCCGCCCCTTCCGCGTCACCAACCGCCGACCGAGCGCGAGACCTCACGAACTCACTGTGAGGCATACACTCCTCCTATTGGCTGAGCCCAAGTCCCGCCCAGCCAGCGCCTGGCAACTTACATACGTGTGGTTCCCGCAGACAAATCAGTGCAGTGTTTGTGACGCAGCAGGAAGTTTTGTAACTGAAGTCACTTGTTAGTTAATGAGGACTTCAGTACATAGCCCCTGGTGACTGACACTGAAAAATGTGACATAACACAATGGCGTGTCAGATTCATTTATAAGTGTACAGGTTTATAAAATGGAATATGTATGAAAGTAGCATTGAAGTTTAAGATAAAATGCACTTGTTTTCAAGTATGCCCCAAATGAACATTATTAGCAGCGGTGTAAGCCACAGACAGATATTTTGGGGGAAAATATGAAATGTGGACGGACAGGAATCCATTGTGTTTGTTATAACTTCCTCAGAGCTAAATCATGAGGGTGTATGTTTTTATTACTGTAAAGGAGGGGGTAGGATAAGACTGAAATAGACACAACACCCATTCTCTATCGCAGGCCCCTTGCATCATTCACTGCAACAACATCTCTCCAGAAATGTATACAACTTCTCACATATGTAAATTCCACAAATGTATCACGGATATCCGGCAGAGATGTCAAAATGTGTTTTTTTTCCAATTTATGAACCTAATCTGTGTAATTATGCTCTGAGTCAGACTTTTCAAACAAATATTTTTTTCGTGGTGTGTCCTAGACGCAGCGTTGTTAAATGTTTTACTAGAATCAGATGAAAATTGCTGAAATTCTTTACAGACTACTTAAAGGGACACAGTGGAGGTGACACTTAATTATAATTTTTTTTTATACCACAAGTACCTGGACTGATTTACTGCAGACCCTTGTTATCTGTTCCCAGAATCCATGTAGATACTGAAAAAGTGCAAAATTATTTAAACCATAGTAAAATCCTACAAAAATTACATCCATCTGGGATCTATCATTTCTTATGCAGCACTGACAGCTGCAGTTACAGATGCCATCTGCCAGAGGGCGCTGTGAGTTTTCGGGCGCCGTCAAGTTCCAGGGAAGGGAAAGAACTATTCTCCCCTCCGACGTGGCGCAACTCGACAGTGCTGAATCAACAGCGGGGCCATTGCTATGTTCGGCGCGGGTACTCGGCCCCCCAGGGCCATGGGTGCGGCTCTCATAGATCAAGGCCTCTTCTTTAGGCGCGCCCTATATGCTAAAATCAGCAGCGGCATCTGTCGGGGCTTAAGCTCTTGGAGCGAGGGATTTCATAATGGGAAAGGCTGCTTTTGGTCATCAGGATGGCCCATGTATCATCTTTGGGCAAGGGGTGTGACATATAGCAACCCCCCGCCCCCCAGCAAAGGGATCCCCAGCAATCTCGTGATTAGAAAAAATAAAAGCAAGGCTGAACCAAGGGTCATCTCTACATAGGACATCTTAAAACTTCCATTTAACGTAGCTATTACAAGCTGTCTGTAACAAATTCTTTCATGTAAACAGTATTAAGTGATCTTTATGTGTGATGTTACCTGTTCTATATGTGTTCCACCTAAAGTGCAGTTATCTGGCTCCCTTTAACAAAAAAAAATCACGTATTGTACATGTTCTGTATAAAGCTCTGTGGATGCTTGTAGTGAGCCTAAACCCTATGGGCCTCATTCAATTGCGATTTGGCTAATTGAATAGGGCTCTAAATAAGCACATAGCATATATTTTTTAAAGACGTTTTTAGTTAGTGAAAACCTTGCTTTTGGATAGATGTTTACTAACTAAAAACTTCTTTAAAAAATATATGTTATGTGCTTATTTAGCACCCTATTCAATTGGCAAAATTGAAATTGAATGAGGGCCATGTGTATAATCAACCAACCGTAGCACTGTAGTCTACACCCTTCTGATTGTTTTTTTCAAAAGCCAATCAGATAAGGGCAGCAGTATTAGTAAATTATATACTGAATAATTACTACTTTAACAATGAAAAAAGGAAATATAAAGCTCTCAAATTGTTCAAAGACTAACCAATCAGCATGCACAGATTTAAATTTTTGCAGTCACATTAAAATCTTACAATAGAATTAGTACAATTGTTACATTCAATTTGTCCCAACAAAAAATTATTAAAATTAGGAATTTTTTATGGATCTTTATTTATACTTTACATTTTTAAAAACAAAAATACGTCACAATAAAATACTGATTAAAAACAAAAGTTTGATGACTGGCTTATTTTCAACATATAATATGTGACGGTTAAATAGAAAGTACTAATGTGAGAGTTGAATATAAAGCTTTTTCTATATGAATGTATAGATACTCTTTTTTTTTTTATTCAATAATTTTTATTAAGGATAATCATAAAATACCAGCATTTTGTTTCAATTTGCAATGCAAAAAATTTAACAATCCTGCCGAGATAACAGTTTAGTCATTTACAGTTCCTGTTCAGTATTATCAGAGGTAGCTAAATATTAAGGGGAACTAAATATTCTAGTTATCCTTCAGCTTTTTTATTTTTCCAAGCTTAAAGGTATATGCAAGTGAGCTGGATTATGAATGCACGTGATAGAGGATAATTAGTAGTGTATGAAAACGTGTTATATAGAAGAGTTCAGTTTACTTACAAAGTTATTTGCACAAAAGTCAAATCCAGTGGTACACACCCACAGGACGCTTACATAAGCAGGGTACACACAGGAAATACAGCAGTGTACCCACAGGAAATACAGCAAGAAACACATTTTGACCTTTCTGGTACAGAGCACAGGAAGTAACTGTTGCACTTATTGTACTGAGCACATGCCAGAAGCCACTGTGGTGAAGAATGATGCAATTTATTATCCTAATTCAGAATTGGAATGTTATGCTAATTTCGTTGGAGTTTTCTAGGGGTGTACACAAGCACATGCAAATGCCAAAAAACATATTTTGCTAAATTCAAGGTAAGCTAATCAATGTTTATTTTGGGATGTTTTTATGCAAACATTTTTTATCATACACTACTAATTCTTCTCTATCAGATGCATTTATAACCCAATTCACTTGCATATACCTTTAATAATAACAAAAAATAAGAAAAAATAACAATTCTAGTTAGTTACAATAGTATAGCTGGTTCTCCCTGCAGCCAGTATGAAGAACTATGTCTTCTTTGCGACCCATAAGGGTTGGTCAGGAGTCGCCAATTTAGTACAGTAGGGCTGCTGTAAACTATTTACATATTAACAAAAAAAGTTAAATACAGTAATAACATGTTACCATGGCGAGAAATAGTGCAAAATAAAAGCGTTGAAGCAATAAAAGGTGAATTTGCATTTTGCTCAGAGCAATTATTTCTCAAACTCTCCATACCTTGGGATCCGGAACTTCAGGGTTGCACCAAGATCCAGACCATCTCCGTCTCCTGCTTCCCACCCATTGGTGTATCAGATTGGCTTGTGTAAGATTTATGTGATTGCTATGCAATCAGTAGAAGCTAACCAGGGTTCCCAAATCTTAAGGAACAATGGAAATGTGCCGTGGAGGATATGTGTCAAACTTTCGTTAATCAGTATGTAATTAATTTTGTTAACTACTTCCCTATAATGAAGAGAGGGGGATTTCCAATTTCTGGCAATGACATTTTTAGTGGCAAGCATAATGTATTGGAATAATGTGTCTTGAGAGAGGATTAGTTTGGAGTTATGAATACCTAAAAGGCAAACTTCAATCGAGAGGTTTAGCGGTATATTGAATAATCTTGAGGGTAAATGAATAGTTTTAGTCCATAACTCTTGGACAATTGGGCAGGCCCACCATGAGTGTATAAAGTTGCCCTCTGCTCGGCACCCTCTAAAGCAAGCCTTATTCCCAGATTTCTCGATTTTATGGATCCTTAATGGAGTGAACTATGCTCTATGTAAGATTTTAATGGAGGTCTCTAAGAGACTATAGGTCATGGAGCCTCGTGAAAGGTTAGAGCATGCCTCAGTCCACACTTGGCCTAAGTCTTCCTCCTACTTGAGCATGAAAGAAGGTTTTGTTCCTTGCCGTTGCATTTAAAACTCTGTAAACAGAAGGTTTAGACAAATTATTGAAAGCCAGGATGATCTAGGAAGGTCATATATTTTAGTATTTGTAGTCACCCAATGTCTGAATTTGAGGAAGTTAAATGTTTCTTTTGCGGGGATGTTAAATTCCCTCTGCATCTGGGCTGCGGGCATTAAAAAGCTGTTCCTGAACCAGGAAGTAAGTCGGTCTCGCTTCAAAACAGTCCACCAGTGATGTGATGTGTCTGAACAGGTCAGTTAAAGACTATTATCAGTGAAAATTGATGTAAAGGGTGGACCAGTTGACCCTGGAGGTTTGCCCCCACCCAGATTTTTATGGTAAGGGTGGTTAGCGGGTTAGAGAATTTTGTTTTTTGGGAAGTTATGTATGGATACCAGATTAATGTATCCCAAGTGAGAGGGTACATTTATGCATTTTCCATGAAAGTCCAAAGTGGCTGATGTTTTATAGAGTGAGCCAATGGTATGAATGCCAATTGAGCTGCTCTGTAGTAATGTAGCAAATTAGGACAAGAGAGACCCCCTTCAGTTCTGCGCCTAAACATAATGTTTTTAGTTATTCTGGGAGGTCTGTTCCTCCAGAGGAAAAAGAATATCCATTTTTGGAATTTACTAAGTTCCATATTGTCAACTGGGATTGTCAGAGACCTAAATAAGTATAGGATGCAGGGAAGAACATTCATTTTGACCGAGATAATGGGGCCGGTCCAGGAGATGTTATGTTTCAACCCGGCCTCCATTTCCAATATTAAAGTTTTAATGAAAGGGGGGAAATTAGCTTTGTAGAGTTCCCAGTGATATTAACTACTAGGCATTTTATGACTGTTTTGGGCGAAATATACCTATATTTGGATTTTAAGTAGCCCAGTGTGTTGTGAGATAAACCTATGTTTAGGCCCTCAGATTTATCAACGTTGAGCCTAAGACCTGATAAGTCACTGTACTGTTTTATAGTGGACATTAAGCCTTCTATGGAGATCTCTGGATCTGTTAAAGTGCATAAAAGGTAATCTGCGAATAGTGAGCATTTAAATTGGTGGTGACCGATCTTGAGGCCTTTAATCTAATTTCTGAAGCAAATGGCTTGGGCTTAAGGTTCAACAGCTAGCGCAAATAGTAAGGGGGAGAGTACCTCTTGAGATGGAAATACATTTTTGGGGGACCGGTTTATTTCAGGTTGGCTAGGGGGGAGTTATAGTAGGTTTTTAACAGATTTATAAAGCGACCTCTGAATCCAAACCTTGTTAGAACTGCATACAGAAAGGGCCATTCAATAGAATCAAACACCTTTTTCGAAATCCAGTGCTAGGATGCACATTGGTATCTTATTTTTACGAGCCAGATGTATAATATTAAGGGTCCTCCTGATGTTGTCTAGAGTTTGCCTATAGGGAATAAATCCTGTTTGATTCTTATGGATCAGTTCAGGAAGAAACCCTGAAATCCTTTTGGCAATGATTTTGGATAACATTTTAACATCTCCATTCATCAATGAGTCTGGGTAGTAATTTTTGGAATCTAAGGGATCTCTGTCGGCTTTAGGGAATATTATGAGGTTCACCTGATTAATTTCTGCTGGCATAGGTTCTCCCCTTAGGATTGTGTTAACAAATGCATCTAGGTGTGGAGTGAGAGTTTCAGCAATTTTTTTATCGTACAAATTTGAGAACCCATTGGGTCTAGGTGATTTGCCATTTTTGAGTTCAGAGATCGCTTCTTTAAACTCCTCTATTGAGATGTCTTTATTTAGGTTTTCTAAGTTAAAGTGGGAAATAGTGGGGAGCTCTAAGGAGGTCAAGTATGATTGGAGGGCTGACTCTGGGGGGTTTGTTTGCGAAGGAGTATAGCTGTTTATAAACATTAAAGAACATTTTTGTTAGGGCTTACTATTATAGAGCCGATGAGAGTTCTAATTTGAGTGATTCTAGTCTGGGAGTATTTCGATTTAAGTCTTCTGACCAATAGTGTGTCTGGTTTATTAGCTTTAGAGTAGACAAGATAGTTAGTACGTCTAAGAGCCTTTTCGGTTTGTGTTGATAGGATGCCATCTAATTCTGCTCTGACTTTTTCATAAATACTCTTTTATTGTTTCAGAGATTTTTCTTATTTCTCTCTTTTCAAAGAAACCAAACAGTTTTGATTAAACTGAATAAATATGACAACAGGTTACACAACTAATGTAAGGGGAAAATCCTAATGTCTCCCCGATAAGTTGTCTTAGTTGTACCAGAGAGGATAATACTAATAATTTTGACTTCCATATTTTTGTAAAAATCTAAGTAATTGTTTGAGACAGCTTTCTCTGTGCAGCGTGATATCTTGTCTGCAGCTTTAAGTAAAGTCAGATTAATATGGAGGGTGAGATATTTCCTGAAACATTCG
This sequence comes from Discoglossus pictus, assembly GCA_027410445.1. Taxonomy (NCBI): domain Eukaryota; kingdom Metazoa; phylum Chordata; class Amphibia; order Anura; family Alytidae; genus Discoglossus; species Discoglossus pictus. The sequence goes on along the minus strand of CM050163.1, from coordinate 65,116,343 downwards.
GCCTACCGTGAGTAAATACACATTGGCTGGTAAAAATCCCTCTCATTTAATATACAATGTATCAGAGAGGTTAATGCTAATAATTCAGATTTAGACGTTTTTTGAACATAGGGTGATTATTTGAAACAACTCTCTCTGTGCACTAAGATGTCTTATCTGTAACCTCTCGCTATGTGATGTTCATCCTGCACATTTTTAATCAACAAATCATGGTTATTTTTTTATCATAACGTTCCTGCTAGTTGGAGGTGCTATTTGTAAAATCTAGATAGTCTCTATTTATAAGTAGGGATTTACTGTCTTGGGTCGAATGTGGCTTGTTAGAGCTGTGTACTTGCTTATGATTGGATCAAATATGATTTACATTATAGAAAATAAAAAATTATAATGTAAACCTTGGATAACAAGTTGTTGAATTGTATATGATCTTTCAGTTTAGAGATCACATAGAGAGGGCTTCTTATTCTGAACTTTAGTACTTTCTCATAGATTTGCCAAGCTTCACAGGGGCATTGAAGCAGTTTGCTTAAGGATACATAGTCTGGTCTATGGGATAATTGCCATCACAGCTTTACACTACCATTTGCAGCCCAAAATACTTAGCAAATTTACCCCACTGGATTTTATGTTTACTAGTTTTACTTGTCTCGCTTTTGTGATTGGAGATGTGCTGGATGTTTAGTTGCTTTAAGGTGTAACTTGCAGGTTTTTGCCTTGTCTATCAATGTCTGCAAACCCTGCTGGAAATAGGTGTATTACATTTTAAGTTCTAGGTGAGCAGAGTACACATAGGAAGCAAAGTGTATAGGAATATATTGCCTTTCTATTAGTATCGTTAATATTACTGCAATACAGATCATCACCTATAATAGTTAATAGATGTGAGTGAAGCCTGCGCGATGCGTTCTGCTCAGGCGTTACTCACATGCTGATTGCCAGCACCAAGGGGGAATTGCGCAACTGCGCATGCGTGGTGCAGCTGCGCTATTGTCCATGTATGGCGGCGGCGAGAGAAAGGGAGGTGGGGAGGGACAGAGAGAGGAGACAAAGAGACCGAGAGAGAGGGAGGGGTAGAGAGATGCAGGCAGAGAGGGAGTGAGGGAGAGAAAGGAAGGCAGAGAGGAAGGGAGAGAGAGGGAGAGAGAGAGAGCACAGATAGAGGACAAAGAGAGGGCACACAAAGAGAGATAGGGCGCACCAAGAGGGACAAAACACAGAGAGACAGGGTGCCTGGAGAGAGCGCATAGAGAGAGAGTCTGCACAGAGAGAGACAGCGCAGAAAGAGACAGAGGCACAGAGAGAGGGAGAGGGCACACAGAGACAGCACAGAGAGAGACCGCACAGACAATTGAACATAGCATATGACACCGTCATTTATGACAGGTAAGTTACTAGTACAGATATAAACACAAAGGCATTAAAAGATTGTTTAAATATACAATATAATAAAACATTTGCATACTATATTATATTGTATAATCCTTTTATTGAATTGTCATAGATGTGTGGCATATGTGTTTACATTTGTTAAATACAAAAATAGATTTTCCAATTTTCAAGTTTTTAAACTATGACCTACATTAAAACTGCTTGAGGATCCTGTGAAGACAATTATAGGCTTACAACAAAGCAAAAAGAAGCGTGAAAGTCTTTTCAGATTAAAGTGTGAAAATGCTGTCAAGTGGAAATTCTTTAAGATGCAGTGTGATGAGATCACATGACTGTATATTGCCACCTCAAGCTCAGACCTAGTTTTAAATTAATGTTTATAGTGAGTAGAAATGCATCATGTTTTGCACGCCAATAGTATGACTAGGGTCAGGACACACGTGATATTACACAGAATCTATTTATTGTGCTTATATCTGGTCTTCACATTCAGGATTGGTATCATCGCATGCATTTAAAGAATGTGTTCTGAACATTGTTTTGCATGAAAAAATGTGCACCATACAAATCTGAAACATATAAATGCCATATTCATTTTTTTGCTGCCTAAAATGTCCTTCATTATTGAGTTTAATTATTCAAAATAACCTATAGAAAAGCAATGATTACAGTGGTTCTTTAATAAATAATCAGTTAACTCAATACCAATTTAGCAAATGAGATAAGTTTCAGAGTTTGTTAATATCACTTTTAGGCAGTTGACCTCCAAATATAAATGTCCTCACCAGACTCATCATCAACTGAACTAACCCGAGTCACAAACTGCCTACTCCAAATCTCTTCCATTTCCATTTACTTAGAGCTCAACATCTCAAAACAGAGCTCCTACTATTTGTTTCCTCTGTTGTAACTCCCACACCCAATATCTCCTTTGCTCTCAAGAACTCAGAGCCCGCTGCATTGAAGCGATTCTGGACTCTACACTTCCCTTCAAGACACATACTCAGTCTCCAGCCAAATCCAGTTTATCATTGAAGAACTTCTTTGGAGAGATGAAAAAAACAGCTTTCTAAATTGCTGAAATTTCCATGCACTTTTTGTGGCTGTCTGATCTGCAGAGAGGCTACTGAAATTCTGCTGTGTGCTCCAGCTGGTAACACGTTTCTCTGTGCATGAACAGAGATTTCACCCCATATTGTGAAAACTATCTAAAAGGCAAGGTTGCAATGTGAGATGGGAGTATAACAGATAAATGATGGTAATGATTAAAGGCAATAGGCTGCTTCAAGTGGAAGTTACTGTGTGTTATTTTAAAATATATATGACCTATATGGTTAATATCCCTGGTGCATAACACCTCTCTAATGACTATTTATAAGGATATAATTAAAACCGGAAAAACGCGCCGCTTAGTGACTAACTAAAAAAGTGCCCAGGAAAATATTGATATCTGTATTCTTATTGGGGAAAAGAAGGCTAATAATATTTTATAGAGGTTTTTAGTCAATCCTCATATGGAGTGCCATATTGCCAAACCAATCCAGTGCCTGGATATGGTTCACTGCTTAATCCCAGGATTAGCAAAAAAATAACAATATATATAGCACTTATTAAAAAAACACTAAAACCATACACAATAATGAGGCAGAATACACCTAAATAATTATAAAGGCAAAAAAAATGACCTAATACTTGTATAACTAAATATCCGGTATCCAATGTCTTGTAGCCATTATGTGAATTGCTAGGTGTTCTTGCCTAAACTGTTTGCCAACGGGCCGTTTCATTCTTACTGTGTGTTATGTTGTATTGTGTGTGTAAGCAATTTGTTAGATCATGCAGATTGTACATTGAGATGAAACTGGATCAACTCTCTGCCCGTGCACAGGGTTCCTTTCTGTACCTCACATTCTGGAGCAGACAGTAGACTTTCGGTAGCCTTTTAGCGTATTAAACAGCCACAGACAAAGATTGGAATCATGGCATCCAGGAAAAAGAACAAAGTAATACCACGTATGTCCTAATCAAGACCACACTCTTTATTGAGCAGGGTACAGAATATTAATAGGGGAAAAGCAATGGTAGAAAAGGAGTGGTAACATTAGACACTAACACAAAGCAACTAAACACTATCCCAAGGTAATGTAATCAGTAGTTTGCAGCTTATGTTATTATCAATAGATCATAAGGCCAAGGTAAAATAACAACTCAAAGATGTCGCATAATATCTAACTGGTAGGTAGATGTATGTTTGCATATCTACACACAAGCTTTTCAATACTAAATTCTCCCATTGGTTACATAGCTGAGCTGAAGCATTAATCAGATCCAAAGGAGGCCTCTTAGATCTGCCTTTGCAACCAATAACTTGATTAGACCTCCAAAGACCAAGTCACACAGTATATATTAATTTGCCACAAACTACATATACAAATATATACAAATATGTTTAACATGAACTTAATAAATGTGGCAAACTGTAAACCGTAATGACATTGCACCCAGTATTACAATACATAAAGCAACAACCTCTGTAGTACACTGAATAGAATCAAAGCCAAATCTGATATCATACCCCTGACTGATACAGGATGGTTCATGACATAAATGTTAAATAGATAGGTTTTTAGGGTGATGAGGCAAACAGGTGTTAAACAGAGTAGATGTAGCTTGAGAAAAGTCCTAAAGGAAGGAGTTAGAGGAGGTAATTAGAGTAGAGTATTAAAGAAGGTCATTTGTGGAGAGGAGAGGGAGATTGGGAGAGTATTTGGAAATGAATGCATAGATAAGTGGGTGCAGTGTTGTTAGGGCTTTAAATGTTAGGGTCAGGATTTTACATTGTATTCTGGTGGCTATGGGAAGCCAGCAGGGTGCTACAGACAACAATTACAGTAGACTCTCAGGTAACCAGAACTCAAGCAACCAGAAAAAAATTGAATACTGTACTTTAATTCTTATTTTATTTGCAGGGTTCAACAAATGCCAGGAGCCAGGTTGTCATGCCTTTCAATGCTTTCAGGCACCTAGATTTCATCCACTGTATGTCTCTGCAATTCAGTTTTACCTGGGAGCAGACAGGCATGAGTGAATGAGGCAGTGCAGTGTTGGCGTTACATTCCACAGGTTCAACATCGCACCCTCCAGCCCAATGTACCTGTGTGTAAGTGAGGAGTGAAAGCTGCTGCTGCTAGAACAGCCCTCACTGACAAATATACTTAGCAGAGCATCCTGTGTGCAGCTAATCTAGGCCTCTGTTAATAGTGACTCTCAAGCAACCAGAAACTAAATTTATCCAGCATTTACCAATCCCCATGGGTGCCGGATAACTGAGAGTCGACTGTATTAAGTTTGGTAGATGAGTCAAGCTGAAATGTTCACTATGAATAGGAGTGCAGAAAGACGGGTAATGGGGAGAACAATAAGGAGTGAGTTGCAGTAGTCGAGGTAAGATATGATGAGGAAGTGGGGTGACTGACATAGAGGTGCTACAGACATCAAATATTAAGTTTGGTAGATGAGTCAAGCTGAAATGTTCATTATGGATTGGAGTGCAGACAGTCGGGTGATAGGGAGAACAACAAGGAGTGAGTTGCAGTAGTCTAGGTGACATATGATGAGGGATTAGAACTTTAGTTGGGTCTTGCATATGATAGTGACATATTTTGGAGATGCTTTTAGGTGAAGATTATATGATTTAGTTATTAATTAAAGAAAATGAGTTAAAGAGAGGGCAGAGTCCCACAGAACCAAAGACAGCAGGCCTGAGTGGTGACAGTGATTATAGCTGATTTTGAATTGACAGGCAGACATCGAGGATATGCTTGATACGCAGTTTGCTAAGTGCTAGAAGAGAGGGGAAATAGTTCTAGTGCTTGTGTGACTGCAACCTCAAAGTTGATCTGATGGTAGTCATCATATGTGCTCTACACCATTAGATAAATAATGGGAAATCATGTGGAAAAGTTATTTACATCTATAAAATGTATTGATATTGTTATATTGTCTTTTTTAGTTGTTTGTATAGCCCTTGAAGCCATACCACAAAGAATCTCTATGTATAATAAGGTTGGAGTCTGTAACTGTGACACATTGTTTTTTATATATATTCATTTTTATACCCTTTTCATGGTTTAGTTATAAATTACTTCCACTGTTTAAACCCATATTATCAGGAGTATGTGCTCTGGGAGGTCTCAGGTAGTCAAGGAAGGCCAGATTTGCAGATTGTTCGTTTACATGTCTAACAAGTTCTCCAGAGGTTAAGGGAAAATCACTTGTATGTGAAGCTGGAAAAGCGTGTCTTTGAAACAAACGCTGTGCCATTCCTAGTCTTCATCATCGCTCCTCATGGACTTTCTTTGGATCCCAATAAGGTCTCCACTTAATTTGCCTGTGCCTAAAGATCTTAAGAGCAACCAATGTTTTATTGGTTTTGCCAACTTCTACAGAAAATTCATAAACTTTTCCATTGTTATCGTTCCTATAAGCGCATTAACAAAAAAAAAGGAGCTAATCCAAAGTCTTACAAGGTTTTCAGCAACTGAAAGAGGGTTTTAGCACACCCTTTTTGCTTATCCACCCAGACCTTAGTTTGCCATTAATATTTCATGCTTCGGAGACAGCCGCCCAACCATCCTATCTCAACATAAATAATTCCATGGACCCCAACACTCCTATGCATTCTTTTCCAAAGTATTCTCTCCAGGAGAAACAATTATTATATTGGAGACATTGAGTTCCTTGCTATTAAAACAGCATTTAAAGAATGGTGACACTGGCTTGTGGGACCAAGACGTCCTATCCTTGTGCTTACTAATCACAGAAACCCAAGTATTTGTAATCTGCAGAAAGACTGAACGCGAGATAAGCCATGTGGTCTTTATTCTTTTCCCGTTTCTGTTTCATTATTACATATCAACTTGGGTAGAAGAATGGCAAGGCCGTTGCCCTCTCTAACATTTATTGTGAGGATGCTGACCTGGAAAGAGCACTATAGAATATCTTGCCACCTTCATGTTTTGTGTCCTCCATTTCAATGTCTCTGCTTCACATCATTTCTGCAGTCTACTTCCCCTGGTCTTCTTACCACCTACAATTATTTTCCTCCAGAGGTTCTGCATGGGAAGACATCTGAATTGGTCTAAAGGATCTAACAGTGCCACCATGTGGAACATATGATACCCTTTAACACATGTGCATGCACTAAAACTCACAAAACTATTCCCTTTGGTTTGCTCCAGCTTCTAGAAGTACTGTCTCAAACATCGACCCACCTAGCCATGGATTTTATGTCAGACTTACCTCGATCAGAGGCAATACTACTTATACTTATTGTTCACTAGGTTATCTCCTCAATATTCTTGCTTGCACTGCAAAATATATGCTATTCATATTTGCTGCACCGTCATATGCTTGACCTCTACACTTTGATAAGTTCAATCCTTTTTCTTCAATGCAATTAAGTATGTCCCTTTAAAGACCAGCTGCTATTTGATCAGCTACTGCAAGAAACTCTAAAAAAGTCTCTTTGATGTATACAGGGGTTAACATATTGCACACATTGGTTTCTAGTGTCAGCTAACAGAAAAGATGGCTTAACCGATTTGATTTAGGCATGTCTTGTGTTTGATCAATTATGATGGAATAAAAAAGTGTAGCTTTGATTTCATTGACAACGGCACACTGTATACTTTTTGACAATTGTTCTATAAGTTCATTTTGTATTTTGTTGTTTCAAAGGCATCAATTCTACAGTGCTCAGCTTTCTTTATGGTCCAGCTCTCACACCTGTATGGGTGTACTACTGGGAAAACCATAGTTCTAACTATGTGGACCTTCATTAGAAGTGTTTTATCTTTACTTTTCACTAGTTTGTCCAAGCTTGCCATAGCTTTCTTCCCCAGAAGCAAGCATCTTTTAATTTCATGACCATCTGAAGAGATCTTGGACGCCAGAAAAATAAAATATGTCACTGCTTCCACTTTTTCCCCATCTATTTGCCAGGAACTGAAATTTCAGTTTGCCGTGATCGTCGTCTCTTTAACATTGAGCAGCAGGCCAGCTTTAGCACTCTCTTCTTACCTTCATCAATAGGTCCTTTAGTTTCTCCTCACTTTCAGTCATCAGAGTAGTATCATCCGTGTATCTGAGGTTGTTGAGTTGTCTTCCAGCAATATTGATTCCAGCTTTCATTCATCCGCATATACATTGAATAAATAAGTTGACAAAATAAAACCTTATCACACACCTTTTCCAATTTTGAACCATTCTGTTGTCTCATGTTCGGTTCTGACCGTGGCTTCTTGTTCCACATACAGATACTTCAAGAGGCGGATGAGATTAATTTGACACATTTTGTTGTGATCCACACAGTCAAAGGCTTTCGAATAGTCTATGAAGCATAAGTAAATATCTTTCTGGAACTCCTTTGCTTGCACTATTATTAATCGGACATTGGCAATCTAATCTCTTGTGCCTCTTCCTCTCCGGAACACAGCACATCTGGTAGATCCCGGTCCATATATTGTAACCGAGGTTGTAGGACCTTAAGCATTACATTGCTGGTGTGTGAAATGAGTGCAATTGTTTGATGATTAGAGCACTGACTTTTTTTGTGATTGTGATGTAGACAGACCTTTTCCAGTCTATTAGCCACTGTTGAGATTTCCAAAATGTTGGCAAAGTGCAAGCAACACTTTTACATAGTTACATAGTAATTAAGGTTGAAAAAAGACTTTCAGTCCATCAAGTTCAACCTGTTAAGATCTCCTCTGTTCTGCAATATGCGGATTAGTTATTAATTAAATTATTGATTAAATAATTATTAATAGTATAGTATTGGAGAATGAATAAAGAGTTAGTCCATCAAGTTCAACCTTTTTAGATCTCTATTGATCTTTTTAATTTGGACTATTTATTATTATTGTTAATTGTTAATTATTGTTAATTGATCCAGAGGAAGGCAAACATAAAAAAAACCCCATTGAAACTTTGCCAATTGTCTCATAAGGGGGAAAAAAAGCAAAATTCCTTCCTGACCCCAGAAACTGGCGATCAAATTTCTCCCTGGATCAATATTCCTTCGCTAGTTATCTAGGATAGCCTTGAATGCCCTCTTTATTCAGAAATATATCTAACCCCTTTTTGAAGTTGTCTATCGAATTCGCTGTCACCACCTCCTTTGGTAGAGAATTCCACAGTTTAACCACCCTAACTGTGAAGAACCCTTTTCTTTGTTTAAGGTGAAATCTTTTTTCCTCTAACCTCAACGGATGTCCTCTTGTCAGTTGAAAATCTCTTGCTACAAAAAGCTCACTTGACAAAGCCTTATATGGACCCTGGATGTATTTAAATAACGTAATCATATCTCCTCTTAGACGCCTTTTTTCTAGCGAAAATAAGTTTAATTTTGCTAGTCTTTCTTCATAACTTAGCCCCTCCATTCCCCTTATTAGTTTTGTAGCCCTTCTCTGTACTTTTTCCAGCTCTGAGATGTCTTTTTTGTGAGGTGGTGCCCAAAATTGTACTCCATATTCCAAATGAGGGCGTACTAGAGATTTGTATAGTGGCAGAATTATATCTTCTTCCCTGGCTTCTATACCCTTCCTAATACATGCTAATATTTTATTTGCCTTTGCAGCCGCTGCTTGGCTTTGAGCGCTGTTACCTAGGTGGTTGTCCACTAGTACTCCCAAATCCCTTTCAATATCTGATACCCCTAGATTTGCTCCATTAAGATTATAGATTGCTTGGCTATTTTTCCTTCCCAAATGCATAACCTTACATTTATTTGTATTAAATCTCATCTGCCATTTAGCCGCCCATTTCTCTAATTTATGCAAATCCTTTTGTAGGGAAAGTACATCATTATCTGATTTTATTACCTTGCACAACTTAGTGTCATCAGCAAAAATGGAGACACTACATTCGAGTCCTACTTCAATGTCATTAATAAATATGTTAAAAAGGAGAGGACCCAATACTGAGCCCTGAGGAACCCCACTTATCACATTAGACCAATCGGAGTATGTTCCATTTACAACAACCCTTTGCTTCCTGTCTTTTAGCCAGCTCTCGATCCATGAGCAGATATTTACTGCAATTCCTGTATCCCTTAGTTTGCTCACTAGTCTTCCATGTGGCACTGTATCAAATGCCTTTGAAAAATCTAAAAAGACTACATCCACTGAGTTGCCCTGATCCAAGTTCCTACTAACCTCCTCATAAAAACTAATTAGATTGGTCTGACACGACCTTTCCTTCATAAATCCATGTTGACTGCTACCTATGATCCTGTTCAAATAGACATATTCTTGTATTCTGTCCCTTATTAACCCTTCTAAAAGCTTCCCAACTACAGAAGTGAGGCTCACTGGTCTATAATTCCCCGGATTTGCTCTAGATCCCTTCTTAAATATAGGTATCACCTCTGCTTTTCTCCAGTCATCTGGTAGAGACCCTGTAGTGAGTGAGTCTTTAAAGATTAGATATAATGGTTTGGCTATTACAGAACCCAGCTCCCTCAGTACCCTTGGATGTATTCCATCAGGACCTGGGGCTTTATTAACATTTATTTTCTCCAACCTCTTTTGTATTTCTTCCTGCGTTAACCAATTATTTAGTGAAGGTAGTGTAGCCCCATTATGTTGCAGTGTCCCAACCACTGGTACCTCCCTTGTGTAAACCGAAGAAAAGAACCTATTTAGCTCATCTGCCTTTTCCTGGTCACTAATTATCAGATGGCCTGTGTCACATTGTAATGGTCCTATCGATTCCTTCCTGGCCTTCTTCCCATTAATATATTTATAAAATATTTTAGGGTTAGTCTTACTTTCCATTGCAACTGACTTCTCATTTTCTATTTTAGCCAGTCTAATAGCCCTTTTGCAAGCCTTGTTGATTTCCTTATAGTCACATAAAGATGCCTCTGTTCCCTCCTTCTTGTATAATTTAAATGCATACTTTTTTTTCCTCATCATGATCTTTAAGTCATTGTTAAGCCACATGGGATGTGATTTACTCCTATTTATTTTATTTCCACATGGTACATGCTGATGAGTATGTTTATTTAGTAAGGATTTGAATGTTGTCCATTTATTTTCAGTATTCTTCCCTGTAAGTTCTTTGTCCCAGTCTATATGTTGTATTGCTGCCCGTAGCCCATTAAAGTTAGCCCTTTTAAAATTTAGAGTTTTTGTTGGCCCCTTACAACTCTGTTTTTTGTATTCAATCTCAAATGAGACTGTGTTGTGATCACTGTTCCCCAAGGGTTCCCCTATTTTTACATTTGATATTATATCAATATTACTTGTGATGACTAAATCCAAGATGGCCCCATTTCTAGTAGGTTCTTGTATTACCTGGGCTAGATAATGATCCCTGAGTGTACTCAAGAACCTGCTCCCCTTAGCTGAGCTGCTGGTCTCGTTTATCCAGTTTATATCAGGGTAATTAAAGTCTCCCATTATTAGAACTTGCCCATGCTTAGCTGCATTTCCAATCTGTAACAATAATTGTATTTCCTCACTTTCAGCTATATTTGGGGGTTTATAGCATACTCCCACCAATATGCATTTAGAATTAGCTCCTCCACTATTTAGCTCAACCCACAAGGATTCAATGATGCCGTTAGTGCCAGCATAAATATCTTCTCTAACTATAGGCTTAAATTCAGGCTTAACATAAAGACAGATCCCTCCTCCTCTTTTACCATTGCCCCTATCTTTCCTAAATAGGTTATAACCATCCAGATTAACAGTCCAGTCATGAGATTCATCCCACCATGTTTCCGTAATGCCTATTAAGCCCCATTTTTCTTGTACTGCTAATATTTCTAGCTCATCCATTTTCCCAGGCAAACTTCTTGCGTTTGCAATCATACACTTTATGTTGCTATGGCTCTGCTGATGTGAAGTGCCTGCCACTGTATTTGAGGCCCCTATTAATATCTCCCTACTTTCTATTGTAACCCTCCCCCCTTCTCCTCCCCCATGGGTAAATAATTCATCCCTTTCCCTCTCTACCCTATTTACCCCAATACTTCTATATAGTCCCTCCCCCCCACCTACAAGTTTAAAAACTCCCCCAGCCGTTCTACCATCCTATTCCCTAGCACAAAAGCGCCCTCATCATTAAGGTGCAATCCATCCCTGCTATAGAGATTGTACCCAAGTGAGAAGTCAGCCCAGTGCTCTAAAAACCCAAAACCCTCTGCACTGCACCACTTTTTTAGCCACGCATTAACCTCCCTAAGCTCCTTCTGCCTCCCTGGGCTAGCACGTGGCACTGGTAGTATCTCAGAAAATACTACCTTGGAGGTCCTTGCTTTAAGCTTATTCCCTAATTCTCTAAAATCATTCTTTAGGACGCTCCATCTTCCACTAACTTTGTCATTGGTACCAATGTGTACCAAGACCGCCGGTTCATTACCAGCCCCTCCCAATAATTTATCCACCCGATCCACAACATGCCGAACCCGAGCACCCGGGAGACAGCAAACTGTTCGATTGCTGGGATCTGGGTGACAAATTACCCTGTCTACCTTCCTAATAATAGAGTCCCCTACCACCAAAACATGTCTGTTGCTCTGCCTATTCTGCCCTCCCTCTTCTCCAGTAGAGCTGTTCGCCCGGCTGTTAGAGGGAACAGCTCTATCTGGCATTGCCATTCCTGAATGGACATCGCCAACAGTTTCACTCAATCTGGCAAATCTGTTGGTGTTTGACAACTCAGAACTGGCCTGCCTCCTCCTGTTCCCCCTGCTTCCCCTTGTAACTGTAACCCAGCTACCTCCCTGGCCATCCTCCCTAGCCCCAGCTCCTCCCTCCATACTAGGCCCAGCTAAACTGTGCTCCGTGAGCACCAATTCCCTTTCCAGTGGAGCAATATCACTAAGTGCTGCAATTCTCCTCTCCAGATCTTCAATTTGAGCTTCCAAAGAGGCAACATGCTCACACCTGTCACAGAGGTATGGACCCTGGATCATATGTTCCAGTAGTGCATACATTTGACAGGATGTACACTGAATAAGGTTGCCACTGGACTGACTCATAATTATTATTATTGTCTACGAAATTTCAGTGGGAAAAATAAAGAATATAATATAATTTATTTATATAAAGTTTTCCTCCTTTGCACTATAAATCTGCCCTCCCTTTTCTTTGAAGGCCCTCCTTTTATTTAAACTCCTAGGCTTTTACTAGAATTGCACTTGATACTGAAAATGTTCGCAAGCTCACAAGTTCCCCTTCTCCGGTTTCTATTAACTTCTGCCTTCTCGCCTGGGCACAATTAGTGCACTCTGCAATTTATCAGCCTTTACTTGTAAGGTAAATCCACTTGTAAACAGGCCCCAAACCAGCTCACAAACCTTTTATACAAGTTTAACAGTCAAGCCACACCCCTCTCACCTGGGCACAATTAGTGCACTCTGCAGTTTATTAGCCTTTACTTTTTAAGGTAAATCCACTTGTAAACAGGCCCCAAACCAGCTCACAAACCTTTTATACAAGTTTAACAGTCAAGCCACACCCCTCTCACCTGGGCACAATTAGTGCACTCTGCAGTTTATTAGCCTTTACTTTTTAAGGTAAATCCACTTGTAAACAGACCCCAAACCAGCTCACAAACCTTTTATACAAGTTTAACAGTCAAGCCACACCCCTCTCACCTGGGCACAATTAGTGCACTCTGCAGTTTATTAGCCTTTACTTTTTAAGGTAAATCCACTTGTAAAAAAACTTTTGCAGCATCATCTTGTAGAATTTTGAATAATTCAACTGATATTCCATCAACTTTTGCAGCCTTGTTTTCAGCAAGGCATTCTAGAGACAATCTCACTTCACTCTCCAAAATGTCTGCTTCCAGCTCATACGACAAACTGTTAAGATCATCACTGCGATTAAGATCATTCCTGTATAGATTTTCAGTCTATTCTTGCCACCTTTCTTTATCTGATCTTCTTCTGTTAAATCCCTACCATTTCTATCTTTTAACACGCCCATTTTGGCATGAAAGGTCGGCCTGTTCAAATTAGATCCACAATTTTCTTGAAAAGATCTCTTGACTTTATCATTCTGTTATGTTCTTATCTCCTTACGTCAATCATTGTAGAATGTCTCCTTGTCTCATCTTGCTATATTCTGGAATTCTGCTTTTTTTCTCTTCTTACGTTTTACAATTATTTTGAATTTAAGGGGGAAAAAAGGATGAAATGAAGAAAGAGGAGGAGGAGAGAAAGAAGAGATATAGGAAGATCTCCAAGACTTTTGCAAACAGACTTCAGACATATGTTTTGATGGCCAGTATTATAGGTGAGAAATGTTCAGAGCAGTGTTAGGCGTGATTTTGTTATCTTGAGAGATTGACAGTGTCCATAGGACATATGATAGGATGGCATGGTCGTTTGACGAACACTTCAGGCAGATAATGGCGTAATGGAGTATATAAGGTGGGATGACAGAGATGTAGGCAATTGGATGAAAATTGTGACACCACTGTGATACAGGGGTCCTATCGCAAAAGTACCTGCTGCTACATTGTCAGGGGCAGTCAGAAAAGGACACTGCTTTCTTTATAATGAAAGTGCTCTGAATTTGGGAACTTGGGAACCAACCACCAGTGTTCAGGTGTTTTAAAAAGATCAGAGCAGCCGGCAAATTGTCTGCTAAGAACAGTATGATAAACATGCAGCTAAGAAGGATGCTCCGCTGGCTAAAACAGTACAGTAGGAATTGTTGCTGTTGTAAAAAGTTTGAGTTATTGTTTGTGGTTTTAGTTCAGGTTTTGTTATTCCTTTTAAGAGTGTACCACTCCATCGTTGTTTAGGCAAGGCTATTCCATCCATAATTTGGGAGGTGACCAAGGTGTTTTGCTTAGGTAGGGTGGTGGGTCCATTTTCAATGCCGCCAATGCCTCATTTACGGATTTCACTATTAGGTATAGTGCCAAAAAAAGAGCCCAAAAAATTCATAATTTATCGTACCCAAAGGATTTATCGGTAAACACTGCTATTGAAAAACATCTGTCTATGGTGACTTATATGTCATTTGATCAAGCAATTGCATTTGTCAGGGCAGCAGGTTAGAGGCCCTCAAGGCTAAGGCCAACATATAATCTGCTCTTAGGTTATCACCTGTTCATCCAAAGTGTCACCACTTGCAAGGTTGTCGTTTCAATGGTAGTTTGTCGACCTGTATCTACCTATGATGCTCAATATCTTGTTCTTATTTTGAAACCTTCAGTTCTTTTGTGCAATAGGTAGTAGAGTGTAGGTCAGGGTCTAACAGTCCTATTAAATTAGAAGCCCGTAGCAGCATCGACAAGCCTGCAAGGGCTGTGGTCTTGAAGTGTGGGCGAGTTACATAGCTATTAAATTAGAACATGCAATGAGTTACAAGTTTGAGACACAAACCTGTAAAACATTTTTCGAACATTGGAAGTGCGGTCTTGAACATGATCAATTAGTCAAACCCGTAGTTACGGGTTTAGATGGAGCCAATGAGCCAACAGAGATCGTCATCATTACGTCACTGAAAATTGGAGGTTGGATTTCAAAGTCTTACAGGGATCAATTACTAGTTACGATCGGACCCACATTCCAGATATAATGCAATATTGATAAATCTGTAAATATGATATTCTAGTCCATGAGAGTTCCATTATATGTATTAAAACTGGGATTGATATAACACAGAATTTACACAACATAAATTTTTTATGTTGCAGATTTGCGAGCTTCAGAATGTTGTGCCATTTATTTCAATACCTAACATCACTTTCCCTTTTAATATAAGTACAGTAGTGTGTGTATATTTGCATTTACAGTGCTATGGATAGGACTTTACCCCTCTAGCGGGTCCTCTCTAGTACCCGTTGGCTTTTGGGCTCCATTTGCGGGTTACGGGCTTAAACGCCATTGAATTTGTTGCTATTTAATAGCGTGATTGGAACATAACAGTTACGGGCTTGACAGATCAAAGGATTTGCGGTCGCGCAGTTCAAATTTCCACATCCCGTAGCCTTTTACCGCACTAACCCCACAAGTCATTGACTGGTTGCTTTACGGGTCTAATTTAATAGCTGTAAGTCTTGCGGGCTACGTTACGTCTACGGTTTTACACGTTTAGCTAATTTAATAGGGCTGTAGTTTTTTAGTTCATTACTTGAACGATTTTCTATTTGTGGGCCTGCATACATGTACAGCTTGCCACAATCTAATGGGGTTTTTCACAGAAGTAGCAAAGGAGTTAGGTGTCCCAGTAACAGATAACAAAACAGAGGGAATCACCATTGGTGGTTACCGGACGATAAGTTGAGGGATCTGCCTAACACTATGGGCCCGCACAGCTACTGAAGCTCGTAATGTATCCCGTAAAAGATACTGCTATTAAATTAACCTCTTTTAGCTACCCACAATCTATTTGCAGGTTACAGGCTGAAAATCCCTACCGGCTGTCAAAATCGTAACTCAGACCCAGCTAAACCTTTGATTTTTCAAGCCCGCAAATGTTACAATTGTTAAAATCTCTATTAAATTGCTACAATTCCTCAAGCCCAATATTGCCTTCAAACCTGTAAATGGCAAATGTAGCAAGAAACGAGTACTAGAGACCCACTCGCAAGTGGGTTAAACACCTGTTCTTGACACTATAAAAGACAATAAAAGCACAATACTGGACTTTAAAATATGGGGAGAATTAATTGCAACAGTGTTTAACTTGCACATCTGCAATAAAAACATTTTTTATGTGTAATTTCCATGTTATATCAATTCCCGCAATCAATGGGTTAATACATATCATTAAACTCGAATGGACTAGAATAGTAGATTTATTGATTTTTTTTATATTGTAACATTTCTGGTTAGCTAGTCTGATTGCAAATCGGACTTCTAAATACTAATTAATTGGGGTTTAAACTCCATGTTTTACTGACGTTATGATGATAATCTCATTTACTATTGGCTCTGTCTAAATTGTACCTTACGGCCTTGCTTAATTAATCATGTTAGGGGCCTGAAATGCTACACGTGGAAGCTTGGTTTACAGCTTTGGATTTCGGCCATGTAATTGCGGGCTGTTTTAATTTATTCGCTCTGTAACTGTTGCAATTATCAAGCTGCAGACTTACAGGCTGTATGAAGGCAACTGCGGACTTGGAATTTAATCGGACTCTATATCTGTTAAAGTGGTTCAGAAAAGTGTCCAGCAGTGGGAGCTGCAATCCAAATTGAACTTTGCTTCTAAAATTATCCCAATGGGGAGAATTTTCTAGGCGATTGTCATAGGCAACAGCAGTGGTAAAGTTACCCCACCACTACAATAGGTTAACAACTGCTTTGAAGTAGGGCCTGAAGGTTTGGAGATCTTTTTTAGAGCAATTTAACTGAAAATAGGCTGAAAATCCCTTTGGTTGTTAAAATCATAACTCTGACTCTTTTAGGCATTTGATCTTTCAAGCCCGTAAATGCTACAATTGCTAAAATTGCTATTCAATTGCTACAATTCCCCAAGGACGCAATTGCTTTCAAACCGGGAAATGGCAAATGTAGCCAAATATATTACAAGTTCCAAATAGGACCTGCAAAGGGTTTACAGACTAGTTTGTAACACTGCAAAAGACAATTAAAACAAACTACTGGACTTTAAAATATAGGGAAAGCAATGGGAGGCATTAGAATTAATTGCACAACAATCGCCAAGGAACAAATAAAAAGTGTGGCTGCAAGATGCATAAACTTGAAACTGCCTGCCATATTATCCTTTTCTCACTCACAGAGGCTCTAATGTGGACCCTAAAAATACAAAGATAATCTTATATACATCTTACCCATCAGATCTACATTGGGAAAAGTAATAGTGGCCAAATTACACCGCCACATGTCATATATATAGCAAGTACCAGGGGAACATACATCAGATTAATCCACTTTAACCATCAGGAAGGGCTGCAAACACACATGGAGGCTGTGCAGAGGCACGTGGAGCAACAGCCAACTCGCCTTCATCAGGGACAATCTCCGCTACACCTATCCTGGAAAGTTCCACGCCATTGCTGGTTTGCCATGTGCCAATATGTATTCCCATTATAATATAAATAACTAGTCTTCATTAGTTTACAGATATAGGAATGTGACACAAATGTGATGTATGTGGATGTCCAAAAACCCCAACCATGGAAAACACACTGTGTAAACGGTATAACAAAGCATCTTTTCATACACAGAGCACACTCAAAAATGTAACAAACTGTGCATCAATATAATGGGTGCGGTGTGGGCGGATCTCGGAAGGGCAAGAGGCTTTTTGTGCAAAAAGGGGATACCTATAGGGGGTAATATCATAGTCTAGAGTAATCATGGTGCATAGCACCTACCAGGGTTACATGTGGTCACTACACCACTACAACCGGAATCTGATAAAAAAAAGGATAATCACAAATCACTCCATTTAATTGAAGTAACCAGTAATGCTCATAGCACCTACTTTTGGTTATCATCTGTTCATTTAAACAGTTGCAATAAATTATGGATAATGTCATGCAAATCTATTTTCATATGTTAAGGAATAATGCCAAATAGATGATCAGAATCTGGAAAACAGAAAGAGGAGGTTGAGGAACATGCCTTCATGGTCATGAGATTTGGGCTATTAAGACCTACAGAGACAAGATATCAATCAGAAAACTATTTGGATTGACCTCAACCCCTCATCTCAACGGCAATCCAAAATTGCTGAAACATTCAACATAACCATACATACATACCATGTACATACTCTGTAGCCAGGCAATAGTATGTCAACATTTATACTAATATTGATAGAGGAGTGTGTATGAGGAAGACTTAGGGGATGTTCTCGCCTTCTTCCTCAGCACTGGGCCCCCACCTGAGGTGGCTGTGTAGCTGCTGTTGGGAAGGTGTGAGATGAGGAGGCCACGGGTCTGGTTGCGATGGTGGTGGAGCTGGTGGAACCAAAGGCTGGAGAGATATGATCTGGCCTTCCGCAAAGGGATTTGCATAAATTAGAGAAATGGGCAATTAAATGGCAGAGGAGATTTAATATGAATAAATGTAAAGTTATGCATCTGGGAAGGAAAAATAATCTATAATCTATAAACTTAATGAAGCAAATCTAGGGGTATCTGATATTGAAAGGGATTTGGGAGTGCTTGTGGACAACCACCTACGTAACAGTGCTCAAAGCCAAGCAGCAGCTGCAAAGGCAAATAAACTATTAGCATGTATTAAGAAGTATATAGAAGCAAGGGAGGCAAATATAATTCTGCCACTATACAAATCCCTAGTACGCCCTCATTTGGAATATGGATTACAGTTTTGGGTACCAATTCATAAAAATGACATTTTAGAACTGGAAAAAGTACAGAGAAGGGCTACAAAAGTAATAAGAGGAATGGAGGGGCTAAGTTATGAACAAAGACTAACAAAATTAAACTTATTTTCTCTAGAAAAAAGGCGTCTAAGAGGGCATATGATTACCTTTTATAAATACATCCAGGGTCAGTATAAAAATTTGTCAAGGGAGCTTTTTGTGCCAAGAGGTTTTCAACTGACAGGAGGACATCCTTTGAGGTTAGAACTAAAAAGATTCCACCTTAAAGAAAGAAAAGGGTTCTTCATAATAAGGGTGGTTAATCTGTGGAATTCTCTACCAAGGGAGGTGGTGACAGCGGATTCAATAGATAACTTTAAAAAGGGATTGGATATGTATTTAATTAAAAAGGACATTCAGGGTTATCCTGGTTAATTAGAGAGGGAGTTTTGATCCAGGGAGAAATTCGATCGCCAGTATTTGGGGTCAGGAAGGAATTCATTTTTTTCCCTTTTGAGACAATTGTCAAAGTTTCACTGGGTTTTTTTTTTGTTTGCCTTCCTCTGGATCAATTAACAACTAATCTGCATATTGCAGATCAGAGGAGATCTTAAAAGGTTGAACTTGATGGGCTAAAAGTCTTTTTTCAACCTCAATTACTATGTAACTATGTAACAGTTCCAATAGCCGGTCAATGAGGGTTCTCTGGGCTTGTCTGTCCCTATTTGCCTTTTGCTCATACCTCTCAATCAATCTTGATCTATTTGGCGACTGCTACTCAGAATCGGTTTTAACTGCAGGTATTTTGCAGATATTTCATTGATAACAATAATGATAATATTAAGTTTTTTTTTCTTCAATGTACATGGTTATTGCTGCCCCATATATCTTTAGTCATAACCAGAGAGCTTACAGTGCTATTGTATGTCAGTTATCTATGTTTGTGGGGTTCATGTGTGTGCATATGAGTGTGTGATGGTGTATATGATACTCACATTGCAGGGTTCTCAGAAAGCCAGAGTCCAGCTGTCCTGTAAGGCCCTGTCATGATCCTCCTGACCACCAGTCCTTGGGACTTATGTGATCCATCGATGATGATTGGGATTTTGAGGATGGCCATTTCCCTGGCTTCTTGAAGACTCCTATCAGGACTGCCTTCTGGGAATATGGGGAAAAATTTCGTCCCTGCAGAGGCTGTTGTGGCGGCTTGTGGAGCCCACTGCTTACTCCCTACCTCAAGCTACTCACTACACTATCTTCCTATTGTGTACCAAAGCTTACAATGAGTCCCTACAAAGTGATGCAGTGGCTGGTGGAGATCCGCCACTTATACCCTAAGACTCACCATAAATTAACTAAACTACTCTCACCTACTGTGATACTATAACAATGAAATGAAATAAAGTTATTGCACTATGACACTATACCAATAGAGTTATTGCTCACACAAGAATATACATAACTTGGACAGATTTATGCATGGTCCGCGAGTCCATGAGTTGGCACAGAATGAAATCTATAAAAAGAAACCAAGCATCAATCCAAAATAAACAAAATAATATCATAAAGATATACGAGTTGTTGCTAACGCTGCGCGAGAAGCGGGCCTCGCGTAGCGACGGCCGCGGCTCGCGCAGCAAGCCAAGGCCCTCGCGAAGCGAGGGCACTGGCCGAGGGTCTCAGGTCTCAGTTGCTGGCATGGAGTGCCAAAGGCGCTCCATGCCAGCAACTGCGATCTTCGCAAACTTCACGTCGCAACCCAAAGAGCACGACACACACATTACGACACTCGCAAACAACATACGACACACGTTCACACACATTACGGCCTCGCAACACTCGGACGCAACTCGCGAACATTACAAAATTAAAAACACAATACATACACACAGCACATACATAAAAAGCTTACCTACACCAAGAGGGAGTACCCAGGACCTCAAAAATGCAACTTACACCTTAATTTCACTCGAAATAAAAGAGTTTACACACTAAAAAATTTGCTAAGCGAGAAAAAAATGGCCGCCGAAAAAAACTAAAACGAGGCTACACACGCAAACACCATACGATACACGTTAATAGATATTACGACCTCGCAAACATCGGACGCAACACGCCGACATACAAACATTTAAAACACACTAAATACACACAACGCACACATAAAAAGCTTACCTACAGCAAGAGGAACCATCCAGCACCTCAAAAAAACAAGTTACACCTTTATTTAAATAAAAATAAAACACTTTAGACACTAATACAATCGCTAAGCGAGAGAAAAAATGGCAGACGAACAAAACGAAAACGAGGCTTCAGACGTAACTATACTACACTTACTCGCAATAATGAAACACATACTATGCGGAACGTATCACAATCATATTAAACACCATTTTGACCACTACTACGCACAAAATGGCGGATGGAACGCAAATTGTAAGCTGGAACGCAAATAGCGCATGCGTATTGCGTTCTAACGGTCTAACATTCCAGAATTTTCTACAACTTTATAAATACTGCCTATTTTACACAAAAAAATACATTTCTCCTCAGGTGATGAACGGAGTGACTTCATAGATAACTGCTGATTTTACTTCAGAAGACAATTCTTTCCTAATTTACTACTTTACACTGTGCAAATTACAACTGAGAGGTAAGCTATAATATATTACATTTTATTATCAAGACAGGACAAAAATTAAAAAAAAAAAGTAGGAAAATGTGATTTATGTAGTGACATGTCACACGCACATTTATGTCTATCATGTATAGTCACATGTCACACACACATTTATGTGTGTAGGCCCACAAAAAAAATAAGGTTCATTTAACAAAACAAAAAAAAAACATAATTCAATATCAAAAAGAGGTTTATGTATAGTGACATGTGACACGCACATTTATGTGTATTGCCCCTGCAACAAAATTATCTTAAAACAAACTAATTAAACAACTACATTTAAATGAAATTAGAAAAAAAAATTGTAATATTAAAATATGAGTCATGTATACTGATATGTGACACGCACATATATGTATCATCTATAGTTACATCTCACACACATTTATGTGTGTT
Organism: Discoglossus pictus; assembly: GCA_027410445.1. Lineage (NCBI taxonomy): Eukaryota > Metazoa > Chordata > Amphibia > Anura > Alytidae > Discoglossus > Discoglossus pictus. The sequence continues at coordinate 65,094,548 of CM050163.1, read as the reverse complement.
GCCAAAAACAAAAAATAAGGTTCATTTAACAATTAAAATATGATTCATGTATAGTGATATGTCACACGCACACACAAAAAATTACATTGAACTCTGGAAATGTGCTTCATGTATGTGACATATGTGTGTAGCCCCCCCAAAAAAATAATGTTAATTGAAAATAAGTACAGAAGTATATTTAAATGACATTAATTTACTGCAATTCAATATATCACCTAAACCTCAATCTTTCTACTTCTTTTAATATTGAAACAGACTCTGCATCAACAGCGTCACTCAACAATTTGCACCGTGCATTGTGAAGCACAATCCTTTTTAAAGAACACCAACAAAGAAGAACAGGTAAGATACAAAAATACATTAGATGCTGAAAAGGCCATGCTTTGCTAAATCAAAAATAAGAAATATACAATTAACCATTTCACTTTATTTTTCAAACAGACACTACAAGAAGACCAGCTGATTAAGATTGGCAGGAGGGGACCCTCTGTCATTCGACACTTCAATCAAGGTAAAGTATTAAGTATAAAAAAAGAAATGAACTATGAGCCTCATTCAATTGCGAGTTGGCCAATTGAATAATGCTCTATATAAAAGCACATAACATATTTTTTATACAGAACTTTTTAGTTACTGAACTTCTATCCAAAATGAAGGTCTTCAGTAACTAAAAACTTCGGTCAAAAAATATGTTATGTGCTTATATAGAGCCCTCTTCAATTGGCAAAATTGCAATTGAATGAGGACCTATATTTCTTTAATGGCCGAGGGCCTCATTTAAATGGGATTTGCCCATTTCAATAGGGCTCTATATAAGCACAGAGCATATTTTCTTAATGAACTTTTTAGTTAGTGAAGACCTTGCTTTTGGATACAAGTTCACTAACTAAAAAATTCTGTAAAAAAAGATGTTCATATTGAGCTCTATTCCATTGACCAAAACGCAATTGAATGAGGCCCCGACAATATAACAAATGCAGCAACCAAAGGCCCTCATTCAATTGCTATTTTGCCCAATTGAATATGGCTCTAAATAAGCACATTTAGAGCCCTATAGAATTGGCCAAAATGAAATTGAATGAGGGCCAAAGTATGCAACATATGGTACACACAAAGTGGTACACACAAAACAGGATTGTAACAAACTCACACAAACACATAGCAAACTAAATTAACTTTCTTATTCAATGTTTAACAACCTATAAGCCTTACAAAGAAGCCTAAATAAGAATAACAAAAGTGGTTTGCACCTAATAGGATTGTACAAAAACTCACACAAACACATAGGAAACTACATTAACATTCTTCTTTAATGTTTAACAACCTATAACCATTACAATGAAGACTAAATAACTTTAGCGCAAGTGGTGCGCACAAAACAGGATTGTAACAAAGTCACACAAACACATAGCAAACTACATTAATATTCTTATTTCATGTTTAAAAAACTATAACCATCCCAATAAAGGCTAAATAAGTATACCACAAGTGGTGCGCACAAAACAAGATTGTACAAAAACTCCCACAAACAAATAGCAAACTAAATTCATATTCTTAGTTAATGTTTAACAACCTATAAGCCTTACAAAGAAGCCTAAATAAGTATACCAGAAGTGGTACGCACAAAACAGGATTGTACTAAAACTCACACAAACACATAGGAAAATACATTAAGATTCTTCTTTAATGTTTAACAACCTATAACCATTACAATGAAGCCTAAATAAGTATACCACAAGTGGTGCGCACAAAACAGGATTGTACAAAAAAACACACAAACACATAGCAAACTAAATTAATATTTTTCTTTAATGTATCACAACCTACAAGCCTTACTAAGAAGCTTAAATAAGGATAACAAAAGTCGTGCGAACAAATCAGGATTGTAGATAAAGTTAGACAAACACATAGAAAAAAAAAACCATAACAGATACAATACACCAAAATTAAGACATTTTTGCTTTATTTAAAAGACATTTCACTCAAACAACATTTTCAATTTTATGTTACAACAGATACTGCGTGAAGACAATCGGACGAGGACTTTCAGCACAGGACCAGACCATCGGACGAGGACTTTCAACACAGGACCAGACCAGCGGACGAGGACTTTCAACACAGGACCAGACCATCGGACGAGGACTTTCACCAAAGGACCACAACATCGGACGAGGGCTATCGCCAGAGGACCACAACGTCGGACGAGGGCTATCGCCAGAGGACCACACCATTGGACCACAACTTTCAACAGAGGACCAGACCATAGGACCAGGATTTTAAACAGAGGACCACACCATCGGACGAGGACTTTCAACAGAGGACCAGACCATTGGACAAAGATTTTCAACCGAGGAACAACAAACATTCGGATTGAAATCACACTTCAACCAAGGTACAGTATAATAAGTACAAAAGGAGAAAACTAAAGAAACATGTTTCATCTGCATCCGTGTCAACAGAAAAAAATAAATTAATTAATAACTATGTCCCTTATTCTATTTAAATTGGCAATATGCAATACATGGCTCAATAACCACATCAATGTTTTTTTTTGCTAAGAAGTTTTAAATTGGTAAACATCTATCCACAAACAAGGTTTTCAATAACTAAAAAATTATTTCAAAAAAAGATGTTAACTGCTTATTTACAGCAGTATTCAATTGGCCAAATTGTTATTTAATGAGGCCAGGAATTATAACTTTTAACCAAATATAACTGATACATTAATGATTTACCTTTTATTTCTCAATTGTGCACAATAATCTTTAACAGTAATTACAAATTTCAATATACCCAATTACATTTCTTTTTTTGCCTTTACAGATTAACATGGCTGATAACGAGAGCAAACAAGAGAAGAAAAGACGTCAAACTAGAGAAAGACAAGAGAGATGGGCCGCCCAGCAGACACCAGAGGAGAAAGAAATTCGACGAGAAAAAGAACGCAAAAGACTTGCAAGCAAAAGACTATCAGCTGCAAAAATGAAAGATACGCCAAAAAAAGCTACCAAGCAAATTAAGCATTTACAACCTGTTCCTCAAACATCAGATGACATTTTACAAGATACAATTAAAGACAGACCAAAAAAAGCAACTACAAAAAAAAAGCATTTACAACCTGTTCCTGAAACCTTACAGGACATTTCAACAAAACCAGGACAACATATACCAAGATTTATGACTGAACCTACTTTTCCAAACTACAAAAATTTGTAATTACCATATCCTTTGCATCTATGGGGGCAACATTAGCTGCTGGTCCTTACTGTTTTAAAGTCCAAGGCCAAATTTATCATCGTACTTCACATTTACATCCAGAGGAAGGAGAGCAAAGAAAATTCGCTCAACTATATGTCCTAGATACAATGGAAGCTGTTGACCAACGGATGCAGATGGAAGAAAATAAAAAATGCTTACCCAGTGTTTTCATAGAGCTAAATAACACTATGGACAACAATCCCTACAGTAAAGCTTACAAAAAATTGGCAGAAGTAGAAAATGAACAACTACTTCATGCACAAAGTCATCAATTACCCATGCCAAAGGTTAATATGGTGCTTGAAAGAGACAGACATACTGATAAACGTCGTTATAACTTGCCAACATCAAATGAGGTTGCAATGGTGTTTCAAAATGATGAAGGAGAAACACCATTTCAAAGAGACATTAGAATATATCCCAGAAATGAGGAGCAACCATTTATTAATATGAATATCTTAAGTCCAAATTTAGATCCAATGACATATCCCATCTTTTTCCCACATGGAGAAGCAGGTTGGCAACCAAAATTAACCCTTCCCAGTTACCCAAATGCTAAAGCCAGAATCCGAAATAATGTTTCTATGCTTGAATTTAAAGTAGCTCAAATTGCCATTCGACATGGATTTAATCCAATTTTATGTGGTGGAAAACTAACACAACAATGGATTATTGATTCATATTTGCAAGTTGAGGCAAATAATTTAAACTTTATAAAATATCAACAAGATAAACTACGTGTAGAACAATATTCTGGACTCATGGACTATGTTGCTGACGTGGCTACAAGCAGAGACATGACAACTGGCAAAGCCATCATTTTACCATCTTCCTTTCAAGGATCTCCTCGAAATATGAGAGAAAGATACAATGATGCTATCGCTATTGTCACCAAATTTGGAAAACCAGATTTATTTCTGACATTTACATGTAATCCACAATGGCCAGAAATTACACAAAATCTACTTCTTGGACAAACTGCTTCTGATCGACCAGATTTAGTAGCCAGAGTTTTTAAGATCAAATTAAATGCATTAATACGTGACTTCACTATAAATCAGTTATTTGGCAAATGTCTTGCTTATGTATATACCATTGAATTTCAAAAAAGAGGCCTTCCACATGCACATCTTCTCATAATACTTCAAGAGAAAGATAAATTAGATACTTCGGACAAAGTGGATGCAGTCATAGTTGCTGAACTACCAGATCCAGAACTATATGGTAGACTATATGAGATTGTTACTCATCGCATGATTCATGGACCCTGTGGAGACCTTAATCCACAATCACCATGTATGGAAAATAATAAATGTTCCAAAGATTTTCCAAAAGATTATAGAGACAAAACATATGCAAATTGTGATGGATATCCACTTTATAAAAGAAGAGAAGGAGATAGTGCCATTATTCGTGGAAAAAAAGTGGACAATAGATATGTAGTACCCTACAATCCACATTTACTCATGAAGTACAACGCCCACATCAACGTAGAAGCCTGCACTTCCTTTAAATCCATAAAATATGTCTACAAATATATTTACAAAGGCTATGATGCAGCTACTGTCGTCGTCAAAAGTGCAGACAACCCTAAATGTAGTGAGTTAGTACATGATGACCTTGCATCCCATGTAGATGCTCGCTATGTCAGTGTGCCAGAAGCTATGTGGCGGCTTTTAAAATTTGAAATGCATGATAGATCACATGCAGTATATAGATTAGCAGTACATTTGCCACAATGACATTTAGTCTATTTCCATGCTGGAAATGAAATGAATGCATTGGCCCAAAGTGAGGATCGTCACACTACACTAACTGCATGGTTTGCATTAAATTCCACTGATGCTCAAGCAACACAATACTTATATATTGAAATTCCATATCACTATGTTTTTGTGAATGGATTATGGAGAGCAAGAAAAACCAGAGGCAATAAAATAATTCCACGAATTTACACAGTCAGTCCAAGAGATGTTGAACGTTTTTGCTTACGGATATTACTTTTAAATGTTCCAGGAGCACAAAGTTTTGAACAATTAAGAACTGTTAATGACATTGTATATGAATCCTTCCATTTAGCTGCAAGACATAGAAACTTACTCGCTGATGATACAGAGTGGGAAAGATGTTTAGAAGAAGCAACACAATGTCAAATGCCACGACAGATGAGAGAACAATTTGCTTTTATTTGTATCTTCTCAAATGCTCCAAATGCATTAGCTTTGTGGGAGACTTTTAAAAGTAATATGGCTGAAGACTTTATGCGACGATACAATGAACCCATTGCACACTTAAAAGCGTTAATGGAAATCCAAGAAGTATTTTTAATTCGTGGATTAAGTTGTGCAAGTTTTAATTTGCCTGATCCAGGTCTTATAGATGACATAAACTTTGAAGACTATGACATTCAACTACAAGCAGAAAGAACAGAAGAAAGACTTGCAACTTTAAATACACTACAATTGCAAGCATTTCATGCCATTAAAAATGCAATAGATGATGACATGGTGACAGAGCGTTATTTCTATCTTGATGGACCTGGCGGATCAGGAAAAACCTATTTGTACAATTTATTAATGAGTTCAGTATGAGCACAAGGTCAAATAGCAATGCGTTTGCCACTACTGGAATTGCTGCACTTTTATTAGAAGGTGGAAGAACTGTTCATAGTGGATTTAAACTGCCAGTGCCTATTTTAGAAAATTCTGTGTCAGATATTCGCATGACATCATTACAAGCAAAGAAATTGAAGAAATGTAAATGAATTATAATAGATGAGGCCACAATGATGTCATGCTATGCCCTCCAATGTATTGACCGTTTGCTTTGTGAAGTCATGGATAATATTTTTCCATTTGGTGGAAAGGTAATGTTGTTGGGTGGCGATTTTAGACAAACATTACCTGTCGTTGTACATGGAAATCGAACTGACATTATCGAAACCTGTATCAAGTCAAGCACAGTATGGAAACATTTTACCCATCTTCAACTGCAACAAAATATGAGATCAGAAGGCCAAACTGATTTCAATGATTGGCTTATTAAAATTGGAGAAGGCAGAACAGAACAAATACTACATTTAGATGACGACACTGTAGAGATCCCACCTCATATGATTTGTCAACAAGATATTATATCGGCTATATTTGAAGGGAGCATAAATAACGAAGAATATTCCGAGCTTGCCAACCAAGTCATACTGACGTGTAAAAATAAAGATGCATTAATTCTCAATAATGAAATCTTAAAAAAAATTAATGCACCACAAAGAAATTATCACAGTGCTGATTCTGTACTTGCTGATGACAATGAAAGTCAGGCTAACTTTTCGACTGAATTCATAAACTCTCTAACTCCTTCTGGAATGCCACCACATATTTTGCAGCTAAAGAAAGGTGCAATTATCATGTTAGTGCAAAATATGAACCCCCAAAAAGGCCTATGCAATGGCACAAGATTAATTGTTCAACAATTAAAGGACCATTTTATAGATGCTGAAATTTTAACTGGTACCCATAAAAGAGAGAGAGTTTTCATACCAAGAATAGATTTAGCACCAAGTGAAAGTAGTCTCCCTTTTATACTTCAAAGAAGACAATTTCCCATTATTATGGCATTTGCCATGACCATTAATAAATCACAAGGTCAAAATTTCAAATCTGTGGGTATTTTCTTGGAAGAACCAGTATTTGCACATGGTCAATTGTACGTTGCGTTGTCACGGTGCAAAAATCCACAGGCTATTAAAGTTTACATTGAAAAGAATGAAAGTCAAGGTGATTTATTAGAAGATGGACGTATTTTTACTAAAAACATTGTCTACTATGAAGTACTATAACTTTGCAGGATACAAATTAAAGCCATGCAAACATTTTTTAAAAGCATTCAAAAATACATAACAATTTGTTGTTTAATTCAGTCATAATTAATGTAAGTACTGTTTATGGATGATTCGCCTCACAAAATACTTGCCTTGCATTATTCAGAAAAATTATGTTAAAATGTTAAGTCACTATGTTAATGTTTCTAATGTTACAAGTTTAAAAACAATATTTTCAAGTTCTTTCATTCAACATATTACAAAGTTCATGTTAAGAGCTCAAGCACCTTTTAAGTCACAATGTAAATATTGTCTGTTATCTTAAGATTACTACCTACATTAATGTTTATGTGGTCAGTAAGGAATTACTTTCATTAGGTACGTTTTAAGGAGAGTTTTTACTGTATGCCTTCCTCTACATTCAATGTATATTGAAGTTAACAATTATTCTGAGAGAAATTGCATATTAATACTGATTAATTTAAAGTTCAACTGTTTTTACATTCAAATGTTAATACTTTTAATAAAAAATTATGTTTAAATATTAATTCACTATCTTACTGTTTATAATGTTACAAGTTCTAAAAATGTTTTGGAAAGTTTCTTACTTACACACATAATAAGTATCTGACTTAAACATATTACAAACTTCATGTTAAAATTGTGTACGTTTAAAGGAGGGTTTTTATAATGTTTATCTTACTCTGCATTAAATCTATATTCAATTTAACAATTCTTCACATAAAAATTGCATGTTAAAAAACCATTACCTAAAGTTTACTATAATGAATACTTTAAAGTGAAACTGGTTTTACATTCAATTGTTAATACTGTTAATACAAAATTAGGTTACAAAATGTATTCACTATGTTACTGTTTATAATGGTCCAAATTCTACAAATGTTTTGTCAAGTTCCAAAGTTACATAAAAATAAAGTTCAAGTTTAAAAATATATACTTTGAAGGTTATTGCTTACATATATTTTAAACTTCATGTTAAAATTCGGGACGTTTCAACAAGGCTTTTTACTTTTTGCTTTCCTCTGTATTCAATGTATATTAAAGTTAACAATTCTTCAGATACAAATTTCATCTTAAAAAACCATTACATTTTACAAAAATACACGTTCATCTCACAATATTTACAAGTGTCAAAAATCTATATTAATAACTAAACAACTTCACAAACATATACATCACATTGCCGTCATTTTTTGACGGGCAAGTCGCTAGTATTTAATAATATCGCTATGATATGCTGTATATTTAAATGCACAAAAATTAATCTTAACATCTGCTTTTCTCCAGTCATCTGGTAGAGACCCTGTGTTGAGTGAATCTTGAAAAATAAATATAATGGTTTGGCTATTACAGAACCCAGTTCCCTCAGTACCCGTGGATGTATTCCATCAGGTCCCGGGGCTTTATTAACATTTATCTTTTCCAGACTCTTTTAATGGGGATTAAATAGGCTCTGTTACTGTTAAAGGGGGACAGTTGGGGGTTACTGGGGTTTAGTAAGGGTTAATGGTGTTTCTTAGGGTTATTAGTGTAGTGCTTAGACTTTGTGTCATTCAGGTCCAGGAGGACCCTCGTAGCACTTATAGGGTTAACCTAGGGGTTAATAGTGTCCTATAAGGGTCTATATAGACCCCTATTGGACTGAGGGGGTTAATTTAGTCTCATGAGGGTCTACATTGATCGATATGAGTGATGGGGTTAATTTTAGGTGCTGGGGGTGTACTTATACTACCCCTGTGACAGGGGTTAATGCTTTTATTTTGTGTGTGTCTTTTAAGGACCCCCGCAGCAAGGGTTAATGTGGGGACCCTCTGGGGGTCCTGGTTGAGACTCTGCAGCATATGGGGGTTAATGTTTGGGCTAACCCTTAGTGTGCGCAAGCCTTTTCTGACCCGATCGGAACCTCTGCATTATAGGGTTAATATGGTGACCATGCAGGAGTCCCGATTGGGACCCCTTCATTATAGGGTTAATGTGGAGACATTGCAAGGGTCCTGGCGAGACCCCTGCAGCAAGTGGGGCTTGATTGGGAGCAGTAGGGAGGCTACGTAAGGGCTTTACAAGTCCTTGTGACACCTCCTTGGTGGATGTAAGCTCAAATTGGCTTTTTCCTAGTTACGGACTTGACAGGAGGGAACGGAAGGGGTGATTGCAGCAATTGAATATCGATTAGCGATCCGGGGCTTGCGCCCTTGAAAGATCAAAGGCTTTGAGTTTAGTAACTGGTGATTTCTGGAGTCGCAAGGGTTTGCAGAACGTAACATGGTTGGAGCCCGCGATCGGAGGGGAATTGAATAGCAACGTTACTTGCGTTCACCCCTTGTGACCACGTTGGCAGAAATCAGAGCAATTGAATGAGGCCCTTGATGTGTTTAAAAGACCGGATAGTGCATGGATGAGATGTAGCTCGCTTATGATAACTTGCCTTTATTATGGGAAGGTATGATGGTTTAAGGGTTCCCTTTTGGTCCAGTGGATAGGATTCAGTGCTTTCACCTCTGCGACCTGGGTTCCATTCCAGTCAGATAACCAAGGGGTCATACCACCCTGACACTATGCAGGGTTGGGCCTAGTCATGACTTGTATGGAAGACCACCTAGGAATACCAGGAGCTGTATGATGTGGGGACTGGAAACCCAATCCAGTATCTCTGTCATGAATACAAACGAATCAGCATGGTGTGTTATGGTCCATGATGTCACAGAGAGTTGGACACAACTGAATGACAAAAAGACACATGATGGTTTAAGGTGTGGAGATTGTAGTAGTCCTCCTAAGAAACAGAGGTCCCATCTACAGGGGAAGGGCAAGCACCAATGTATTGTTTTTTGGATAACCTAATGTTAAGGTTTATCCAAATATTCTTGTGCCGGTGTATTTTTTGGGGAAGGAGGGAAATGATAATCCTTAGTTGACTATACCAAGGTCAAGATAACCCATGGAAGAGAGAGAGGGGGTTGACTTGGTTAGGAACAGGGATAAGAATATTTAAAGCTATTGGTAGATGGGTAGGGGTAGACTATATTTAATGTTTTAATGTAGCTTTTATGGTTTTCTTTGTCAAACCATACATTTCATTTATTTATTTTTAAACCCCATGCATTTGAAATTTGGCTTCAATGTACTATTGCAAACTTTAATCTGATATGTCTACATACTTTGAATTACTTGGTCTTTATACAAGCTATATATCCATGGAAACTCTTAAGTCCAATATTTGTATATGTTTGCATAATCACCATCGGACTTTATTTGAAGGGAAGAAGAATAGTGATATAAGCACCACATATGTTGGCCCAGATCACATTAGTCTGGATACATTTATCAGCAGTTTTAAAAGAAATGTCTTTAGACTTCAGTTAATTTTCAGCAACCCTGATAATATAGATGCAACTTATCAGGGTGGATATTTATCCGGTGCAATGTGCTGTGGCCCTTAGAAATAGTTATATTTAGTGATGCATTACATAACAATACATATGTATTTGTTATATTACATTACATTATTTTATTGTTATTATGAAAAGCTTTAGCTATTACAGTTGTTTGTGAAATTTCTTGAAATTATTAGCTGCTTACTTTTTTTTATTCACCACTGTAGTCATGTCTTTAAAAGTAGGCTACACTTGGGAATATGTAAGAAAAATAATACAGCCTTGAATGTATTGCCTTTTATTTGGAATTATGTTTCTGCGAGATATACCATTTTGTTTTTTGATAATTAACTTCCTGAAGTGAAAGGAGACTTTGATTATACTAGACATTTCTATATGCCAGTGGGAATATGGCATCAACAGTTGCCATTTCTTTAAGTAGCAGAAGTGGAAAACATATTAGCTTGCTTACCATCCTGAGAAAGAAACATGTAGAATTGGCTGACAAAAAGAAAATGGATGTCTGTACTAATGAATAATTTGGTATAAAAGATAACAAATGCAAACATTTTCGCGATCAAGTTTAATTATTTAAAAGACCATACATAAGAAATGTGACCACAGTAGCTCTTTAATGTTGTTATGGCTTATGATTACACCACAGATCCACTATATATATATATATATACACTGCTCAAAAAAATAAAGGGAACACTAAAATAACACATCCTAGATCTGAATGAATTAAATATTCTTATGAAACACTTTGTTCTTTACATAGTTGAATGTGCTGACAACAAAATCACACAAAAATAAAAAAATGGAAATCACATTTTTCAACCCATGGAGGTCTGGATTTGGAGTCACCCCCATTATGAAAGTGGAAAAACACACTACAGGCTGATCCAACTTTGATGTAATGTCCTTAAAACAAGTCAACATGGGGCTCAGTAGTGTGTGTGGCCTCGACGTGCCTGTATGACCTCCCTACAACGCCTGGGCATGCTCCTGATGTGGTGGCGAGTGGTCTCCTGAGGGATCTCCTCCAAGACCTGGACTAAAGCATCTGCCAACTCCTTGACAGTCTGTGGTGCAACGTGACGTTGGTGGATGGAGAAAGACATGATGTCCCAGATGTGCTCAATTGGATTCAAGTCTGGGGAACGGGCGGGCCAGTCCATAGCATCAATGCCTTTGTCTTGCAGGAACTGCTGATACACTCCAGCCACATGAGGTCTAGCATTGTCTTGCATTAGGAGGAACCCAGGGCCAACCACACTAGCATATGGTCTCACAAGGGGTCTGAGGATCTCATCTCGGTACCTATTGGCAGTCAGGCTACCTCTGGCGAGCACATGGAGGGCTGTGTGGCCCCCCAAAGAAATGCCACCCCACAACATTACTGATCCACTGCCAAACCGGTCATGCTGGATGATGTTGCAGGCATCAGAACGTTCTCCACAGCGTCTCCAGACCCTGTCACGTCTGTCACATGTGCTCAGTGTGAACCTGCTTTCATCTGTGAAGAGCACAGGGCGCCAGTGGCAAATTTGCCAATCTTGGTGTTCTCTGGCAAATGCCAAACATACTGCACGGTGTTGAGCTGTAAGCACAACCCCCACCGGTGGATGTCGGGCCCTCATACCACCCTCATGGAGTCTGTTCTGGCAGTGCTCTTCCTGTTCCTCCTTGCACAAAGGCGGAGGTAGCGGTCCTGATGCTGGGTTTGTCGCCCTCATACGGCCTCCTCCACATCTCCTGATGTACTGGCCTGTCTCCTGGTAGCGCCTCCATGCTCTGGACACTACACTGACAGACACAGCAAACCTTCTTGCCACAGCTCGCATTGATGTGCTATCCTGGATGAGCTGCACTACCTGAGCCACTTGTGTGGGTTGTAGACTCTGTCTCATGCTACCACTAGAGTGAAAGCACCACCAGCATTAAAAAGTGACCAAAACATCAGCCAGAAAGCATAGGAACTGAGAAGTGGTCTGTGGTCACCACCTGCAGAATCACTCCTTTATTGGGGGTGTCTTGGTAATTGCCCATAATTTCCACCTGTTGTCTATCCCATTTGCACAACAGCATGTGGAATTGATTGTCACTCAGTGTTGCTTCCTAAGTGGACAGTTTGATTTTACAGAAGTGTGATTGACTTGGAGTTACATTGTGCATTGTGTTGTTTAAGTGTTATTTTTTTGAGCAGTGTATATATATATATATATATATATATATATATATAGCATATAAATAGTGCACTTGTGTTCACATTTGAATATCTAAAACAAGTTAAAAAAACAGTTTCCTGCTCAGAGTTTTGAGAAATACATTACACTGCATTCTGGGAACCTGGAAGGGACTGCAAATGTGCCCTTAAGACTTTACTCTTACAATCCATCACCATTTTAAACACAGCTTCCTTTAAGCCAGAAGACAGTGTAATAACTATTTCTTGAAATTCTGCGCATGAAACAAGTTTTTAAATTTTTTTTTTAGACATTTAAATGTGAACAAAAATGTACTATTTATTTATTGTACTACTGTATGGTGGAAGGCTTCTATCACTCTTTTGCCCACCATAAATTAAATGATTGGTAATATATATATATATATATATATATATATATATATATATATATACATACATACTTGTTGTTCAGTCCTTCAGTTGTATCCGACTCTAAGTGACCATATGAGATACAGCACCCAGGCACATCTGTCTGTGTTTCTGGTTATGTTTATCCATAAGGTTTTCATAGCAAAGATACTGTAATGGATTGCCAGTACCATTTACATTGTATAGCCCACAGCATCATTAAGGTACACCAGCCACTTCACCAAGATAAGGTAGAGATGGCCGAAAAAACGTAAATTTGATCAAACCAGATCAAAACAAGGCCGAAGCCAGTAACACTTACCCAAACAATGCCAGGCACGCGGAACTTAGAAAATACACGACGCAGAAGCCAGTAACACAGCCGAACAACACGTGGCATGGGGGACATGGAAAATAAAAGCAAAGCCACGTTACTTGAGCAGAGACACAGAAGAGAAAGGCACAGGTGAGGGACAGGAGGGAGAGGGTGCAAAGAAACACAGGGCTGAGAGACGAAGGAAAAGAGACAAGGGAGGGAAATAAGGAAAAACACACAGGGCAGGGAGAGGAGGGGGAGGGAGGGAAGGGGAAATAGACACATGGAAGGGAGAGGGTCGAAACAGACACAGTGGTCAGAGAGTGGTTCAAAGGTACTCAGTGCGAGGCACGAAAGTGGCGAGTTGTACGACGTCTGCAATGAGCGCTCATTGCAGGGTTCGCTATGAGCTCTGAAGGCGCCGAAGGTGATCATTGCAATGCACGAAAGTTGTGGGTTGCCAAGGCCTGCAATAAGCAGCAAAGCCACTCATTGATGGGCTTGCGCTGAGCACCGAAGTCGCTCAGCTCAGGGCTCACGATAAGCACCGAAGGTGCTCAGAGTGGGCAGAGACTCGCATTGTGTGGCAAACAGTATCGCCAGGATTCAAATTATTGCCGTCATTTTTTGACGGGCAAGTAGCTAGTAGTATATACATAAAACATTATATTCCAAATGCATATATAGTAAATTGATTGTTCAGGTCTTAAGAAACTGAGAGTTTGTTCAGTGATGTGTCTACTAATCTTATCTATGTATTGATGACATAACTACGCTTCAGTCATGTTCCTGATTGAGTCACTTTATGACTTAGCAATAACAAGTAATCACATCTAAATGCCATGTTTTATGGTCCAGCATGATCAATTAAAAGGCTACTAACCAATTTACTATTCAATGTATTATACTATTACTAATGTAGCCCATAACCAATTTACTATTCAATTGGCATCTTTTCGCTACCCGCAAATCATTTGCGGGTTACAGGCTGAAAATCCCTGCTGTTCTTAAAATGTAACTCCGACCCACCTAAGCCTTTGATCTTTCAAGCCCGTAAATGTTACAATGGCTAATCAATTGCTACAATTCCTCAAGCCTGCAAATGTTTTCACACCCGTAAATAGCAAATGTAGAAGAAAATCCTATGAGTATCAGATAGGACACGCAAGGGGGTTAAAGACCTGATCGTAGCACTGTAAATAAAAATTCAATTCTGCACTTTGAAAGCGACGAAAGACGTTAGAACTAATTGCACAACAGTATCAAGCTCGCAAATCTGCAATAAAAAATTATTTCTTATTATGTTTCATTTCCGTGTTATATCAATCTCGGGAATCAAGGAGTTAATACATATCAGGCCACCCACATGGACTAGAACATGTCCTTCATTCGTTTTTATTTTTTTGTACATTGCCAGATTGCAAGTCCGATCAAATATTGGGCTTCTAAACGCTAATTGATGAACGTTTAACCTTTATTTTTTACTGATGTCACGATGACGGTCTCATTTACTATTGGCTGTTTCTAAATTGGTAGTTACGGCCTTGCTTAATTGATCATAATCAGGCTCTGAAATGCTACTTACAGGTAAATGGTTTATGCTTTAGGTTTTTGGCCAGGTAGCTGCGGGCTTTATCAATTGAATCGCTCTGTAACTGTTGCTTGAAATCTGCAAAAGTTACAGAGCAATTCAGTTGATCAAGTTAGCAGCTAACTGAATAGGGGCCTAGGTTTTGGCCCTCCCCTTGCTAGACTTCAAGGATGTGAGGTACTCAAATCACTTTTATCTGATCCTTCACTCTGATCAGGTGTCTGGTAAAACTTCAGGGTCTATATGGTCCTATTCAGTATATATTTTCGCTTGTAGTCAATACGTAGTATGGTCAGTATGGTTACTTGTATACTGTGCCAGTGAAGCAACTAGAAAACTCTAATTGGTCCCCTTCCCTTAACATTATTCATTATACATTTCTTCTTACTGCCTGGAGAGTGATTTATTCAGCTCATACTCATATCTTCTGCATGATCTGCCTAGCACAATACAAACAAGTAGAACTACCTGCAAATATCTATTAAGGACAACAGTAGAAAAATGTCACCTCTTTGTGATGTTTTTGAAAACCACAACATTGGTAGCTAGTTTCACTTTAGCTATCTAAGATGAACGA
Organism: Discoglossus pictus; assembly: GCA_027410445.1. Taxonomy (NCBI): domain Eukaryota; kingdom Metazoa; phylum Chordata; class Amphibia; order Anura; family Alytidae; genus Discoglossus; species Discoglossus pictus. The sequence continues at coordinate 65,078,992 of CM050163.1, read as the reverse complement.
ATACGTGGCACAAGCAAATCTGTTAGTGTTTCATATATTGTTTTAGATGAGCCATTCAGTTTGATCATCAAAAGAGTTTATTTACCACAAACTAGATTTAAAAATTAGTTCTTTCTTTAGTTTTACTTAAAAGACTTTATTAAAAATATGAACAAATCAAAATTGAGCCTTTTTTTGCCCGAAGATGACTTCACTTTTATTAGGCTTTATTTATTCTTGTTCTATATTGTTTTATATTTCAGCTCCAGCTATATTTTCCTTTGCTTGCCTTCGTATGCTCATTAAAACTAAACCATCGCTCACTGTTATAGTTATATAGTACATAGTAGTTGAGGTTGAAAAAAATACTTTTAGTCCATCAAGTTCAACCTTGTCAGATCTCTCTGATCTGCAGAATGCACATTAGTTGTTACTTTATCCAGAGGAAGGCAAACAGAAAAAAAAAAACAAGTTAACCTTTGCCAATTGTCTCAAAAGGGGGGAAAAAATCCTTCCTGACCCCAGATACTGGCAATCAGATTTCTCCCTGGATCAATACTCCCTCTGTAACTATCCAGGATAGCCCTGAATGCCCTTTTTATTTAAAAATATATCCAACCCCTTTTTAAATGTATCTATCGCATCTGCTGTCACCATCTCCTTTGGTAGAGAATTCCACAGTTTAACCACCCTTACGGTGAAGAACGCTTTTCTTTTTTTAAGGTGGAATCTTTTTACTTCTAACCTCAAAGGTTTTCTTGATTCCTCTTATTAGTTTTGTTGCCCCTCTCTGTACTTTTTTCCAGCTCTACAATATACTTTTTATGAAGTGGTGCCCAAAATGTTACTTAATTTTCCAAATGAGGGTGTACTAGGGATATGTATTGTGGTAGAATTATATTTGCTTCCCTTGCGTCTTTAGCCTTCGATATTATTTTATTTGCCTTTGCAGCTGCTGCTTGGCATTGAGCACTGTTACCTAGGTGGTTGTCCACAAGTACTCCAAAATCCTTTTCAATATTTGATACACATAGATTTAGCCCATTTAGGTTAGACATTGCATGGCCATTTTTCCTTCCCAGATGCATAACATTACATTTATTCATATTAAATCTCATATGCCATTTAGTTACCCATTTCTCTAATTTATGCAAATCCCTTTTTAATTACCCTGCACAACATAGTGTCATCAGCAAAAATGGAGACAATACTTTCCTGTCCTACTTCTAAGTCCTTAATAAATATGTTAAAAAGGAGAGGACCTAATACTGAACCCTGAGGAACCCCACTTACCGCATAATTCCAATCTGAGTACATTCCATTTACAACTGCCCTTTGCTTCCTGTCATATTTGGGTTAATGTAATATGGCTGTTTATACTTTAGATATTACCTTGTGTACACAACTTAATTTACATTTACCCTTATTATAAATATTTTTTGACTGCAATCTTATTGGTAAACTTGACTCTTAAAGTTTGTCAGGTATATATTTCCTATGATATCCACTTTATATCTTCTTACACTTTCTTATTAGTGACTGTGAGATACTTCACCTCATTCACCTTTTTTGAAACAGTAATGCACATTTACTACATTGATATTACTGATATTAGACTTTCAGCTTCATTAAATTGGGGCTACGTTTTAAAACGTAGCCCGTAACTTCAAATTTAATTAAATTAGCCCTGTAACGTAGCTTGCAGCAGACTTTTGTGTTAAGACGCAGGACGGCCGAGAATGGGCTACGTGTTGTGCAACGTTGAACTTTACGGCCCATAAATTCTTTTCATCCATCAAGCCCGTAACCGTTACTTGTTCAATATAGCTATTAAATTGGTAAGAAGGCACACGCGAGCAAGCCCATAACGATTTAGCGTCTCTCGTTTGTAACTTGCAGCACTTCTAATTTAATAGCGGCATAAAACAGCCACATTTCAATCAAGCATCCCTTAAGAGCTACACGTAGGACTTAAGAAGCTCCAATTTAATGAGGTTGTTTATGTTATATTAACCCATGGCTGCCTCTTTTAACAACCACTACATAATTAGCAGTTCCATTCGATCACTTAAGCTTCAATTTTTTGGTATATTTTAATTAATTTTAAATATAATGCTCCCACATTTTATTTTTAATTTGCTAGGCATCTGGTCCTTGATATTATTTCTCTTTTTTATCTTCTATCTTTATTTGTGACAGAGATTCCATTTAGCAGTTGTTTTATGGTTGCAAATTGTCATATATTGTTGGTAGACTATTGAAATAATATCAATTTAAGCACCTCATGTGAGTTGAATAATTTTTATACATTTTCTTTTGTGAATTGTGCTAGGTACAACTTCAAAATGTAACTGACCACCACCATCAAACTATTACCTCATGGTAGCAGTAACTGCCACCACCACTACTTCTTACAATCTTTTAAAAATATATATATTTTATTTGATTATGAAAGAAAATTTATTTTTTGTCCTTGTAGTAATTGTTTTACCTTATGTATTCCTGATTCTCGTATCCACTACTTATATACCTCTTATACCTAATTGTGCTTTATACTTAATACTTTATCTCCCTATAACTTATGGATGGCTGGGCTTGCATCTACTACTAATACCAAATCCACATGATTAGTATATTACTGTTGTGACTATTGTACCATAGTGTAATAAACTTTCTATTATGAGTAAAAGATAATATAACAGCAAGGCTAATCTCATTTTCTTAATTTTGGAGATACCCTTCTTAATTGTTAATGGCTTGTTGTACGCTGATCAGACTGGGCTAGTCTGCTGAGGCACATAGCAGTGATATCCCTGCACACTGTAAGTTAGGTTAAACAGAGCTGCATAAGAGAAAGGTCAATTAAAATCAAAGTATTCGATAGCTAGTGTGTCTGTAGCCTAAGGGATATCCTACTGGAGGTAGCTATGTACAGGTTGAGTCACATTATTTTGAACATTGACCACTGCCTACTTTTGATGTCAGACATATGGTATTGTCGTGAGCTGGCTTGGTGGGTATATAAAGTGACAAGTAGGTATTCTGCAATCATATTAACCATCACTGTCATGGGTAAAATGAGCAATTTATCCGACTTTGAAAAGGGGATTGTCATTGCCTTTTTGGCCAAGGGTGGCAGTATTTCTGAAACAGAGCAGTTTGTGAACTCTTTGCGTGCTGCCGTGATTAAAGTGTACCGTGACTGGACAAATGGCACCATTGTGAATAAACAACGTGGAAACTACAGAGCACCTCGTGCCACTGATGTCAGAGGTGAACGTTGGCTGCAATGGCGTGTGAGGGCAAACGACCCACCACACCATCCAAACAAACCAGGGGGCATCCAGATGTGTGTCTAAAATGACAGTACAGCCAACACTGTTGTGAATGTGGCTCCGAAGCAAAAGGCTGGTTACTGCACCAATGCTGATGAGGGTTCATTATCAGAAACAGCTTCAATTTGCACAACAGTACTGAAATTGGACCTCTTCTGATTGGCAAAGTGTTGCCTTCTCTGAGTAACGTTCTCTGCTCCCTCGACAGGATGGACGTTGGGGTGTTAGGTGCAAAACCTCAGAGAACAATCACTCTGCAACCACAAACTGTTGGCGGCAACCTTATGGTCTGGGGAATGTTTTCTTGTCATTGTCTGGGTCCACTCATACCTCTGTAATGTACGCTCAACCAATTGGATTATTTAGCCATCCTTGCAAGTACACCCATACATGTTGACTGTCTTCCCTGGAGCAAATGGAATCTTCCAGCAGAACAATACAACATGGAATATGTTGGCCCGTTTCAAATAAACGATAATAATTACATGTCATATAGCCAGAATCACCCATATGGTTGGTGGATCACAAAGAAGACTTCCAAGTACGTCCCTGGCGTTTAAATTCCCCAGAATTGAACCTCATCATGAACCTGTGGGAAATACCTTGATTGCCATGATCCTCCACCACGCACTCTGTTGGATGCACTGCAGTCTGCACGTCTCCAGATATCCTTGCCAACCTTCAAGCATCTTATTGACTCACTACCACCCCATCTGGCTGCTGTCTGTGCTGCACACGTGGGTTATTCAGGTTATATTAGCTGGTGTTCATAATAACGTGACTCGACCGTGTCTCTGTTAACAAGTACTAATTTGTTGTTGCAGTCTTTCAGCAGAACTAAGTACCGTATATACTCGAGTATAAGCCAAGTTTTTCAGCCCTTTTTTTAAGGCTGAAAAGGGCCCCCTCGGCTTATACTCGAGTCACCCACCTGTCTCTCCACCCCTGTGTCTCTTCCCCCCTCTCCCTCTCTTGTGTCTCTTTCCCTCCTCTCCCTTGTGTCTCTATCCCTCCCCCTCCCTTATCATCCTCCTAAACCCCCCTCCTCAACCCCCCCTACTCATCCTCAACCCCCCTCCTCATCCTCAATCCCCCTCCTCATCCTCAACCCCCTCCCCATCCTCAACTCCCCTCCTTATCCTCAATCCCCCTCCTCATGCTCCCTCCTCAACCCCCTTCTCACTTTACCCCTCTCTAATTACCTCCCCCTCTCCCTTTCCCCTCACTTACCTTCCATCAACAGCTGCTCCTCTGCGGTCTTCCGGCTGCGTCGGGACCCGGCAAAAGCTAATGACGTGATGTCACATGCGCGTCACATCATTAGCATTGGCCGGGTACTAACGCAGCCGGAAGACTCGCGGAGGAGCAGCTGGTAGTTAGAGAGGGGTAAAGTGAGGAAGGGGGATGAGGAGGGGATGAGGAGAAGGGGGGTTGAGGTTAAGGAGGGTGATTGAGGAGGGGGGGTGAGGATGAGGAGGGGGGTTGAGGATGAGATGGGGGGTTGAGGATGAGGAGTGGGATTGAGGATGAGGAGGGGGGTTGAGGATGAGGAGGGGGGTTACATGGTCCATGATCCTCTTCTTTGTAGACACATAGGATTCTGTTGAATATGTCACCAATTGATGGTCACTGAGGAATGCTGTTGAGAAGAGATGCTGCAGTTGCTATTATTGTTAAGGCCTTATGTTGCAGGTTTTGTCAGGTCCATGAAGGCATCTTCTGCATTTGCAAGGATTGTGAAGGAAATATGAGATGTAATGTTTTCCCAATGCCTGCCAGGTAGACATTCCTTTAATGACAGCCCCCTTAACTTGCTAAGTGGTGGTGGTAAAGGGGCTTGTGTAACTGAATGAAGCAGTGAGCTATACCATGTAGGGCCAGTTTAGGTGGGCAGGTAATAGCAGAGAGGAACAGAAAAATCACAGTCCACTAGAGAAGGAACTGGCAACCCACTCCAGTATCTTTGGCATGCAAACCTTGTGAAATAGCACAGGCAGAGACCTAGATAAATGTGCTGCAGTACATAGGATCACAGAGAGTCGGACACAACTGAAGGACGGAAGAACAAATATTAAAATGTTCTCCTGGTACTTGATCTATGTGATGTGGGGGTGTAATTTGGCCACTTTTTCTTTTACCAATGTAGATGTGATGAGCGAGATGTATATGCAATCATATATATATATTCCAGGGTCCACATTAGAGCCTCTGTGAGTGACAAACGGTTAATATGGCATCAGTTTCATGTTTTTGTGTTGCAATTTAATCAGGTAGTGTGTCTTTAATTGCTTTATGCATGTTGCAGCATGGCTTTTCATAATGGCATATGCATGACCATTCCAACATATGATGACATAAAATATTTTTTAAATGCCTATTTTTTATTTGGGGATTATTGTGCAAGTAATTGTAATGCATTTCCATGCTTTCCCCATATTTTAAAGTCCACTGGTGTGTTTATATTGTCTTTTACAGTGTCGAGAAATTGTCTGTAAACTCCACTTGCGGGTCCTATTTGGAGGGTGTAATATTTTTGCCTCCATTTGCGGGTTACAGGCTTGAATGCCAGGGCGTTTTTGGGAATTTGTTGCAATTTAATAGCGTGATTGGAACGAGATGGGCTTGACAGATCTAAGGATTTTGCAAGCGCAGAGATTAAATTTCGGCGTCACATAGGGTTTTTCCGCCTGTAACCCGCAGATCCCTAGCAGGTTGCTTTATGGGGATAATTTAATAGTCGTAAGTCTTGCGGGCTACGTTACAGGCTACGGTTTTACACATTGGGGGAATTTAATAGGGCTGTTAGTAAGTTCCATTCTCATGTCTGAAGTGAATGATATTATACTACCTGGGAAGAAGTATTTGAGTATTATATAGAACCAGTAACTATGACCTACCTGGATCTTTATATTTGAGGACTTCTGCATGGGCATTGTCTCAGACTACAAGCCAGTAAAGTTATACCAAATAATCAATTAGTGTACATGTGAGGATATCTTCATTTTCTCAATCTGGAAGAATTCAGCTGACAAAATAATGTATAAACCTAACACAATATTACAATCTAGGATCTAATAAGTAGGGCAAACCCTTCTGAACATCTTCAGTCATTCTTGGAATGATGTCATACAAGCCCCAATCTGTGTGTAGTGTGATATGGCTGTATTTTCCCCGCATTTTTGTTCCTGGTTTTTGCTCCTTACACCAGGTTATACATCTTTGTGCACTGGCCAAGCAGATTCTGAATGGCAGCCATGCCCTAAATTTCAGTTTTGTTTAGTTCACAATATACAGATTTTTTTCAGACTTGGGCACTGAAGTGCTGATTTTTCGGACTGCTACCCTTGTCCTACATGTTGTTTTAAAAACTCCCATATTAATGTGGTAATAATAATTGTTAATCAACCTATGACCCATCTTTTGCAGCTGCATTTGTAGTTGTGTTTTAGTTACTTCAAATATTTTTTCATGTTGTGTTTCCATTATGGTTTTCAACTTCCTATAGTACAATCTGAGTTTCTATCATTTGGCATAATCACTCTATGATTAAGCACACATATCTGTCATACTGAATATTGAATATTCAGTATGCTTAAAATACAGGTGAGCACTAATCCGGTACATGTAGTTAACCCCTCTGACCGAGAGGAGCAAGGAGCTAAAAAATACATGCGAGCCCCATGCTTTTACTGCCAGTGTCAAATGTGAAGGACGATAGGTTTAGCTGGTACAATATATTGCAGTAACGGTAACTCCGCCAAAGGGTAATTTTGCAGTGATCTTTGATAACATAAAATAAAAATAACACAATTGCAAGAGCTTTTTTCACATTGTATTGAGTTTGACAGTCAGTGAACATTTGCCTTCTGTTTACACTATGGCTGCTTTATTTATAACCTCTTTTCTAGTATGTCCCAGTGTTGGAGGGCTTGATGTATAAAGGCTGGTAGATCTGATTAGACTCTTACCCAGAAGAGACAGGGTTGAATGGTCCATGAATATATAGTTTAAAAAGAAAATTGACTTGTGTGTTTCTTTAAGTCAGAGCATCTAGAATAAACTTCTGATTAGTTACAGTTAGTCATAATAAGGAACGTAAAATCAATTATTACAAAAAGTCTGCCTGTAGGTCACAAGAGAAACAACATGCATACACCCTATAGCAGTGGTGGTGAACCTATGGCACGCGTGCCACAGGTGGCACGCCGTGCCCCTTCTGTGGGCACGCGGCCATAGGTCGCCGGCAGCATGCTGGGTCTGCTCATCGCGCGGGCACGGCGCCTGAGCGCTCTCCCGTCACTTAAAAAAGGAAGGGCTGTGCTAGCGTGCGCGCGCGGCGCAGGCGAACAGACTCTCCTCGAGATCCGCAGGGGGAGAGGCAAGGGGAAGGTAAGAGTTATGGGGCAGGGGAGAGACAAGCGGTAGGGGAGAGACAAGGGAGAGGGGGAGAGAGAAGAGGGTTGAGACAAGGGGGAGGGAGAAGGGGAGAGACAATGGAGAAGGGGGAGACAAGAGGAAGTGGAGAGACAAGAGGGGAAAGAGAAGGGTGGGGGAGACAAGGGAGAAGGGGAGAGAGAAGGGGGAAGACAGTGGAGAATGGGAAAGAGAAGTGTGGGAGAGAGATAGAAGGGTGTGGGAGACAAGGGAGAATGGGAGAGACAAGGTTGGGTGAAACAAGGGGGTAGAGAGAGCAGGGTGGGAGAGACAAGGGTAATGGGAGACACAAGGGGAAGGGGAGAGACAAGGGGGGAGACAATGGGGAGGGGAGAGACAAGGGGGAGAGAGAGTGAATGGTGGGAGAGACAATAGTGAAGTACAAGGTGGGGGTAGAGACAAGAGTGAAGGAGATACAAGGGTGGGGGGGAGATACGCAGAGAAAGAGGGAGGGAGGGAGGAAGAAAGGAGAGCAGAGAGAAGGGAGGATGGAGAGAAAGAAAATAGGGAGAGGCAGAAGGGAAAGGAAGAAGTAAGAGAGTGAGATGGGAGAGAAGGTAGAGGCACATGAGAGGAAGGGAGAGGAGAGAGAAAGGAAGAGGGAGATGCAAAAGGGAGAGGTAGAGAAGGGAGAGTGAGAGAAGGGAGGAGTGAGAGAGAGGGGAGAGGCAAAAGGGAGAGGTAGATAATGGAAAGAAAGGAGGAGGGAGAGACATAGGGAAGGAAAGAGACAAGGGGGGTAGAGGCAAGGGAGAAAACAGAGACAATTGTGAGCGGTACAAGAGAGGAGAAATAAGGGTGGGAGAGAGAGAAGGATGGAGGGAAGAGACAAGGGAGAAGGGGAGATACAGGGGTGGTGGGAGACAAGGAGGAAGGGGAGAGACAAGAGGAGGGGAGAGAGAAGGGTGTATGATCCAAGGGGGGGGGAGACAAGGGAGAAAGGAAGAGACAAGGCTGGAGGGAGAGACAAGGGGGAGGGGAGAGACAAGAGGCGAGAGAGGAGGGTGGGGGGAGAGGGAAAAATGGGGGAAGAGACAAGGGGGAAGGGAAGATACAAGGTGGGGGAGAGACAAGGGGGAAGGGGAGACATAAGGGGCAGGGGAGAGACAAGGGAGAATGGGAGAGAGAGAGGGGTGTAAGAGACAAGGGGGAGTGAGAAAGTGAGAGACAAGAGTGGAGGGAGAGACAGTGATGTGGGTAAACAAGAGGGAGTGGTAGTCAAGAGAGAAGGGGAGAAACAAGGGAGAAGGGGGCGACAAGGGGAAGCGGGCATATGCATTAAGGGAGCAATGTATAAAATTGCTATTTTTGGATTGAAAGAGTGAGGTGCATTGTATTTTCATTTGCATGGTCCTGCCTTTTAGACATGTGAATGGGCTTATTAATGTAATATTAATTTCCTCTCTCTAAAAATGTATATATATTTACATACAGTGTGTGGGGGGGGGGGGAGTATTTGATCCCCTTCGGATTTTTTTTGTCCTTGACAAAGAAATGATCAGTCTATAATTTTATCAAAAATGACAGGAATACAATTGTAAGGCTGGCAATGCTGTTTGCCACATAATGTGAGGCTTTTGCTCCTCTGAGCACCATTTGCGTGGCACGCACTAACTGCCATTTGTTTTATTTTCAACGTTCTGCGTTCCTGTCGTTGTTCGTCTAAGACTCAGTATTCAGGTTTAATTGCCGTGTTGGCACTTAGAGGAAAAAAAAGTTGGCATGTATTGCGGTTTGGGCACTCGGGCTCAAAAAGGTTCGCCATCACTGCCCTATAGCCTGCACGCAGAACTGTACTGTAAGATTTTATATTACAGGAAATAACTGTGATAGGAGAGAGATATAAATGACAGATACACCTAAAATAGATACACAACAAACTGTTAGATAACTGTTTTAAGAATCAGCTGCTTGGTAAAACTAAAATGACACTGATGGCACTTGTACATGAACAACATTTAAAGCTTTAATAAATATACATATATACAGCACATACTATGCAGAAATAGAAGTAAAAGAGGTAAATCACAACCCATATGGCTTAACAATGATTTAAATATTACAGGAAACAGAGGTGGATTTACATGTGTACAAGGAATATAACAAGTCTTTCCAAAAAGCTATTACATTGGCTAAATAGAAAATGAAAAGTTAATTGCAAAGTCTTACCCTAAACATTTTTAAATATATTAATGGAAAGATGGGTAGGAAATAAAATTGTGGAACCTTAAGATATTAAAATGTATTACAAACAATTGCAGGGTGTAAAGCTACTTGTTTACTGTACAATGCAGAAGGAATTCCAGCCTAATGGTCAGGAGGAAAAACGCAGTGTAAGCTTTCTCACAAAACTTTTTGTTTTTACATTTTGGTAAATAGAAAAGTTGTTTATACCGATCTTTGGGATTTAAAAATGCTAAAACTAGTCCATTGGCATAACAATAGATTTATACTGAATATATAAATAATTATGTTCTCTAACATTGTTTTTCAGATACTATATGATAACTGCTGTTAAGTCTGATTGCTGCAGAATTTTGACTTGTTTCTTTCCATTTGTTTTGTAATGAGATTACTTTTTGAGATAATTTGCAGCATGAATGCCTTTTAAATACAGTATTATTGCATTATAGCTCAATGTCTCCACATAGTGGCTATTGGAGGTATTATTCTGAACATGCAATTGTAACAAGAGTTGTAATTTGAAAATATTTGAAGGTCCATTACAGTAACACTTTAAAGGAATAGTCAAATATGTGAAATCTTAAATTAATGTTGATAAATGTTTATCAAGTTATTACTCCCTTTGTTTATACCTCCTACATATGTCTAGTAACCTTGCAAGGTGCTTGGGAAATATGCACTGTGATTTTAAGCTCAAAGACAGCACCCCCAATTCCTTTGCAATGTGTGTATTTGTTTTTGCCTTGTACTTAACCCAGTATAACACCACAGAATATATTGGCACGTTACAAATAAAGGATAATAATAATAATAACCATCCTTTCCATTGTCTGTATTCCGTTAACTGTTTCTCTTTAATATGTTAGTTAGAGGAAGGGAGGAATTCTAGTAAAGTTTGTCAGGTATCTGTGTTTGTGCCTATTATTATATATTTATTAGTCACACTACTAATATGCTTCAAGGTTTGCCTTCTTCCAGATGATACTAAAATGTTAAATTTCAAATATTTTCATTATTTTTTTTTAATTGACATTTATCTCGTCTGAACTTTTGTATGAATAAAATTCAGTCTTATATGGTTATTGTAAGCTAATATAATAATCCTATTATATACCTTCTATATACCTTTTATGTCAAATGCTTGCATTAATGTTAGATGATATATATATATATATATATATATATATATATATATATATAGAGTGGATATAAAAAGTCTACACACCCCTGTTAAAATGTCAGGTTTCTGAGCTGTAAAGAAATAAGACAAAGATAAATCATTTCAGAACTTTTTCCACCTTTAATGTGACTTATAAACTGTACAACTCAATTGAAAAACAAACTGAAATCTTTTAGGTCGAGGGAAGAAAATAATAATAATAATAATGTGGTTGCATAAGTCTGCACACCGTCTTATTACTGGGGATGTAGCTGTGTTCAGAATTAAGCAATCACATTCCAAATCGTGTTAAATAGGAGTCAGCATAAACCTGCCATCATTTAAAGTGCCTCTGACGGAGCTAAACTCCTGGGGGAATCCTAATTAGCCCAACTGAAACTTCACTTTAAAGCCTGGAAAGCAGAGATGGGAAGGGCTGCTAATTAGGCCCAGGCCCAGGTTGGGTGCTGCTGCTAGCAGCCAGAGCAAGCCACAGAAGTGAGGCCGTAAGGAACACTGCTTGAAATACAGAGAGACCCTGGCAAGGGAGAGAGGATTGCCTGAAGTGTACAGCCAGCATCATAACAAGAGACACAGAGTGTTCAGTGTGACCTGGGAGGAGAAAGAGACAGAGCTCCTAGTCAGGACCTTACTGGATTTGCAGAGTGGGTGCCAGAGCAGCAAGCTGCCACTAGAGGATCAGTCTGTGTGACTGCAACAAGATTTACAAGAGAGAATGTTTGCTGCAAGAGGAGAGGACCTGCAGAGGATCCATTCCAGCTGAGAAGCTGTGAGAAAGAGAGACAGGACTTAAAGGTACCACCCCTCTATGTGGAAAGGTACTGTTTTACCTGCAGGCCAAGAAGCGGACTCAGGGCTAGTAAGGGTGATCCTGCAAATAAGCAAGTCCGTTTATTTAGATTTTTCTTTCATGCTGAAATTAAGCTATTGTTTGTTTTGTTAACTTTTATTAAAAGCAAAGATAAAAGTAAATCAGGCAACATTTGTGGTCTGTTAGCGTACCTGGCACATATATATGATTGATCCTGCAACCGGTAGCCAAAGGCCGGCTCTGTCACAATATATATATATATATATATATATCACATATTATAATTGTCTAACTGCGAGTTGTCGTCACGCTTTGCGGCCCTCGCAAAGGAAGGGCCGCAACTGACGACAACTCGCAGTTTCACCATGGCTCCCATTAGCCCTACTGCAGGCGTGCACGGGTAGCCGTCAAGCGCGCGCGCACATGCGAAGACGTCGCGTGCGCGGGTAGCCGGGCAGACAAGCGTGCGCGCGCACGCGAAGACGTCACATAAGCGTGCGCGCGCGCATCTACAGCAATGAGGTGAGGGAGAGAGACACGGGGGGTAGAGTGACAAGGAGGGGAGAAGCAGGGGAAGAGATACATGAGGGAGGGAGAGGAGGAGGGGAATAGAGACACGAGAGGAGGGGGGAAGAGAGACACAGGGGAAGTGAGATACAGGGGAGGGGAAGAGAGACACAGGGGAAGTGAGATACAGGGGAGGGGAAGAGAGACACAGGGGACAGGGGAAGTGAGATACAGGGGGGGGAGAGAGACACAGGGGAGTGAGAGGAGGGGGAAGAGAGGCACAGGGAAGGGGGAAGAGAGGCACAGGGGAGCGAGAAGAGGAGGGGGAAGAGAAACACAGGGGAGGGAGAGGAGGGGGAAGAGAGACACAGGGGATGGAGAGGAGGGGAGGAAGAGAAACGGTAGGGGAGGAAGAGAAACGGGAGGGAGAGGAGGGGAGGAATAGACATGGGGGAGGAGACACAGCGGAGGGGGGAAAAGATGAGGGTCAGGGGGTGGAGAGACACAGGGGAGGGAGACGTGGTGAAGAGACACAAGGGAGGGAGACGGGGTGAAGAGACACAGGGGAGGGAGAAAGACAGGAGTGGGAGAGGGGGAAGAGACACAGGGGAGGGAGAGGGGGAAGGAGAAACAAGGGAGGGAGAGGGGGGAAAGAGACACAGGGGAGGGAGAGGGGGAAGGAGAAACAAGGAAGGGAGAGGGGGGAAAGAGACACAGGGGAGGGAGAGGGGGGAAAGAGACACAGGGGAGGGAGAGGGGGAAGAGACACAGGGGAGGGAGAGGGGGGAAGAGACAGAGAGAAAGGAGAGGAAGTAGAGTGCGGGAGAGGCTCACAATGAGTTCCAAAGCCACTTATTGCAAGGCCCGAGATGAGCGCTGAAGGAGCTTATCGCAAGGCCAGTAAAGTAGAGGGGGGAGAGGTTCGCAATGAGCCCCTCCCGTCAAGTAGAGGGATAGAGAGGCTCGCAATGAGCGCCAAAGGCGCTCATTGCGAGGCCCGTGATTAGCGCCGAAGGCGCTCATCGCGAGGCCAATAAAGTAGAGGGGGGGAGAGGCTCGCAGTGTGTGACAAACACCATTGCCAGGCTTCAATTTATTGCCGTCATTTTTGACGGGCAAGTCGCTAATATATATATATATATATATATATATATATATACGCATGCATTTCCATTTTGCATATTTTCTGTGTAAATATGTTTTTCCAGTTTTTCACTGTAATAGAATTATTTTCTTAATGCTTCTTTGTACTATAGTGACATCACATAAGCAAATTCCATAGCTTTTTTTCATAATCAATTTTTTTTGGCATTCGACAACAGATAAAGAAAAATACATACATTTGAAAATAAACAGTTACAATGACAATTTTTCTTGGATATTGCAAATTACAGTGTAAGATATGTTATTTATAGTATGTATATAATAATGTAATAAAGTACTTTAAACAATAGACTGTATTAATATACTTATTATCTTTCCAATTTAAGTTTTTCTCTTTTTCTTCTCTATCCAGTCTTCTCCCTCTAACCTCATTTCCTCTTTTCTTATGTTAACATTGTTTGTTCCTTCTTCAATTACTAAATAGTAAGGAAATAGAAGGGGGAAATGTATGGTCTCTTATCTCCATTTATTAGAATATTAAAGATATGATTTAAATATTTTAGTAATTTTCAGAATGGGTTAATACGTTGTGGCACTTTAGTAGTTGTAAGATTTAGTATAATAATAAGATTCTAGAGGGACACGGACTTCACCGTTCAGTTTGGCTATCTGTTTTTACTCATGCAACAGCCAGTAGGCAGGAATAAGTTTGTATGTAAACAGACTTAAAACTTTAGATTTTTAGCTGTTATTAGTGTAAATACAAAAAAAGATCATTTTAACATACAATCTCATGCTCTTTCCCACCACAAAGATGACTTACACTGAGGTAAATGGCCCTTTAAGTTATGATCACAGGCAATCCATAATAACAAAATCAAACCATGCAATGATGGATTAATATTGCTTATAAAACTAAACCACTGATATCAATTTGTGTTTGTTTTTTCTCTCTCCATGTTCATGTTATGCCTTAGAAATATCGATAATCCAGAAATGTATTTAGCTTTTTTTGCTGTTGCAGGATCAATCATATATATGTGCCAGGTAGGCTAACAGACCACAAATGTTGCATTTCTGTAAATATACACATATTATTCCATGGCACTGCACTGACATTTCAGGCAGCCTGTTTCCCCTTAACAATATGCTGACGTAGGCCTGGGCTTCATGGGATTTAAAAGCCAGGGAAGTACTTGGAAGTCTTTGTTGTGCTCCTTCAGCCACACCCGGACAATTCTGGCTATATGACATGTTGCATTGTCCTGATAGAAGATTCTATCCGCTCCAGGGAAGATAGTCAACATCTATCGGTGTACTTGATCTGCAAGGATGGATAGATAACCCAATTGGTTGAGAGAGCCTTCCCCAGACCATAATGCTGCTGCCACCAGCTTATGTTCTTCCAACAATGGTTGCAGAGTGTTTGTTCTCTGAAGTTTCATGCCTGGAACGACAACGTCCGTCCAGTTGATGGAGCAGAAAATTGACCCATCAGAGTAGGTAACCCTTTGCCAATCAGAAGAGGTCCAATTTGAGAACTGTTGTGCAAATTGAAGCCGTTTATGACGAGGAAGCATGGGTGCGGAAACCAGCCGTTTGCTTTGGAGCCCCATATGCAACAGGGTTCCCTGTAGTGTCATTTTAGATGTACATCTGGTTGCCCCCTGCTTCATTTGGATGGCGAGGCTTTGAAAGTAGCTTAGGAAAGAAGGAAAGCAAAAGGTAGTAGAGACAGGAAAAGATTTGTCTTGCAGAGAATAGCAAGAAGAGATAAGGAGACATTTTATAATGAGCGATTAAAGAAAAAAAAAAGCAGATAACAGAACCTTTCATGCCAAGGATTGCAAGAAGATAAGGAGACATTCTACAATGAGCGATGTAAAGAGATTGAAGAAGATAACAGAATGGGTAAATCAAAAGATTTCTTCAAGAAAATTGGGAACCTAAAAGGCACTTTTCATGCCAAAGTGGGCGTGATAAAAGACAAAAATTGTAGGGATTTAACAAAGGCAGATGGGATAAAGAAGTGGTGGCAGGAATACATAGAAGATCTATACAGGAAGCATCTTAATAGCAGTGATGACCTCAATAGTTTGTCCAATGAGCTGGAGCCAGACATCTTGGAGAGTGAGGTGAGATGGGCCCTAGGAAGCGTTGCTGATAACAAGGCTGCAGGAGAACAGTTCTATTGGAGGAGTGGGAGGGCAGAATAGGCAGAGCAACAGACCGGTTTTGGTGGTAGGGGACTCTATTATTACGAAAGTAGACAGGGTGATTTGTCACCCAGATCCCAGCAATCGAACAGTTTGCTGTCTCCCGGTTGCTCGGGTTCGTCATGTTGTGGATCGGGTAGACAAATTATTGGGAGGGGCTGGAAATGAACCGGCGGTCTTGGTACATATTGGTACCAATGACAAAGTTAGTGGAAGATGGAGTGTCCTAAAGAATGATTTTAGAGAACTAGGTAATAAGCTGAAGGCAAGAACCTCCAAGGTAGTATTTTCTGAGATACTACCAGTGCCACGTGCTAGCCCAGGGAGGCAGAAGGAGCTTAGGGAGTTAATGCGTGGCTAAAGATGTGGTGCACTAAGGAGGGGTTTGGGTTTTTAGAGCACTGGGCAGACTTCTCACTTCGGTACAATCTCTACAGCAGGGATAGATTGCACCTTAATGATGAGGGAGCTTTTGTGCTAGGGGATAGGATGGTAGAAAGGTTGGAGGAGTTTTTAAACTAGTAGGTGGGGGGAGGGACTAGATATAAGTAATGGGGTAGAAAGTGTAGAGGGTGTAAGGGATGAATTAAAACTCATAGGGGAGGAGATGGGGGGAGGGGTAGTATAGTCAATAGGGAGGTAGTACTAAGTAACTCAAGTACAGTGGCAGGCACTTCAGAACTACAGACTCGTAACATAAGATGTATGCTTGCTAATGCCAGAAGCAATCAATGAACAATGGGATTTAATAGGCATTACCAAAACGTGGTGGGATGAATCTCATGACTGGACTGTTAATCTGGATGGTTATAACCTATTTAGGAAAGATAGAGGCAATGGTAAAAGAAGAGGAGGGATTTGTCTGTATGTTAAGCCTGAATTTAAGCCTATAGTCAGAGAAGATATTTATGTGGACCTAGTGATAAAGTTGAATGTTTGTGGGTAGAGTTAAATAGCGGAGCAGCACATTCCTTGCTGATAAAAAGGCTCCAGGAGTTGATGCAATCCCAATTGAACTATTCGAAGAAAGAAATATCAACAAATACGCTGATGATACTACTCTGGTGGCTGAAAGCGTGAAGTAACTAAAGGACCTATTGATGAGTGTAAAAGAAAGGTAAAAGAAGAAAGTACAAAAGCTGGCTTATAGCTCAATGTTAAAGACAAAGAACATGGCAAACTGCAATCTCAATTCCTGGCAAATAGATGGGAACAAGTGTTAATATTCATTGCGTTAATATTGTTTTGACGTGAACTTACCGCTGTATAGCTCTATGAAATATGTTGGTGCATTAGAAATAAAGGAATTAAATAAATAAAAAAGTGGAGACAGTGACAGATTTTATTTTCCTGGGATCCAAAATCTCTTCAGATAGTGGCTGCAGCCATGAAATTAAAAGACGTTTACTTCTGGGGAGAAAAGCTATTGCAACCTTGGACAAGCTAGTAAAAAGTAAATATATTACACTATCAACAAAGGTCCGCATAGTTAGAACTATGGTATTCACTGTGTAACCTACGGATGTGAGAGGTGGACCATAAAGAAGGCTGAGTGCCGTAGAATTGATGCCCTTGAATTGTGATGTTGACGAAAACTACTTAGAGTTCCTTGGGCTGCAAGAAGCTTGAAGGCTGAAGCTCAAATGTTTTGGTCATATCGTGAGATGGCAGGATTTCCTGATCTGAGAAAGATTGAAGGCACGCAAAGAAGGGGACAACATAGGTGGAGATGGATAGATGAGGTCACTGAAGCAATGAACATGACCTTGATGGAGCTCAGAGGAGAAGATGTACCTGGCGTGCTGCTGTACATAGGATCATGGGGAGTCGAACACAACTGAACAACCAAGCAACAACATGTTAAAATATTACATAAAGATGATTCATTTTTTACTTTATTTATTGGAAGTTTGTACAAAGCTGGTAGTGCTTGCACATAATAATAACACTGACCATAAATAAACCATTATTCAAGCAGAAAAAAGAGGACAGACCCTTAAGGTACAAAGAGGACATAGCTTGTGTACCCCAAATCAAGAAGTAGATGGGTCATAAGAAATGTGTTTGAACCAATGTCGATTGCACATCAGTATGACATGATGTGCAATGTACAGAAACTCTACGAGGAGAAACTGAGCACCTCCTGGGAATCAAAAACGACCCCAAACACACCTCCAAGACAACCACTGCTTTGCTAAAGAAGGTAAAGGTGATGGACTAGCCAAGCATGTCTCTAGATCTAAACCAAATTGAACATTTGTGGGGCATCCTCAAAAAGAAGGTGTGGGAGTGCAAGGTCTCTAACATCCACCAGCTCCGTGATGTCATCATGGAGGAGTGGAAGAGGACTCCAGTGGCAGCCTGCGAAGCTCTGGTGAACTCCATGCCCATGAGGGTTAAGCCAGTACTGGAAAATAACGGTGGCCACACAAAATATTGACAAATTGGGCCCAATTTGGATATTTACACTTAGGGGTGTACTCACTTTTGTTGCAAAAACAGTTTAGACATTAATGGCTGTGTGTTGAGTTATTTTGAGGGGACAGCAAATTTACACTGTTATACAGGGTGTACACTTACTACTTTACATTGTAGCAGAGTGTGATTTCTTCAGTGTTGTCACATGAAAAGATATAATAAAATATTGCAAAAATGTGAGGGGTGTACTCAGTTTTGTGAGATACTGTACATGTATCCAGCAAGAGAAAGATCTATAGGATGTTTTCCTTAGGTTTCTAAAAAGAAAGATAAAGATAAATCGGCTATTAATACCATTGGCTTTTATAGTTAATTTGATACCCCAAATATAATTTTGTTTCATAAAGAAACTATTAGTTCTTATACATTGCAAAGTATTAGTTCTGTACCAGTAACTACCCATGATATCCTGAAATTTTTATCTGAAAGAAATGACGTCGCATTGTAGCATTGTAGCATTGTAGCATTGTGTTTGTTATGCATCCCTCCCTTCTGTGGTTTATGTTGCAGCACTATGAGATTGTGCTTTGGTGCTGGGATTGCTGTGGCATGTCACGATATGTGATGGTTGAGTGGCCAATGATAACATTTGACTGTGTATAATGTGCTTCACAACTATTCCATTTTTGGGAGAAGACCTGAATCATGATTCAATATTTAATTTACAGTATTCTTGTTAGTTGTGATGTAAGTCTACTGTTTGACTGTGCTGGTGAGATTTTTAGGCATTACGCGATACGCTGTCCCGTAGGCTATTTCAGAGACCTTATTGTGACACATCCTTTGATACTGATTCCACCAATGAGAGCTGTATACATCATTGAATACATCATATCACAGGCTTTTTAAGGACCTGCCTTTCACTGTGATAGCTCACTTGAGATGAGCCTTTGCTAAAGCCCCATGTTTGGGTGCAAAAACATCAGGTGATCGTTCTTCTCTAAGGTAACAGGTATTTCCAGGTGCCAGCATCTATTTATTCAGGTAACATGTACAGTACTTACATTGGTTTACCCCTTTAGTGGTATCACACTATGAAGTTACCCCACAGGTAACTAGAATATGGTTACTAATGTTTTTCCTATTTCTGGTTATTACAGCCTGCAGCTGATACATACTAATACTAATACTACTCCTGGATATATTGTTAACATTGTTTTTATCATTTTAAATTAGTCCAGAAAGCCAATTGGTGCAATTGTTACTTGATATCTTGGGAGGTGACCATTGTGTAACGCCATATACTGTATGTGGCCACTAATAATATACATATTTGCTTTTAAATAGACTGTCTTTTCTACACTAGGGCTTATTAGTAAGTTTTGAGACTGCCATTTAGTATAGTCCTCCAGAATAGGAGGCATCCCCTTGAGGATCATAGGCTTTATACACTACCTAGAATACACATTGTCTAATATGCTATGTCCTTGTGGGCACTATTGTATTTATTGTATTACTTTTGTTGGCATCAGACTGTCCTCTCTAGACTAGGGAAAATAGTAAGCTTTGGGTTGCCAAATAGTGGAGCTCTACAGGAAGGAGGCATCCCCTCATAGATCATAGGCCTTATACACTTAGACATAGGTAATCTCTCCTTACCCGTTTAGATCTATTGGGAATTGATTATGTTCCCCACCCAAGTGTTACTATATTTGAGGAGGCGTCTTCACCTATCTATCTTGGCCTTTTTAATTTGTGGGTTATCTATATTTCAATAAAGTTGTTGTTATGATATTTTTAAATGGGTATTTTGGTTTCTTATGATGTGCAATGTTGTTTGAAATATGGTTGATGTAATGAAAAAGGTGAAATGTGACATACAGGCCTTGTTCAGGAACTATTAGGGACCCAGAGCCCATACCATTAGGTTATTAGGGCCTTATAGGCTCTAGTTGAAGTTAATTAGGATTCGCCATTTGTTGCTTATACGTGGCAAGAATTGTGCCCCTGTCTGACTGCCCTGAACAAACTTCCTTATATGGTCCTGGGACTTGTCCCTCTCCTACTGTTACAATATAGACTGGCTCCATACTTTCGGGCTACCTGGAAGGAACTTTTTTATATGGTCCTGGGACTGGCCCCTCTTTCTATGGTTTGAAGTGTTCAATCCCCCAGTTATGTTAATATTTTACTGTGCCTATTGTGTTCCACCCTATAAATATGTTGTGATTTTCCCAGTAAAGGTGCTCTTTTTGGAATTCACATAAGCAAGGTGTGGCTATCTAAAGGAAAGGCTTCATATTATTTTTGGGAACTATTATTACTTCACTGTATGCTGGTATCCTGTAACCTATGCAAACAACAGATCTGTAACTTGTCTTGTGCTGTGATAGCATTTGTGGTACTTGTCCTATCTCTGGTTCATATCCTGTTAGTGGGGATACAACCTACCCTACAACTTGCAGGGTAGAATCAGTCTAGTGACCATTTCAAGCCAAACCAAGCAGTGGATTGTGACAATGCCCCCCACACCTGGGTCTGTGCTGCTACTTTATGGGAGGATGACTCCCTCTGCAACACATCCTCGACCAAGGAGTAGGTGGCACAGGAGTGCGGGGACATGTGTTCATCAAAGGAGGAGATTGGGGCTTTTCTCATCCACAAATCTTGGTTTGGATACGCCCTACACTAAAATCTCTTCTGGCAAAGAAAGGTTTTAAGGATGTGGTCTTAGTGTCGTAATGTGGGGGAGCAAAAGATTGACGTAAATGTCTAACAAAGGGGGAAAAAAGCTCCCGCAGCTGAATTGCAGGTGAGAAGGGTGAGAGAGGGGTCAAACTGCCAGAAAACATTGAAGATCTTTATTTTTGGCCCAGCTGAGACAGACAAGCAGACTATAATTATAATTATCAGAGCATGAAAGTAATATGAAAGAGCCAGTTATTTGCAATGAAATTTGCTAACAAAATTACATAGATTTATGTTAAAAATTAATACAAAAACGTATAACCAGATTTTCATGCTATTTAATAATAAACAAAACCACTTGATTTGGTGTTGAAAGAGTGTTAGCTTTGTTCGTTCACATTATACTGTATTAGTAATAATTTTAAGACATTAACAAATAATAAATTGTGATAGACTTTATGTACAAAAGATAATCTATATTCTGCTATGCTATTCACTATTGCTTGTTGCATAGGAAGTGTAACTGATCACAGAAAAAAATATGTCTAATATGATAGCATAATTGGTAATATCTTTCACAGTCCAATATTTCAACTCTTGATATGTGTTATAATCTTGCTAAGATTTTTCTCAGAAAAATATCTTAACAGTGTCTTCCATTGCTTTACATTGATTCGTTGTTTATTTTTTTAGAAAACATGCCATCCTGCGTTGTGAAGGGGTGTAGGAGCAAAACAGGCCAGAGAAAAGAGGAACTAGATATGATAATGCATGTGTTCTCAGGAAACATTGAAAGAAAAAAGCTATGGTTGCAACAAACAGGTCAGCAATATGACAGTATGGATGGGTTTGCTGCAAGGATTGTAGAAGATAAAAGAAAAGGTAGCTTCAGAATTTGTTCTGATCATTTCTCACTGAACAGCAATGTTTTGACAGATGATAATAAAAAAAAAGTTTAAAGCCAGATGCTGTTTCAAACATTTTCTAGGGTGAAGGTGTTCAACCACTCTTTAGAGAAATAACATTTGGACTTCAATTTATCCAAGCTGCTGAACAAACTCAAGTGCCCAAACCAGTGGTACTTTCAGCACTATCACCTAGCTCGGATGGTTCTTCAGGACAGCAGTTCTGTAGCTTGACAAATGATGTGTCCAGATAAACAAATTTGACATGATTTTTTTAATTGAGATGTCCAGAACATTAAAGCTGAAGTTAAGAAGCATAGCTCGGGATTCATCCTGATTACCAACAGTCTATACCATTAAAATGTCCTCTACATTGCAGGAGCAAATTGCAACACCAATAAGGGATTCATTGCACGGTGCTGTTGAAATTCATTGTGAGCGTGATCGTCAATTATTTGTGGAATCTCTCAACATTGATGAAAGTCAAGACAAAATTTCTGAACTTAGGGCCTCATTCAATTGCAGGCCGTAACTCGATCGCAAATCGCTGATTACCTGCGATCACGTTGCGTCCTCACGTTGCTCTACGTTTACGCTGCTGTTCAATGTGCCGGGCCCACAATTTAGGCCCCCTTCCCGATAATCGCAAACCATGCTAACGGCAGTAAGCATTGGCGGGCTTGAACATGACTTGTGGTTCAAGCCTGCACTACAAGCAATGTAAAGCACTGTAAATGATAGGGAATACAATGGTTGTCATTAGAATTAAAAGCACACCATTCTCAAGCTCGCACATCGCCAAAATAAAATACTTTATTTCATGTTTAATTTCCGTACGAAGTCCTACTGGCTTGAATGACCACCAAGCCCGTAACTCGTTATTTAAGCCTGTATGTCCTTTCTGTCCTTTCTACACTAGGGCCTATTAGTACGCTTTGAGACTGCCATTTAGTGGAGTACTCCAGAATAGGAGGCATCCCCTTGAGGATCATAGGCTTTATACACTACCTAGAATACAGTTATTTAAGCCTGTATGGGCTTGGAAGTTAAAGCCTGTAGGACTTTACTGATATGTATGCATTTTGTAATGTTTTTTCAAAGACTGCATGGTGTTCAAGCCTGTAACCCTAAAATGGAGGCCCAAACATTACGGTCTCCAAATGGGACCCGCAAATGGTTTACAGAGCACATATCAAGCCTGTAAAGGGGAATAAAAACCCAACAGTGCACTTTAAAACATAGGCAAAACACAGAGAGGCATTACAATTACGTGGCCAATAATCCCCAAATAAACAATAGTTAAATGGCAAATATTGAATATTCCTCATATGTTGGAATGGTCATTCACATGCCAATATGAAAAGCCATGATGCATGCTGCAGACAGCAATTAAAGCCACACTACCTGATTAAATTGCAACACCCAAACATTAAATTCATGCCATATTAACCCTTTCCAACTCACATAGGGCCTCATTCTATTATCGGCCGTAAATCGGCCGTAAGGCTGCGATTCCTTGCGGGGGTTCAGTTAACTCGCGATTCTATTATACGGCCCCGCAAGGATCTCCTTTTACGGCAGGCCGCATATCTTGGAACCGGCCGTAAGCTGTGAAATATAAAAACGCAAAAATAAATTCAAGCCTGCACTGTACAGCTCTGTAAATGCTAGGGATCATATTGGGGGACATGAGGATTAAAAGAAACCCACTCTCAAGCTTGCACATCTGCCCAAACCCGAGTTCAAATTAACTGTTTATTTTCCGGCTGCGGCGTGGGTGTGTCTGAGGTGCTCCAAGCACTCTGGACTTTTTACATGGATATTTTACGGATATTAAAAATAAAATATTTTACGGATTTGAGTACAGGATAATTATGTGCTATTTTTTCTAACACCTAAAATCCCTTTATAGTCTTCTCAAAGTGCAGGATGGCTTTATTTGAGCTATTTTATGTGCTTAATTGGTGCTAGCGAGACCTCTTTCCTGCAAGTAAGCTGCGGCTCGCTTTTAGCCTTGCAGAGAGGTTTCCCGGAGCAATTGAATTGCAAATCTCTTGCGGCCGTTTTAGATCAAAGGCTTTCCTCCGGCGCGAGCGGCCGCAAGAGATAGCAAGGCACCGGCCGCAAGCCTGCCGGAATCCCCGGCCGTAAGGGAATAGAATAGCAGAATAGCTTGCGGCCGGTCCTTGCGGCCCCGCAACGGCTGCGGCCGCTAATAGAATGAGGCCCATAGGCTCCATTGTAGCCCCTAAAACCTCCATATAATTGAATATACTTCTTGCTAATCAAATCTACATATAGAAACACAAATAGTGGCTATATTTCATCACCACATCACATAGATCAAGTTCCCGGAGAACATTTGATTATTTGTTGTTAAATTCTTCAGTCGTGTCTGACTCTCTGTGACACTATGGACTGCAGCACATTCATCTAGGTCTCTGCCTGTGCTGTTCTACAAGGTTTGCATACCAAAGATAATTTGGCCACTACTTGTGTTCCCAAATGTAGATGTGATGAGCGATATGTATATGCAATTAGATAGAGATTTCAGGGCCCACAATAGAGCTTATAGAGTGGGAAAGGTTCCGATGACCTGACTTTCATATTTTACTGTTGCTATTGAATCAGCTAGTGTGGCTTTAATCATATTCTGCATGTTGCATCATGGCTTTTCATATTGGCATGTGCATGACCATTTCAACATATGATAACAAAAGTATATTTAGCATATGTATTTTTTTTATTGCGGCATTATTGGGCAACTTACTCACATATGCTAATTGGTGGTGGTAGTGGTGAAGGGGTTTGTGTACTTCAACAAAGCTGTGGCTATGACATGCAGGGCCAGTGTATGTTGGTACATCATTGCTGAGAGGTCAGACAAATCCCAATCAACTAGAGAAGGAACTGGCAACCCACTCCAGTGTTACCGGTCCTATTCATTGTAGGCCCTCGGGAATGTTCCTACTCCATAGTATCGCTAATTGGACTTGTCCAGTGTATTAATCCTATATTATTTTTAGATCTGATATTTTGTATTACTATTAAACTTTTTATATGTATTGATCTATTGCATGTTAACTAGAGCTCATTAGTTTACATCTGTAGGAATATGACACTAATCTGATGCACGTGGATGTCCCAGAACCCCTAAACATTGAACACACATGGACACAGTTATAACAGTATAACAAAGCTTATTTTTTACACAGACCACAATCAGTAGTGGTCAAGACTGTGCATTAAGATAATGAGTGTGGTGCGGGTGGGTCCCGAGAAAGCAAGAGGCTATTAGTGGAAAAGAGGTGGATACCTACAGGGGCCAATATAATAGTCTAGAAAAAGCATGATGCATAGCACATACAAGGGTCAATATAACGCTGCAACCTGAATGTGATGAAAAAAAGGATCATCACAAATTACTCCATTTGACTGAAGAAACCATTTATGTGCATAGCACTTACAACTTGTCTGGATCTGCTCTATGAAACAGATGATTCAACCTCTGGACTGTGTAATCCAACCAAGTTTCACACATACAGTGTGGTGAGAAAATATAGGAGCAAAAAATAAAAAAGTGGTTAACTAAAAAAAAAGGTGGAGGAGGATAACGAAAAACTAATCACAATGCATGTACAGTACAGTGCTAAATACTGTACCAATATATCAACTCACCTGATTCCCATTTGCAAACATTACCAAATATTATCTAGGTCTCTGGATAATCATTAATATGGCCAAATAGCCATTAATATGGAGAGGAAACAAAGGTCAGCAGCCATATTCACTGTCACTTAAATCAGACCCAAGAATCTGTTTTCAGACTTATATTGAGGTCAGGATCATATGCTTCACTAGTGCATATATTAATGCTGGCTGTCATTAACATGCCATTGTGAGACTCTGAAAGTCCGCCATCATAGCGGTATTCGTCTACATTTAAGCTAACAATCATGTCTGAGATATATGGCTATATGATAGCTTTAAGATTGTGGGAGCTACATGTTAAGGGAGGGCGGTCATTGAAGGAATGTCTACTTGAGAGGCACTGGGAAAACCTTACACCTTATACATTTACTCCACAATGCTTGCAGATGCAGAAGATGCCTCAATGGACCTGAATTTAACCTAATTAAACCTTTCTCTGGATCAATTAATTATTAATAAAAAAATTAAAGAAAATGTTAATAATTAACAATTAATTAACAACTAATTAATTAATAACTAATCCGCATATTGCAGATCAGAGGAGATCTTAAAAGGTTGAACTTGAAGGACTGAAAATCTTCTCAACCTTAATTACTATGTAACTATGTAACATACCATAATAAGGCCTGAAAACATCATAGGGACTGCTGCATCTCTTCTCTACAGCATTCCTCAGTGACCATCAATTGGTGACATTTTAAACCAAACCCTACATGTCCACAGAGAAGAGGATCATGGACCATGTGATGGGAGGTAGCCATCTGCATACATAATATCACCATCACATAGGCCAAGATCCAAGACCCAAGACTCTGTAGTCAGGCTAGATTAAGTTAACATTGTAACCAATAGATTGTCACTGAGGAGCGCTGTTGAGAAGGCAAAAACATGTCTGCAGCACCTATGTCCTCCTCCGACTGGGCTTAGTGCCCACATCCTCTGCGGCACTCCTTTGTCTCCTCACTGGTGGCTGTGGTAGAGGGGAGGAGGAGGCAGCGGCCCCATGGGTGGTGGTGGTGGAGGCATATCGGAAATAGAGGAGGGGCCGGGCTGCTGCTGCTTAAGTGATGCCTCCGGCGTTGATTGATGGTGGGTTGGGACCAGCTCCAGCCTGAGTAGCCCGGCCAGATAGTTATCTGTCATTAGGTGGTGCCTCCTCTCCTCCCTAGTGTGCCTGGCCAGCCTGAGCCTCATGTCCTCGATGCTGCAGTCCATCCTCTCCATACAGTCCACCATTCGTTGCATGAGGGCTAGCATCTCCCCCTGCGCAGACTGGCTTGGTGGTGGTGGGGACAGGGATCCTCATTGCAGAGCCGGGTGAGGAGGTGGTGTGGATGGAGTGGGGAGGGTCCGTGGCCCGGCTGGAGCCAGGGTTGATGGTGGTGTTTTCCCTGGTGGCTGTGGCGGCCAGGACAGCACACTGCTGTGTGGGAAAATCTTTCAAGGAGAGGGATGGTGGGGTTGGCGGCCCCTCTGGTTCCTGATCATTAAGAGGGGACTCCCCCACCACAATTACCTCCCCCTCCTCAGAGCCAGGGTCCTCTGATGCTCCTCCTTCCTTCTTGCTTTCTGCTGCTGGGCGGGGGCCGACGCCCCATCCTCTGGGTCGCCAACAGACCCAGACTTCCTCCTGGATGCTGAGAGATAGAAAAGAAAGGTACATGTCATTAGTATGATGGTTAAAACATTGATATGTGTGCATTCCTAACAATTTGACATCTAGCCTTGAACATGGATGATTCTCCTCATTGCAACTCAGATTAGCTCGCATATTCTAGATTTCAGTTATTTTCTGATTTCTGGTCTTGATCTTTCTCGGCTCCTAACCCTATTTTGATTCAGGCTGCAGTCTGTAACTGCATAGGCTGCAGTGGGCACACCAATAAATGAACTCTCTATTGCTTGATTACTGTTGTGGTGACCACAAATGGCAGTGATTTGTCAGCTTCATGGAATTTATGACGCAACAATACAATACGTCTTATTAGGTGGGCAGGTAGACAATTATATATACACTGGCTATTTGATCTACATGAATAACTCCTTATAATACATTATTTTATCTTTCACGGAACAGTTCTTCACTTTACGCTCTGTAGCTTTAAAGTTATTAGGGAGGTGGAAACCTTTTGGGGAAAGGAGGGGCTGTGACGTCATTTGGAAGAGAAAATAAAAGCTAAACTGACAAAAACATCATCAATTATAACACGTTCTTTTCTAAAACATGACTAGTAAGCAGAAACAGACACTTTCTTACTTCCCACAGAATATAAAACTAAACCGACTCATCTAATTTCATAACTTATTACGGACAATATTTAAAGTGTACTGGGCAAGCGCTCACATCTAACTTTAAACACAAATATGTCACTATTAACAATAATGGGGGCTGCCTGCCTCTGGACATTATTAATTACACCTTGCAATTCATTGCACAAACAACAGGACCAAAAGTGAGAGAGACAGGACAGAGAGAGAGAGAGAGAGACAGGAGAGTGAGACAGACACACAGGACAAAGAGAGAGAATGTGACAGAGAGTGAGAAAGACAGGAGACAGAGAGATAGAGACATGACAGAGTGAAAGTGCACAATGAAAGAAAGCGTAAACAGAGAGCACACACACAGAGAGCCCACATAGAGTACACACAGAGAGCAAGATATAGCACACAGACAGAGAGAGAGAGAGAGACAGAGAAGGAGGGGTAAAGAGAGAGAGGTATAGAGCGAGAGCGGGCACAGAAAAAGAGAATGCACACAGACAACGCACACAGAGAGCAAAAGAGAGCACACAGAGAGAGTGAACAGAGAAAGAGACACACACAGACAGCAGACAGAGAGGGGAGAGAGCCATATACATCACACAGAGAGAGAGAGAGAGAGCACAGAGAGAGAGAGATAAAGAGAGGGAGGGAGGAGTAAAGAGAGAGAGAAAGGTAACAGCGAGAGCACACAGAGAGAACACACACAGATAGAGAACAAAGAGAGAGAAAGCGCACAGAGTGCACATAGAGTGCAGATATAGAGAGCTAGTAGAGAGAGCACAGAATGCACAAAGAGAGAGTGCAGATACAGAGAGCCCACATAGAGAGAGTGAACAGTCCGAGCAATGAGAAAGAGAGTGCAAAGACAGAGAAGAGAAAGAGAGAGTGCAGAGACAGAGAGAGAGAGGGACAGAGAAGGAGAGACAGGTCAGAGAGAGATACACAGGAGAAAGAGAGAGACACTAGGCAGATAGAGAGAGACACAGGACATAAAGAGAGACAGGAGAGAGAGAGACAGGACAGAATGAGTGAGACAGCACACACAGACAGAGAGAGCACACACAGACAGAGTGCAGAGAGAGTGGAACATAGTCGGAAGTGAGATAGAAAAGACAGAGAGAGACAGAACAGAGATGCAGATGGCACATCATCCTGTGTGTACACAGGGGGAACCTGAATCTGTCTTTATAGATGCTGTGGGTCACCTGAATCTGTGTGCAGGGGCAGCTGGATCTATCTGCATAATGGGGCAGCAATAGGGCCCCTGAATCTTTCTGTACAGGCACAGGGGGCCACCTGACTACAAACTCTGTGGATCACCTGAATCTGCAGGCATATGTGCAGGGGGCAGCTGAACCTATCTGTGGGCACCTAGATCTATCCATATAGGTGCAGTGGCCATCTAAAACGGTTGGTGCAAACGAAGGGGCAGCTGAACCTGGCTGTATAGACACAGAGGTACCTGAATCTGTCTGCATAGGAGCAGGGAGCATATGAATCTTCAATGTAGGTAGAGGGGGCACCTAAATATGCCCACCTATGTGCAGGGGACTCCTGAATGTGTCTGTAGACACAGTGTGCACCTGAACCTGTCTTTTAGCTGCATTGGGCACCTGAATCTCTTGTGCAGACACAGAAGGCACCTGATTTTTCAATGTAGACACAGTGGGCACCTGAATCTGTCTACATACGAGCAGAGGGCACCTGGATATATATATATATATATATATATATATATATGTATATATATATATATATATATATATATATATATATATATATATATATATAAATGTTAGCACAGATACAAGAAACACCTGAATCTGTCTGCATGGGTGCAGGGCCACCTGGATCTCCTGTTAGGTGCAGTGGGCAGGGTGCTACCTAATGGCTGGGGGATCCTTCCTTTGGATGGTGGGTGCAGGTTACGTGTCCCCTGTCCCTGGGGTCCTCAGTAGTGGTTTGGGGTCATGTCCAGCTCCAGTCTGTGGCTCATTTTACAGTCTCCCACCGGTCACCAGGCTGCCCAGTGGCTGCAGTGTAAAGGGAATTCATGCTAAAATAATTGGGATGTGTTAAATAAAATTGAGAACTATATTTAAGAGCCAAACTCCATCTAATAGTATAATTAATTAACCTTTTAACATGCCAGAATACAATATTTAGCAACGGCGACTTACCAGAGGGTCAAAAATCCCAAATTCACCAATTTATGAGGAATTCATAACTTTACATTTTATTTGTATTAAATCTCATCTGCCCATTCCTCAAGTGTATGTAAATCCCTTTGGAGGGAAAGCACATCATTATCTGATTTAATTACCTTGCACAACTTCGTGTCATCAGCGGAAATGGAGACACTACTTTCCAGTCCCACCTCTAAGTCATTAATAAATATGTTAAAAAGGAGAGGACCTAATACTGAACCCTGAGGAACCCCACTTACCACATTAGTCCAATCTGAGTATGTTCCATTCACAACAACACTGTGCTTCCTGCTTTTTAGCCAGCTCTCAATCCATGAGCAGATATTTACTGCAATTCCTGTATTTCTTAGTTTTCACAATAGTCTCCCATGTGGCACTGTTTTAAAATCCTTTGCAAAATGCAAAAAGACTACATCCACTGAGTTGCCTTGATCCAGGTTACTACTAACCTCCTCATAGAAACTAATTAGATTTGTTTGACATGACCTATCCCTCAGAAATCAATGTTGACTCCTACTTATAATCCTGTTCAAATAGACATATTCTTGTATATTATTAACCCTTCGAAAAGCTTACCCACTACAGAAGTGAAGCTCACTGGTCTATAATTTCCCAGATTTGCTCTTGCTCCCTTCTCTTTCCAGTCATCTGGTAGAGACCCTGTGTTGAGTGAATCTTGAAAAATTAAATATAATGGTTTGGCTATTACAGAATCCAGTTCCCTAAGTACCTGTGGATGTATTCTATCAGGACCCGGGGCTTTATTAACATTTATTTTTTACGACTTCTTTTGGATTACATCCTGCATTAACAATTATTCGGCAAAGATAGTGTAGCCTCATTATGTTGCAGTGTCCCAAGCACTGGTACCTCCCTTGTGTATACTGAAAAAAAGAACCTCTCAGGCCAGACTGAACCCAACCTGCTGAGTGCTAGTAGTACTTTTAAGGCTGAATGCAACTGGGCTTAAATAGTCTGTTGTAGGAGGCGTAAGTCTTTCACTTCCCAGGGGAAAAATGGCTCTGGTAAGTCTGCTACTTACATATACCCCTTGTATGATTCTGTTAATAGCCCTTTTGCAAGCCTTGTTGATTTCCTTGTACTCCCATAAAGCAGTCTATGTCCCCTCTTGTTTGTATAATTTAAATGCCTGTTTTTTACTCCGTATCTTGATCTTTAAATCATTGTTAAGCCACATTGGATGTGATTTACTCCTTTTACTTTTATTCCCACTTGGTATATGGTGATAAGTATGTATATTTAGTAAGGATTTAAATGATGACCATTTATATTCAGTATTTGTACCCGTCAGTCTATACTTTGTATTGCTGCCCTTAGACCATTTAAATCTGACACAGTAAGCTGGGGGCGTGGCCAAGCGCAGCACGAGAACGGACGTGCAGAGCTGGAGCTCTGCTGCTAATACTACTTTTGGGGCTTCTGGTGACTAATGGAGAGGCCCTAGAGAGATTTAACGGCTGTTAGTGGATCCCCCTCCTCATCAGGAACACCTCGATACCCGAAAAGTAGGAGTTTACTGGGCCCCAACAGGCGAGGTCCAGGTGACGCCACAACCTCCTTAATCCTCCCCGGACAGCAACAGGAGGAGAATATACCACCTGCGGAGGACAGAGGACCGCCTCCCCTCGCAGAGGGGAGGACGTGACCCCCCGGAACCCCGCGCTCGACCCAAAAGCCAGGTGGAGGGAGAGAGCGCTGCGCTCTGGAGCGGAGCGTCATCTTGGTTTAGGAAGCCTGCACAACCCAGAGGCCACAATCAAGAAGATGAGTGCAACACAATAAGGGGGAAGTGCAGGGACTGAGGTGAAGAGAGTGCACAGCAGCACCCCAGTAGGGTGCCAGATTGACTTTCAGCAGGTTAGGAGGTGGGGAATTAAGGTCCCAGATTACTATCCACTGATCAGTCCTCCCAAACCAGGGGCCCCATACACCTCCTACACCTCCAATTCTAGAGTGAAGCCCAAAGGCCTTAGAGTCAAAGTCTGCCCATACACATTTTGACACTGCACAACAAGGGCATGAAACAAAAGCTAACACGTTTGCATCCTCTAATCTGGGGATGTTAGAAGCTAAAGTGATGAACCACTAAGGAGTACCCAACATCCTCAAACCCAGTGCCTGCTCATTGCTAAAGGCTTAGGAACAGGGTGCAGAGATCTGTTACCCAAAAAGGCAGTCTCCCAGGGGTCAAAGGAAAGCCCTAATCTCTTGTATATGGTGATTTACAGTATTCCAGGATTATAAACCCTAAATAATAGCCATTGTGGTTTATTATCTCTATAGTACATTTTTGCCAGAACTGTCTTTTATCAAACAAAGTTTGTTGGTAATTACTCCAAGGGCTGGAAGACTTGTTTTGGGGTGGACGGCCCAGCCTAGCGTGGCACGCCCAACATGTTTTGGACACAATTTTGAACACAACAACTTGATAGAAATAGCTCACTTAATTCACCTGCACTGCTCCATCTTGTGGACAAATTTAAGGCCTGCAAATTCAGACCTGCAACAATAAAACTACACCACACTGCCATCTGGTGGGCCTACAAAATATCTACAGCTCTGTACAACATTGACTGAGAACTATAAGGCCTCCCAGCTAACCACCCCCTGCACTCCTCATCATTACCTGCTGCTCTCAGCTATCTCATGGGACAAGATTATTTGCTCCCCACTCTCTATCATGAGCCTGAATAGCACTATAGGTGTACCTGAAGGCTCCGGCCCCAATGACTTGATATGACCAGACTGGAGACATCTTGGACATGATCCTTACCTAACAGATGAATACTTAGTCTCTATACCTGAGGGCACCCGGCCTACTTGTATGATATGGCTGGGACGGGGGCCTAGCAGATATGATCCCTACTTGTTAACAGAAAGAAGGCCTATACCTGTGCCTCCTGATTGTCAGCCTAGACAGTGCCCCCTCACATTTTCGTGCTTCAGCTTCACCCATTAAAAACATTATCTTCCTATACATCATGGGGAAATCTAGCAAAAAAAAACAACAATCCAGAGGAATAAAGGATCATTTTCCAACGCAAGCCTCTCCTTCTTTATCTCTGCGGCCAGTTCCCACTTCTTCAGTCAGTTCGAGCATAGATGATGCCCCTGATTGCCCTCCACATGTGAACTTGACAGATGCAACAGTGGCGAAAATGCTCTCTTGCAAGTCCGCTTATCCACGGTGGTCAGGGAAATCAAGCAGAAAATCCAGGACCTGGGTCAACGCACCAACCACCTGGAAAATCTAACAGATCAAATCATTGAGTCACAATCTTCTGATAGGCAGGTGATTGACCAATATTCATTGCAAATTTAACCCTTGAAGCCAAACTAGAAGATCTGGAGAACCGCTCGAGACGATTCAATGTTCGCTTCAGCAGCATTTCTAAAGCTGTAACTAATCTTTTGCCGTACCTGCAAAGGACTATTCAGTCCATTTTACCGACGCACCCAGAGTCAGCTTGGGAAATCGAGAGAGCTCATAGAGCCTTGGGTGGTCCTCCGAACTCTGATCACCTAAAGGACGTTTTGGTCCGCTTTCTCCGCCAGAATGCAAGAGACCTTCTTCTACAGGAAGCCAGAAAGTCCCCCTCCATTGTGGGTCCAGACGGCTCCACTCTGCAGATTTATGCGGATCTGGCACCATCTACGCTCTGGAAACGTAAACTTATGAAGCCCGCAATTGCAATCCTCATCCACAACAAAATTAAATATAGATGGGGCTTCCCATTCAGCCTCTCCTTCCCAGTGGATACAGCTTTCTCACTAGAAGAATGTATTGCTTTCCTGACTCAACTCCAACTAGCTCCAGATCATAGATTGTCTGAACTTACAAACCCTCTGGACCCCAGCTCGGTGGAACCTGTAACTATATCGCCTTCTCAACGTCCGACTACACAAGGGGTGACAGCCTAAGCGACCCCGGAGGCCTTCCCGGATAGAGGTCACACCAAACGGTTCCACGCTTTTTTCTAAACCCTTGTTGGACAATCCTAGTAACCTGGTTTTGCGTTCCTCACCCACAAAAGTCTGGCGCAGTGGTAGGGAACAGCAGAGTCAATTCTTTACATTACCCCCGCCTCTATAGGTGCAGCCTCTGGATGCCCTATTACCTGGTTTAGCAGGGTACTGCACATGAAAAGACCGAAGTAGATCAGGAGCGTGAATATTGTCCACTGGTTCCCACAAACTCTCCTCCTCACCATAGCCTTTCCAGCGAACCAGATACCGAAGTTTGTTATGGAAAATCCGGGAGTCAAGAATTTTGTCCACTTCGTACTCATCCTCACCATCCACGAGGACTGGAAGTGGGGCAGGCAGGGCTCGGCCAGGGAAAGTATTTTCATGAACAGGTTTAAGCAGTGCAACGTGAAACACTGGATGTATTTTCATGAAATTCGGGAGTTGCAAACGGAAGGTGACAGCATTGATCTGAGCAATGATCTCAAAAGGTCCCATGAACCTTTGACCCAATTTATGAGAAGGAATCCGAAGCTTAAGATTCTTTGTTGACAGCCACACCTTGTCACCAACGCGCTAGACTGGGGCCTCCTTTCTATGCCTATCAGCAGCTCTTTTGTAACATTCCTGAGCCTCCAAAAGAGTCTCTTTCAACAGTGCTTGGGAATCACGTAAGGCGGTTAGCCGGTCAGTGACAGCAGGAATGGAAGTAGTAATTGGGAGACTGACTAGAAAGGTCGGATGGTAACCATAGTTGGCAAAAAATGGGCTCAAAGAAGTGGAGCAGTGTTGGGCATTGTTATAGGCAAACTCCGCCGTTGGTAGAAAATCCAGCCAGTCATCCTGCAGGTAACTAATATAGCACCGCAAATATTGCTCCAAAGTCTGGTTTGTTCGCTCAGTCTGTCCATTACTTTGCGGATGAAAAGCTGACGACAGATTTACATTAATACCTAGATTAGAACAAAAATGTTTCCAAAAACGAGACGTAAACTGCACTCCCCTGTCAGAAACCACTTCATCAGGCACTCCATGCAAGTGAAATATTTCCCGAATAACCAGGTCAGCCGTCTGTTTAGCTGAAGAGAGACCACGAGCTGGTATGAAATGACCCATCTTAGTTAACCTGTCCACAACAACAAGAATGGTAGTGTGTTCCTTAGAGGGAGGTAGTTCCACAATAAAGTCCATGGATATAGATCCCGAGGGACGATGAGGAATCGGAAGAGGCTGAAGCAAGCCAACAGGGGATGAGCGAGGAGTCTTATGTCTGGCACACACATCACAAGAGGACACATACTTCTTAACATCCTCATGATACTTCGGCCACCAAAAGGATTGGGCAAGTAGGTCTTGCGTCTTTCGGATTCCTGGATGACCTGCTGGTTTTGAGTCATGGTAGAGACGTAAAAGGTCCAGTCGCACTGATTCCGGAGCAAACAGACGTCGTTGAAAAATCCAAAACCCATTAAGCATCGTCATATGGAGATCACGAGGAGGATCACGAAGAACTGGGTCTTCAGCGTAGCCCTTTTTAATGCGAGACATCAGATCAGAAGGAAAAGCAACTCCTATAAATATATCCTCCGGCAAGATGGTGGTCTTGGTTACGGTAGCATGGAGAGGGTCAGCTATTCTAGACAAGGCATCCGCCTTACCATTCTTGGAGCCAGGACGGTATGTAACCAAAAAATTAAACCTTGAGAAGAATAGGGACCAGCGTGCTTGTCTGGCTGACAGTCTCTTAGCTGATCGAATACATTCCAGATTTTTGTGATCTGTGAGGACACTAATTGGATGGGTAGCTCCCTCCAAGAGATGTTTCCATTCGGTGAAGGCAGCTTTTATAGCCAATAGTTCTTTATTCCCTATGTCATAATTTCTTTCTGCTGGCACCATCTGGCGGGAATAGAAGGCACACGGATGTAACAGCATCTTAGGTCCAGTCCTTTGAGACAGTATAGCACCAACAGCTGAATCAGAAGCATCAACTTCCACAATAAATGGTGATTCTGGCTGAGGATGTACCAGGACGGGGGCAGATGTAATCGGAAAAATGCGGTATCAGCCTTATCGGACCACTGAAAAGGAGTCCCCTTACGTGTGAGTTCAGTGATCGGTGTAATAACGGCAGAGAAATTCTTAATGAAACGCCTGTAATAATTGGCAAACCCCACAAATCTCTGGACATCTTTTTCATTCTTGGGGATGGGCCAGTCCAGCACAGCTTTAATTTTACTTGCGTCCATAGTTAAACCTTTAGGAGTTATGACATACCCCAGGAATTGAATTTCTGTTTGTTCAAACTCACATTTTTCTAGTTTAATGTATAGGTGGTGGGTACGAAGGCGCTCCAGAACTATACGGACCTGTTTTCTGTGGTTTTCAAGACTATCAGAGAATATTAGGATATCATCCAAATATGCCACAACAAACTGATCCAGGAGATCTCGTAGTACATCATTGATAAGATGCTGGAAAGCTGCAGGGGCATTACAAAGCCCAAATGGCATTACTAGATATTCGTAATGCCCGTACCTGGTTCTGAAAGCTGTTTTCCATTCATCATTTGGTCTTATGAAAACCAGATTATATACCCCCGAAGATCAAGCTTTGTAAATATTTTAGCTGAGCGAAGTCTCTCCAAAAGTTCAGGAATGAGAGGCAAGGGGTAGCGATTTTTAACAGTCATGTTATTAATGTCCCTGTAATCAACGCATGGCCGTAGGCTGCCATCTTTCTTCTCTACAAAGAATATAGGAGCTCCTGCTGGGGAAGTACATGATCGAATAAAACCTTTGGCAAGATTTTCTTGTATGTATTCACGAAGAGCTTTCAATTCAGGCTCAGAAAGGGAATATATACGGCCAAATGGGATAGCAGCCCCAGGCAACAGCTCTATTGGGCAATCATAAGGCCTGTGGGGTGGAAGCTGATCAGCATTCTTCTTATCACAGACATCTGCAAAATCCCGATATTGTAGAGGAAGCTTAGTCAAGTTTGTAGCAACCATTTCATTAATTGTTGTGGCAACAGGTGTTACCTTAGTGGGTTGACAATTCATTAAGCAGTGTTCTGAAGGAAAGGACAAAGTTCTGATCTTCCAATCAATCTGTGGGTTATGCAGAGCAAGCCAAGGTACCCCCAAAATCACTGGAAACTGTGTTGAGGAAATTAGGTGGAAAGATATAGTCTCATGGTGATTCACTTCCAGAGTCAACTTTAAGGGCACAGTCTCATGTGTAACCGGGCCCGACGTAAGTGGAGAACCGTCCACTGTCTCCATTAACACAGGTGAAGAATTAGGGATAGAATGAATTCCATTTCCTGCTGCAAATTTAATGGCCATAAAGTTTCCGCCTGCTCCAGAATCTACCATAGCTGTAGTTGAAATTTTATGATCACCACATAGGCACCACAAAATGAGGATGTTGAGTCAACATACCCTCTTCACCATGAGCCAGAGAAAACAAGGATTGTGTGACAGAATCCAGTTGATCTGCAATCTGGGATTGGTGTCGAATCTGTGCGCCCTCAGCAGCCATAGCTATTGTTCTTTTGGATTTGCTAGGGCAATTGATGGCATAGTGCCCTGCACTACCACAATACAGGCATAAATTGAGTGCGTCGCCACTGTTTTTCTTCATTGGATAATGGCTCTCTTATTAGATTTACCTGCATAGCCTCAGGCTCAGAGTCTGAAGGTGTTTGTGGGGTTGGAGTAGAAATTCTTGAATAGGAAATAGGAGTAGTACTTGGTCTAAAAGAGCCCTGTCTTTCCAGTCTTCTTTCAGAAAGTCTCTGATCGATACGGATAGCCAAACGCACGAATGCATCAAAGTCAGCAGGAAGATCAACACGAGCTAGCTCATCTTTTATAGCTTCTGAGAGACCTTTTCTGAAGTGGAACCTCTGAGCTGATTGGTTCCAGGTAGTATCAGCAACCCACTGTCTGAATTCAGCAGCATATTCAGCCACGGAGCGCCTCCCTTGATGCAAATGAAGTAAAGTGGCTTCTGCTGTAGCACATCGATTGGGGTCATCAAAAACTAGGCACATGGCCTCAAGAAAGTCATTTAGATTACCCAAGACTGCGCTGTCCTGTTCCAGAAGAGGGGAGCCCCAAGCCAGGGCTTCATCTTTGAATAGTGAAAAAATAAATCCCACCTTCTCTCTTTCAGATGGAAATTGGTGAGGTAACATCATGAAGTGCAAACGGCATTGATTTAGGAAACCCCTACATTTTTTGCGATCTCCTCCAAACTTTTCTGGCAGGGGCAAGCGGGCATCTTGTGCAGGTGTAACAGTAGCAGCTGAAACATCACGTGCCCTGTAGCTGGTGTACTCACTGTGCATTGACTGAAATTTATTTTGCAGTTCAGCTACCTGGTCCTGCAGCACTTGGATGGTCTGTGCCTGGGTCTGCACAGTTCTTGCAGTAAAAACAACCTGCTAGGCCAATGCAGAATCTGTCCTGGCGGTCTCCATGAAAGGGCCAGATTATTCTGTAATGATATAGGAATCACAAAGTTGTGGAGACCAGTAGCCAAGGTCAGCAATAATCCGGTTCAGCAACTTGTAGGTTAAACAGGAACAAGCTTTTATTGAAGGGATCAGGAACCAACAATAATCTGGCAAGGATACAGAGACAGGAAGTGCCTTATATAGGCCAAGAACCAGACACCTGACCAGACACAGCTGAAGAGACTTAGGTACTGATAAGATTGCTAGCAGAGTCAAGCTTATAAGGTCTCAATGGAATTCACAAAAGGCAGACTGGCGCAGTGGTAGGGAAGAGGTATAGCAGCCTGGGGACCAGGGTTCAAAACCCAGCAGAGTCAATTCCTCACAGATTGCTTGGTTCTCTTACCCAAACCAGGTGGATTCTCCTTCGAACCAGGTCTAGTATGTCCCCTATGTTTATTGTCCACTATATGCTTGAGAAAGGGCTTTAGCCCCCTTCCCATTCCCCTGTACAAGGCAACATCAAACCCATTTGGATCTTTCCATATAATTTAGATCTGTGGTGGATCCATTAACTTCCCTAGAAAGGCCCTTGTCCTAGTCTCCACTCACCCCTGCCCCTGCCCCTCCCCCCGACATTGGGCTGGTCTAGACCGGGGTCCCTCAGGCCCCTCAACTTAAATCCAATCTTAGACCCAAGAACCCTTCTACCCGGCAGTCTGCAAATACTGTCCGGGCCCCTTCAGGTCCATTAATTTAAGTTTAATACACGCTTGGACCCATAATTTGCACCACCTCACTAGTAGGGATTCCAAGGCTGGGGAGATCCCCTCCTTGCCCTCGGCACTCCGTGTGCCTTAAATTCTTCAGTGAGGTACTACCCCCACTATACTGTTGTTGTTTTTTATATTATTTGATAAAATGTAGATTTTTTGGGGTATTTTCTCAATGTTTTAAACTTCTTTTTGTCTCTATTCTCCCCTGTATCCTGGGTTGCCTGGTTCCAGTCCTTCACTCCTCCTGCGCCTCTCGTCCACGTCTCAACATCTTCCCGAGCATACATTACTCCCACAGGTACAATGACTAACACTTCCTTCACCTTTCTCACTCACAATGTTAAAGGGTTTAATTCCCCATTCCGCCATTCAAAAGGCCTAAAGCGTTTATCTCATATAAATCACTCCGACCCTCAGTAATATTTATGCAGGAAACTAATTTTGCTAAAGGCAAAACCCCCTCTTACATACACAAATCATACCCCTACTTCATAACCTCAACGTGTCCCACTAAGAAGGCAGGTTTGGCTATACTGCTCCATAAAGACTTCCCTTTCACCGTGGAGAGTAAAAAGATTGACCCAGATGGCAACTACATTTTACTAACAGGTTTGGCATTGTATACAAACCCCCTTATACATGGAAGCTTAATGATATGCTCCTCTCCAATCAAACCTTTCAGGAACAGGTTGCCTCAGATCTCAGCCAATTTTTCTTAGATAACTTAACCCCAGGCGCAGATATAGGGTGGGTCTGGGCAGCACACAAATGTTTATTAGGGGCCCTGCATTAAACTATCTGCTGCACACAAGAGACAACAAAGAAAAAGGGAAGTTGAGATTAGAGCATCACATTTAGCTTAAGAAAAATCTAACCAGACCAATCCCTCAACCCAACGCCGTAAACAAATAGACCTTTTACGGGAAGAATTGGATTTGATACTTTCGGCGCAAACTGAAAACTTGAGATGGACAGGCCATAAATTTTACACAAAAGCTAACAAACTAGATTCTCTACTTGCTAGAAAATTAAGAGGGAAGCTAACACATTCCAAAATTTTCAAGATCAAAAACCCCTCTGGGAACATCACGTATAGCCCAAATGAAATTAAAGAAAGCTTTACCACCTTTTTTCAAAAGCTCTATTCTTCCCCACACAAGCAACATGCTAATCAATTCTCCACCTTTCTTGAGTCCTACGATCTTCCACATATCTCGGCTCAAGAGAGAGATGGTCTGAACTATTTAATTACGGTGGAGGAAGTTTTGGAGACAATAAAAAAACTGAAATTAAGTAAAGCCCCAGGTCCGGAAGGATTTTCTAACTTGTACTACAAGAAATATGCGGAAATGTCTTAATTTCTTAATATTTGGTCATAATATGCCACCTGAATTGAACCAGGTGGACATGGTCTTCTTTCCAAAGGAGGGCCGAGATCCGCTAGAGGTTAAAAATTATAGGTCTATATCGCTACTAAATGGGGCTGGCAAAATACTTGCTAAATTGATGGCCGATAGAATCTCTAATTTTCTGCCCTCACTAATCCATAAGGATCAATTGGGTTTCATCCCCTTTAGGCAAGCAGGGGATAATATTAGGCGGATTCTGGATACCATCCACTGGGCGAGTAAACACTGTACCCCTTTATGCCTTCTAGCCCTGGATATGGAGAAGGCCTTTGACTCTCTTAAATGGCCCTATTTAAGAGCAGTATTGTCGACACTTGGCCTTACAGGACGTTTTGTGAACATGATTAATAGTTATTATAAATCCCCAAGCAGTCCTAAAACTTCCTGGTGAAGCCAGGGCTTTATTCACTATTCAGAGGGAGACCAGACAGGCCTGCCCTTTATCCCCTTTGCTCTTTGCTCTAGTCATTGATCCCTTAGCTATCGTATCTCTAAATCAACTATGTTCATCCATAAATCAAAAAGAGGTCTCTCCTGCCCCAATTTATTCCAATTGCGCACTCCCCTACTCACCAACCTCTTTGGATATTTATTGAGAACTTTATGATGGCCCCATATTTGTGGGATTCCATCCCATGGATCCCAAACCCACTGACATGTTTGGGTAAATTGGGCAGTCCGTATATAAAGCATTCCTTATCTATTTGGTCATGGGCTGTCCGCAAATTTCAGCTGATCCCGGGGTACTCCACTCCTACTCCCATAATACCCAATCCCAGATTCCCGAATACTCTCCCTGCAGCCTCTTTATTTTGGTGGAAATCCCATAACCTACTGATGATGAATTCCTGGTATCAAGATAATACTACCTTAACATACACTCAAACCAACTTCAAATTGGTTTACTAGGTTATGCCTGTCTGCTCCTCTAAAAGGTACTGTGGGTATCCTATATGATACTTTTAATTCCCCACCCCCTCCCAAAATATATGCAAAGATGGGAAGAAGACTTAAATTGCAAGTGGGATATGGAGACTTGGCACAACTCTTGGCGAAAGTAATATTCTGGAGACCTCTATTCATAGGATATACTGTATATCACCCCGGACAAACTATTTAGATGGAAACGCTCCCCTAATCCTAATGTTTTAGTGCTTGTCAGATTCCTGGAACCTTTTTCCACACTTGGTGGTCATGTTTCAATCTCTTTAGAACAAGGTTTTCCATTTAGCCTTAACCATATTTGGCACACCTGTTATGGCTAAGGCAGTCATAGGCCTTCTAGGGCACTCTGTCCCTATCAAAATACCAAACTAGACTCCTTCAGTACTTAATGCTAGCAACAAAGCGTCATATCGCCAGACAATGGAAATCTCCCACTCTTACTTTACAATCAGTCATCGGTAAGATGAACTACATTGCTATAAATGAAAGGCTAACCCATTTACTGGAGGACCGTATGCCTATTTTTCGACAGGTATGGAATCCCTGGATTCATTCTCCCTATAGCCCCCCTATCACAAGAAACCTTCTTAATTAACATTGTGCTATCTTTTGCTAATACTTACATTGGAGCTGCGGACCAGGGACTGGAGGATGCTGGACTGGCGATGGACCCGAGCTGGTTTAGGTGGAGGAGGGGGGTTTAGGTTGAGGAGGGGGGTTGAGGAGGGGGGTTGGGGTTGAGGGGGATTGAGGGGGGAGGTTGAGGAGGGTGGAGGGAAAGATACATGGGGGGGTAGAGAGACACAGGGGGGTTAGAGACACACAGGGGGGTTAGAGACACACGGGGGGTTAGAGAGACACGGGGGGGTTAGAGAGACACGGGGGGAGAGTGACTCGAGTATAAGCCGAGGGGGACCTTTTTAGCCTTAAAAAAAGGGCTGAAAAACTCGGCTTATACTCGAGTATATACGGTAGTTTGTTTTTTTGTTTGTTTTTTAGTTAGGCTCTGGATGTTTGTTCTGTTAGTCCGAGTCTACCAAACTGTTTTATTTCTGGTAAACTTTTTCCTTAGAAAATTGGAAAAATGTAGGTAACCTGGCTCCCCTTAGATCTTCCCACACGTGGGGAGAGATCTTTTTGTTTAACTTTATTTCGACTATTATATGGTATTTTCCTATGGTGTAATGTAACGTTAACCTTTTTTCTTTTTCCCCTTAACTGGGTATGATTGTACTTTAATAATGTCAAACCTGTTACCTGGCTCTTATGTTATCCTCCAGTTTATTTGGTTACCTAATAAAAACCTTTGAAAAAAAAAATTTGGTTTTGAATATTTTAGATTGAAATCTTCACATACTGCCTTTGAAGCTGGAATTGGTCTAAAAACAAGTTATTTTTCCATTACCAATGGGACCCGTCAGGGATGTCCATTGTCTCCTTTGATTTTTGTTTTGATGATGGAAACCCTGGCAGAAGCCATTAGAGAAAATAAAAAAAAATCACGGAATTAAAATTGGTGATCTCGAGTATAAAATTATGTTATATGCTGACGAAGTGATACTAACCATAGCTGAACCTTGAGAATCGCTAATGCAGATTCAGGAATTAATAAATACATTTGGATACATTTCCTATTACAAAATAAATTGGTCAAAAATGGAAATATTACCTATAAATATAGATAAAGATGAAATAGTTTCCTTGAAAAACATCTGGGAAATTCACTGGGAGCTAAACAAAATTAATTACCTCAGAAAATAGAAGAAATAATTCAAATTAACTTTACTAAATGATACGATAAAATAAAAAATCAACATTTATATTGCAGCAAATAAATTATTTATTCAGATGTTTGCCTTTAGCCATTCCTGAATACACAATTAAAAAATACCAAACATTGATTGACTCATTTATATAATGGGAAAAAATCTAAAATCAAATCAAAGACCCCTAGGAAGAGTTTTATAAAAGGAGGAATTGCTTCCCCTTGTATTGAAGAATATTATATAGCCGTAATGCTATCTCACTTTAAAACCTGGTCTGCAAAAACAAAACAAAATAGCTGGACAACAATAGAACAATTTTTGGCTAGTAATCTATCATTGGATTGGCTTTGGTATGATAAATTCCCCTATAATATACATAAAAACATGTCTATAATAATTAAAACAGGTTTAGAAATTTGGTTTAAATGGAATAAAAAATGAAATCTTTCGACAATCCGTCTTCGGGAATGTCATTGCTGGGTCTAAGTAATATTCTCAATTTGCCTTGCCTCCGAAACTGGAGTACCTGGAATATACAGGCATTGGGAGATTTGTTTGATAAAGGTTAATTTAAGTCATTTTCTAAACTATGTGTAGAATTTACTTTTCCATCATCTAAATGGTTGGAATATGAAAGAGTTAAAAACTCTATTATAAAATCGAAATATTTAATTACCTCAAACAGGGATCTCACCAATTTAGAAAAATTAGCACTATATAACGACGGCAAACAT
Source organism: Discoglossus pictus (assembly GCA_027410445.1). Classification (NCBI taxonomy): domain Eukaryota; kingdom Metazoa; phylum Chordata; class Amphibia; order Anura; family Alytidae; genus Discoglossus; species Discoglossus pictus. The sequence continues at coordinate 65,034,970 of CM050163.1, read as the reverse complement.
ATAATTTCCAAATGCTACGATATTTTAAGAAAACAGATTACGATTGAGAAATCCCCCAGTATGCTTAAATGGGAGAAAGAATGCAATAACCCAATTGACTTGGAAAACTGGTCTAGAGCATTTAAGCTTTCACAGAAAACTATTAAATATCAAGCGTATAGAGAAGTCAGTTTTAAAGTGGTGCAGAGGTGGTACTTTGTCCCAGTAAATATAGCAGCAATTAATAATAACCCAAATCTGGGGCTATGTTGGAGGCTTTGTAGCCAGCAAGGGTCACACAAACACATCTGGTGAGACTGTGATCCCATCAAGAAACTCTGGATTTCGATCTTTGATTATATCTCTAAAATTTTTGGTAAAATTATTAAGCCTTCATGTGAAATGGCCATTCTCCATATTATGGATGAAAGGCTTAAAGTGGAAGAACAGGCTCTGATTGTACAGGTAGTTTCAGTAGTTAAATGGCTTATTGCCAAACGTTGGAAATCAGAACTTATTCCAACACTAAATGAAGTAATAATAATTCTTTAAAAAAAAAGAGAATTAGAAAGACATTTACATGGTAAAAGTATTGTATTATCTAGGATTAATAGTTGCTCAATTTGGGATAAATACTTCAACCCGCTAACCCAATAGGCATAATCCTATCCAGTTTTTGTTTGAATGTATATGACTTGGTATATGTATATTTGTGTACTGTACATTTTCTACCTTTTTATTACTTGTTTATTTTATGTATTGTTTAAGTAGTTTGTTTTGTTCTATCTGTATTTTGTATAAACAAATAAAAACAATAAAAAATATATATATATTTAACGTATCCCAATGATTTTATGAACTCCCTTTATAAAGTGTGCGTTCCGGGCCTGTTTTTGCCTGTTCCGTTTGATATTTTAATTTTGAAAAGGGTTAATAAAGTATTATATCAAATTGTTTTTGGTTCTTATATATTGTTCTCAATATTATCTAACACATCCCAGTGATATTATCATTGATTTATTTTATAAATGGCCTATTCCCGGATGTTCCGGCTTTTACACGTCCCATTTATAGGCACACAGTTTAATTCCCCACTAGGTAGACAATGCACGTTAGTGAAGCTCCATTGTGCTCCATTCATGCATACACTATGCTACAAGTGGAATGAGCAATAGAAGAAACATTTTCTATTGTCAGCTTTGTAAGCACAAACAGAGCACTAGCACTAATACAGAGCACTAATACACATCACTGATAACTATTTAGCTGCAGATGCCACAACCTTTTGCAAGCAATTTATTAATCTTCAGTGAGTTGCTGATATTCTTAAATCTGTTTTTGCACATGGGAATAAAACATGTCATCAAATAATAAGTGGAACTAATGGCTACTACTTAAGAATTCAACCCTCAAACATGAGATTGTCACAAGAAGATCTGAATGCAGATTCTCATTTGTTGCTCTTACAACTGTATTAAAGTCTGATTAAGAGTCTGCTCAATGTTTTATTCCAAAAATATAAATAATTGAAAAAATGCTGAAACTTGGGATTTGTCCCTTAAACATATTCTGAAGTGCAAACGTTGAATTTCTTTTCACGTTTGTGAAATGCGCTGATCCACCTTTAATGAACAAGTGGAGAGAGGGTGATAGAGATTGGGGTGGAGCTGCATACTGATGTTTGATGCTTGAGAAGGATACCGAATACGATGGGATACAGGATCTCACACTAGACCAGTATATGATGGGGTTAGGGCTGTATTTACATATGGGCTAAATGTGCTGCAGTTCAGGGCACCATGGAAGAGCGCTTCCCATAAAAAAAAATCACAAATAGAGTTTTGCCGCCCTAAAATAGTGCCGCGCTGGTCTATAGCCCATTTAGCCCATATGTAAATACGGGTCTAAAGGTGACATGTGCAAAAAAGAATTCACTTAATATATATTCAAAAGTATAAAATTAAATGATATGATATTTATTTGAATAACTGATAAAGAAAGAAGTCAGTTCTTACCACAGTGACATGTGCCAACAAATGGTAATATAACAGCTTTAATCTATCTTAATATAGTTTAGGACTTTATCTTTAATTTTTTTTTGATTTTTTAAAAATTAATTTTAAATCAATTACTAAAAGGTGACTATTGCAATAGGAGATCCATACGTTTTTGATGCAATTAGTGATACTATAATTATCATAAAGTGCATTAAGTGCAATATCTGAAATGTAAAGTGATCTGTGCCCGACACCCGGTATATGCTAATGACGCGGCGCGCATGTGACGTCACATGCGCGCCAGGGTCAAGACGGAGCAGAGGTCGGAGAAGAAGCAGGTAAGTGAGGGGGAGGTATTTAGAGGGGAGACAGTGAGGAGGGGGTTGAGGAGGGGGTTGATGAGGAGGAGGGGGGTTGAGGGTGAGGAGGGGGTTGATGAGTAGGAGGGAGGTTGAGGGTGAGGAGGAGGTTGATGAGGAGGAGGGAGGTTGAGGAGGGGGGTTGAGGTTGGGGGGGTGAGGAGGGGGATGGGGGGGTGAGGAGGGGGGTTGAGGATGGGGGGTTGAGTAGGGGGTTGATGAGGAGGAGGGAGGTTGAGGGGGGGTGAGGAGGGGGTTGATGAGGAGGAGGGAGGTTGAGGTTGAGGGAGGATGAGGATGGGGGGTTGAGGATGGGGGGTTGAGGAGGGGGTTGATGAGGAGGGGGGGGTGAGAAGGGGGTTGATGAGGAGGAGGGAGGTTGAGGTTGAGGAGGGGGGTTGAGGGTAAGGAGGGGGGGTTGAGGATCAGGATGGGGGGTTGAGGATGAGGGGTTGAGGATGGGGGGTTGAGGAGGGGGTTGATGTTGAGGAGGGGGGTTGAGGTTGAGGGGGTTGAAGATGGGGGGTTGAGAAAGAGGATGGGGGGTTGAGGGGGGAGGATGAGGATGGGGGATTGAGGGGGGAGGATGAGGATGGGGGGTTTAGGGGGAGGATGAGGATGGGGGGGTTGAGGAGTGAGGTTGAGGGAGGGTTGAGGAGGAAGGATGAGGAGGGGGTTGAGGATGAGGAGGGAGGTTGAGGATGAGGAGGGGGGTTGAGGATGAGGAGGGGGTTGAGGTTGAGGATGGGGGGGTTGAGGATGGGGGGGTTGAGGATGAGGGGGTTGAGGATGAGGAGGGAGGTTGAGGATGAGGAGTGGGGTTGAGGAGGGAGGTTTGAGAATGAGGAGGGGGGTTGAGGAGGGTGATAAGGGAGGGGGGAAGAGACACAGGGAAGGGAGAGGGGAGAAGAGACACGGGAGAGAGAGGGGGGACACAGGGAGCAGCACATTTCCCACCCTCGGCTTATACTCGAGTCACTCATTTTACTCAGTATTTTGTGGTAAAATAGGTGCCTCGGCTTATACTCGGGTCGGCTTATACTCGAGTGTATACGGTATACTAAATAAATACTCAATTGACCAAGTCAACTATGTTAAAGTGTAATATCGCTTGAAAACTATAATTAATTATGACTAGGCATAATATAATTATTAGGCTAAAATATCAACAGTTTTCTATAGTCTATAACTGTTCCCCAGTATACGAACCGGTAGCTTTGGAGGAAAAGGACGTTTTACCGTATTTCATGTCCTTGCTGTGCCTCTCGATGATGTCATCAATGGCAGACATCGGTTCTACGGTGGCCGACGCAGGTTTCACGGCTGCTTCTTCCTGCACTAAGTATCATCTGAGTTGGAGGTAAGCTTATAGTGTGGTGCACTTTCATATTAACTCTTTATTGTTTATTACTGTCTTACAGGTAAAACGGGTGATTAGGAATATGTGTCCCTTTATTTCCTGATAAAATCAACAGAACAGAATTTTAATACTTATATGGATATTCTCTCTTAAATTATTTTGTACCTTTATCTTTCTAATTTATTTACATAGCTGATCCTTTATTAATTGCACAATTTTGTTTATTCTAATAATATGCTTTAATTTTGTGTACCTTTGTCTTTCTCATTAGTTTACATATTTGATCCTTTGTTAATTGCACAATTTTTATGCTATTATATTTCTTCTCCATTTATTTGTGCAAATAATCCATCAATAACTATACTACAGCCAATACATTTTAACTTATTTGTTGATTATACTGTTAATTGTTTTATTCTATTCTTCTTCTTACTATTACTATTCATCTCAATGTTTTACTTAATTATGTTCAATATTACACCCAATTGAACTGTGTAAATAAATCATTTCCACTATACATCATCATTTCCTTTGTACATTCAGCTGGGAGATCAATACATTCTCTATCAGTCAAATAAACTTTCTTGAACATAAAGTTAACCTTTTTGTCAATAATGTCTTTTATTCAACATTTATAAACATTAAATGCGTACCAAAATATTGTCCTGTGGATTCTATTTAGGAATCCTTGAACTACCAACCAAGGTTGTACAGAAAAACCTTTTATGCAGCCTTTATTTTAATTATTATTGCCACATACTTATTTAAAAAATTCAGCCTTTATTTGTACATTTAAAATGTTGTTAAAAATGCAACGATTAAAAAAATCGTGTTAAACCCAAGGTGTTTAATCCTTTGGGTTTTTTGACGTCCAGCAAATTATTAGAGGTTTATTTAAGTTTTATTTTTGTTGTTATTATATTCTTTGCTTTGATCACAGCTTTTTTATTTAATTACTTTATTATGCTCAAGTCAATAAAAGATTTGGTTTTTCAATTCAATTGTATTTGTGTATTTTTGGTTATGTTTCCTTAGTCAAATCCTTATCAGGTACCCTGGATTTTAATTTACATAAGATTACATTTTTTACATAAGATTAAGATAAGGTTTTATAATCCTTTTGTCTGTTGTATAGTTTTGTTTCTTCATACAGCACTTCTCTGGAGTATATGTTTTAAGTGCCTTTGCATTTCTTTTGTGTTAATCTTTTTCCTGTTGATTTATGTTAATTCGGAATTCTATTACTTAAAGTGCATTATAATTCAAGTTGTGTTATTCAAAAATTCTTATCTTAAAGTGCTTGTGCTATTTGACTTAGTGCTTATTTCCTCTTATATTACCCTTTTACCTCGTGACTGTTAGTCTATCACAGTCACTACTTTACCTTATTTATTTATAGTGCTAATGCTGTGCTATTTTTTAAAAATGTATACACTCCTGATTATGCTGTTTCTTAAACTATATATTACCTTAATGCTTCTGTCTATTGTTTTTTAGAAGGAGGTTATGTCCTCCTTTTTCTTCAGTTTTTTTGCTTTAATTATGCTTTTACTCCTTTTTCCTTTTTCTTACTTTTCTATTTCCTTATTCTTGTATATTACTCTATTGTTACTATATTGAGACTTTGTGGTGAAGGAATTGGCTTTCTATCTTTCTTTTAAGTTAGTAGTGGACCTGGAGCTTTAGAGCTGTATCTATCATGCTCCGCGCTATATTGGCGTGGTCTGCGCTGTGATCGCGCTTACTGATGACGTCACAATCTCCCTTTCTATTTATAAACATTACCTTAGTGTCTCTTCATCCAAATAGAGAATAATACATATAATTTATCCACCAAATAATTGAGTCTTTCCACTTCTTTTAATTTTTTTTACTGTATCTGATATATTTTTTTGTCCATTTCCTCGTAATTTACCATTCAGTTGAATCATTCTGATTCTTTAGATTTTTTATTATATTCATTGTTTGACTATCATGGCTACCAGAATTATAGTTCTATCATCACATATAATAGTTGTTGTATTGCGAGCTTGTCCATCACGCCATGTTAAAAGTTATGCGCAATGAGTGGAGAAGGCTCATTGCGAGGCCCGCACCACTTTGCTGCAATGAGAGCCAAAGAGGCCCGCAAGACTTTGAAATTTGAACATGACGGTGGGTGCAATGAACGCCGAAGGCGCTGTAGGCACTCATTGTGAGGCCCGCATGACTTTGCTGCAATGAGCGCCGACTTTGTCCAAGAAATGGTGGCCTTTCAGGGTTCTAAGGGCTATCTGTCCCGTCAGGGTTCGTTATTTGCCTGAGGACACTCCACCGATGGAGAATGGAAACAGATTGAAGGCGCCCATGACGATGCTCGCGATCACTGCCGAAGCACGTAGCACTTTGGCGCTGATCGCAAGGCACACAAGCCGATATTTTTTCACGCACATGACTCTGAAAAGCAAAAAAACACCAATTAATTAAATAAATTAACTTACAACCTCACACACAGCACATAGGGAGAGGCAGTGAGTCTGTGAGTGAGGTTGAAAGCTAATTTGAGGCTTAATCAGCGTTTTTCGTCTATATCGCCTAACCGAGGAATAAAATATCAACAATTAATTAATTAGTTGTTAATTAATTATTAATCAATTATTTTTTATTTTTTTAAATTATTAATTAATCCAGAAGAAGGCAAACAGAAAAAAAACCTAAGCGAGACTTAGCCAATCGTCTCAAATGAAAAAAATATCAATTCCTTCCTGACCCCAGACACTGGCAACTGGATTTCTCCCTGGATCAATACTGTCTCTCTAATTATCCAGTATAACTTAGACGATTAACAAGAACAAAGGAATATTTAGAAAAAAAAAAACAACGGCGCTAATCGAGAGCCATGCAAGACTTAAACAGGGACAGAAAGCAGAAAGACACAGGGGGGAGAGAGGGGGAGAGACAGTGTAAAGAGACACAGGAGTGAGAGAGGGGAGGAAAAGAGACACAGTGGAGGGAAATAAGGGGAAAAAACCCACAGGCCAGGGAAAGGAGGGGACAAATGAAAGGGAGACTCAGACACAGGGGTCAGAGAGTGGGAAGAGGCTCACAAGGAGCGCTTAGCAAGAGGCACGAAAGTGTTGGGTTAGACGATGTCTGCAATGAACGCTCATTGCAGGGTTCGAGATAAGCGGCTAAGGCGCTCATCGAAAGGCCGAAAAAAGTATTAGGGGGAGATGTTTGCGATGAGCGACGAAGGTGCTCATTGCAAGGTGTGAAAGTGGATGGTCGGCTGAGGCATGTAATGAGCGGCAAAGACGATCATTGCGTACCTCACAATGAGCGCCTTCCAAAGTAAAGTAGACGGTGTGAGAGGCTTGCAATGACCGCCAAAGGTGCTCTTTGCAAGCCCTGCGATGAGCGCCAAAGGCGAGGCCCACAAGTTAGAGGAGGGAGAGCCTGGCATTGTGTGGCAAACAGCATTGCCAGAGATAAGAAGAAGGGTAGGGGAAAGACAGTGCACCACCTCCTAGTGCAATATGAAACTGGGCAGTCACTTTAACAAGTCTAAACAAGATTTAAGGTTATGAGGTATCTGCTCCAATCCTTGGTTGGTAGATGCAGTTCAAGTAATACCAATTCAGGTCTACCTTAAAGAAATCCTCCTGGGATATCAGGGTTGGTAATACTGATAAGTGACTCTACTATATAGTATACTAGCGACTTGCCTGTCAAAAAATGACGGTCGATAAAATTTAAAACCATGGCAATGCTGTTTGGCACACAATGTTAAGCTTTTTATACTCTAAGGACCTTCAGTGCGTGGCTCGAATGAGCGCCTTTGGCGAGTCTCTCCTCACACGTCCTTTGGCTCCTCCCTATATTTTTTTTAATACTAATTAATGTATTAATTGAATAATAAATTAATATACTTTACCTTTTTCTAATTAGCATATGTAACAAGCAATAGCATGAAAAGGTAACAATCTCTTTTTATTGCCTTGCATCATATAATGTCCAGTTGGACTGTTGCTGGCCTGAGGAGATAGTTTTATGAATGTCCCAACTGTACATTAGAAATAGGCTACTTTAGATGCGTAATGTTGTTAGTGACAAGTTAGGATTGTAAAATAGCATTTGTCTATGTGCTACACATTTGCCGTCCTTTGTAATAGTATATTTTGTACCTTGTACGTTCCTGGGTGAAAGGTGTATGCGGTTGGTGGTGTTTTGCGTGGTCCAGGGTCATGTAGCCTCGTTTTAATTTTTTTTGCCCAACATTATTTTTTTCGCTTAGCCGATTTTCAAGTGCCGAAACTCGTCAAAATCTACTTAAATTTGCGTTCCACCTCGCTCCCAGACGTTCTGGCTTTTGTGCCATGCTGCGTGATGACATCATTTTGTATATGGTGTGACGTCACCGCATTGCCAGTGTGACAGCTCTGCCACTTCCTTGTTGGAGTGGTTCTCCCCAATGGATGCAGCCCTCGAATGGCTGCACACAAACGCAGAGTTGACATAAACACATAGTGTCATGCATAAAGACCTGGGCATTCAAAGTATTAGATGACATGACTAGGAATACCATGCAAAACATGCAAAGATTCCTCTACAAATTTCCTACGTCCCCCTCCTATATTGGCATTTAACAACAGCCAACAATAAAAAAAACAAAAAACAGATGCTTTAGAAAGGAGTCTATAAACCCCCCCCCTGTCTTATATGTATCACATGACAATATATTCATCAAAAAATGAATAAATAAATCAAGCAAAACAATATAAAGTAATAAATGATGTGTGGGGATATATACAGAAAAAAATCAAAGTACATGAATTAGGCAAGATGTCAAAATGCTGTTAACTAGTCTAAACATATATAAAGTGAATATAAATGTGCATAAACGTAATTGTAAACTCATATATATATCTGAACCATACTAGACTAGAGGTTATCCTGCAGAAATAGACTAAAAATGCATGTCCAAGTGTTATATTATGCAAAGACAAAAAAACAAACAAAAAACACACAGATAGGACGATGCAAAGAAATATCTAAGGTGACTAGTCCCTACGTCAACCATCTATGAAGGCCGCCAGGTCTATATCCTTATTTAGACCAAACGGTTCTAAGGTTCGTAAGAGGTGCATTCATTTAGTTTCCCTTCACCTTAAATGTAGATTTCTATTGCCACCTCTCATGCATGGTTTAACCTGTTCTACTGCCTGAACCGTAATACCAGATACGTCTTTATTATGTGTCGTTACCATGTGAGCAGAGAAGCCATTTGTAAGTACCTCCCTGCTAACATTGTACAGATGCTCCCTAAATCTTGTTTTCAGGGACCACTTGGTGCAACCAACATATTGTAGGCTACATTTATAGGTTATTGTATAGACCACATATTCTGAGTAACAGGAAGTCAGATGTTTGATCTTATATTTTGCTTTTTTGCTAGTAGATTAACCGTATCCCTATCTCTAGGTTTTAAATGAGGACAGGTGCCACAATTCTTAGTACTACAGTTAAAGCATCCTGTTGTTCTTTTCATCCATCCACTTTCATATTTTTTATTAATGGACCTGAGTTCACTAGGAGCCAGTTTTTATTTTAAGTTGAATTTTTTCTAAAGGTAACAATGGGATTCACAGGCAAAATCTCTCTCAGGAATTCATCCTGCAATCGGATGGGCCAAAACTCTTTAATTGTGAGATGAGTGAAAAAAAAACATTTTTAATATGACTAAAAACCTGTGTACGGTCTGTAAATGAAATTGCCAAGTCATAGGTCAGATGTATTTAACTATTTCATAACTTTCATGCCTTTACAATGGAAAATTACTGGTTTAGTACTTATATCCCAGTCAGATATCACACTAACTGGAAAGAGTGCTAATTGTATATATACGCTAAAAATGTAAGGATATTTGTATAATTTTCGGCAACAACGTGTAGAGGGAGCCGCTGTATTATATTTGGTAAGAAAACGTATACCTGATTCTTTCTGGCTTCATCCCTCTTTTGTGTTTTTCCTTCTTCTTTTGAAGAAGGCTAGTTCCATCTAGATATCATGCTCTCGTTTTAGCCCCTTCCACTGCATGGGATCATATTCCTTCGCAAGAAATCTATTACCCAACTTAACACTCTCTTTCTCAAAATCTGCTAGATCACTACAGTTCCTCCTTACCCTTTGGACGGGCCATAAGGAATATTTCTGATCCACTTGGGATCATGGCAGCTCATAGCATCCAAATAGCCATGTGTGCCTGTGGGTTTGGAGTATAAACTTGTGGTGACCTTATCTTCTCTTCCCTTAAGAAAAACATCCAAAAAAGGTATTTCTGATTTTGCTGTAACCATGGTAAGCTCGACAAACTCCAAAAAGTGTTCCTTAAGTCCTTGTACTGATTCATCCCGAATGATGATAATGTCATCTATATATCTACGGAAAAACACTATATTATCTGCAAAGAGATTGTCTGCCCAAATATACCTATATTCCCATTGGCCCCTATATAAATTTGCAAAACTAAGATGTAGAGTGTCCTTGATGTAAGACCTCGGTTTGGGGACTATGGGCTGGCTTAAGAAACTCATCTACAGTATGTATTCTGAGAGCTTTTCAGTCAGGGAACCAATGCCTGAAATAATCGGCCGTCCGGGTGGATTCAATAGACTTTTATGAACCTTGGCAAGGTGATAGAAAATAGCTGTCTTTGGGTGCGAAATACTAAGAAATTCAAATTCCTTTTTACTCAAAATACCCTTATCCTTAGCTCCTAGAATAAGTGAATTATACAAAGACTGAAATTCAATGGTAGGATCTCCTTTAAGCTGAATGTATGTGTAACCATCATTAATGATGTTAAATGCCTCCTTTATATAAACATCCCTATCCTGTAAAACCAACCCGCATCCTTTATCTGCCTGTCTAATAATGATAGACAGGTCACTCTTGAGGGTTGCCAAGGCTTCAATTTCTTTACTCAACAAATTTGACCTTTTTTTTTAACAAACTTTTTGTTGGCTATTTGGTCGAATTTGTCTTGTACAAGTTGTTTAAAAACTGCGATAAAATTTCCCATGTGATTGGATAGTATAGAAAATGGAGTTGTGTTTACAGTTTGTATGTTGATAACTGAAGTTCCCATAGTCATGGACTATATCCTCTATGTCTCTCCTATTTATACAGTCCACGAGAGCAGAATCCTATCCTGGTTGTGCCTCCAGTGTTCCACTCTTGATCGCCAAATCACCAAGGGAGACCAGAGTGTCTAAATCCAATAGATCAAATTCCTTACACAATCCATACTCAGCACTATTCGATATAGATGCTCCATTTCCTTTCTGAATTTTTAGAAAATGTCTTTTCAAGATGAGCGTCCTGATAAACGTATTCAGATCTACAAGTAGTTCGAAAGTATTGGGACCAGAATATGAAGCAAAGGACAATCCCTTCTTGAGAACATTTATCTCACGAATGCTTAATTGTTTTTTAGAGAGATTAAATATTTTTACAGTTCAGTCTTGTTGTTTTTTACTCTTTTGGAGTTGAACCCTTCTTCCTCCCCTGCATCCCCTCCTCCCCCTTCTTGAAACATTCTCTTTCGTCTCATCGGGAGAGGGGAGGGGGGGTCAGAGGAGGCAGGGTACTCCCGTTCCTGATCGTGGACTTGCTGTGAGCCAGGAGATTTCCATCCCGGACTAAAAAAGGCTTAGTAAGGGAGGGATTGCTATTAACTGGAAAGAAACTTGCCAGTCTTCAAATTTTTTGCCATCATTTTTGACGCGCAATTCAAAGGCGCTTCTTGTGAGCACCATGATGAGCGCCAAAGGCGCTCATCACGAGGTTTTGCAAATTAGAGGGGGGAGAGCCTGGCACATTGTGTGGCAAACAGCATTGTCAGTCTTCAAGTCGGGCAAGTCGCTAGTTATATTATATTCATTATATTTGACTATTCATGGCTATAAAAATATAGACCTACTATCCACCAATCAAATAAATCATTTTTAATAATGAGATTTTATCTGTAATTTTTTAATTCATTCTGATTTTATTTATCATTCTTCTAGAATATTTCCATAATTGACTATTTAACATGATTATTCACATATCATACTTATACTATATATATATATATATATATATATATATATATATACTATATATATCGGTTTCCATCAGAATACATTGTCAATATCAATAATGTAAGAATACCACATTAAATTCTTATACCAAGGGTCTCATATCTGAAATAAATAATAGATATTTTTAATAGATGTAATAACATTCCAAAACTTACATTAAATTCTCAAATTTGGTATTTTAATCAGTTCTTTCTAGACAAAACAACAAATCTTTGACCAGTCAAATTTCTTATACAAAAGCTGAAAAGTTGCCTTTTTAATTTAGGCCATGGGTAGTTACTGCATTGAGGATAGTAATCCAGCGAGTTTCTGCTCTAAATAATTCTTGCTCTATATTATCCTTTCTTTTCCCCAGAGTTATTCTTTGTAGGATCCACCACTTTAGCGTTGGTATGTTTAAGGGAAAATGTTTGGCTACAGACGTGAGAGTTTTATCCTTTTTTACTATTTCTTATGTTCCCCAGATGTTCACCTAGCCTACGCCTTACCTCTCTTGTGGTTATGCCAACATATCTAAGATGATAAAGGCATTCTAAGCAGTAAACTAGGTTGAAACTTTTACAATTTACATTGATTGTCCTTGTCAATTTATTATTTCATCACTCTACTTCGCAACTAACTTTTCATTTTCTATTTTAGCCAGTCTTATAGCCCTTTTGTAAGCTTTGATGACTTCCTTGTACTCAATAAAGCAGTCTCTGTCCTCTCTTTTTTGTATAATTTAAATGCCTGTTTTGTACTCATCATCTTCATCTTTAAGCCATTATTAAGCCACATGAGTTGTGATTTACTCCTTCTACTTTTATTTCCACTTGATAATGATTTAGGATTTTTACCAATACAAATTTACATTAAATGAATGGAAGGTGACATCTTTAAGTTAATTTCTATGTTCCCACAGATCCGAATTGTTTCGTCAGAATTTGTTTTGCCATTGGTAGCAGTTTTTAGTATGGAAAAAAAGTGGAAAATTGCAAGAAATAATAATAGACTCCTTTGTGAAGAAGAGAGCTGGTGTCTCTGCGGTACACCATCTTTGACTCAGCAGATGACAACTACATGTTCCTCTGACACAGTTTACACTTGGATGCTATGGGCCTCAGTCTTTTCCTCTTTGCCCTGCAGGAAAGAGTTATGGATGGGTTGAGTTCCAGTGTGGGGAACAAATCACAACCTGGGTGATGCTGTTTTGCTGTTGGTGGGTGTTTTGCTTCAAAGTACCCAGTAATGGAGGATTACCGGGGGACTTGGGTGTCCTCCCCTTGGTGGGCTGGAGCAAAGACACTGGCACCTGAACCCTGTAAGTTAGTCTTGTGACGTATGATTGGTTTGTCTTGTTGAGAAAAGTTAATACAGTGGCTTTGTTCTAATTCTCTAAGTAATGTTTCATGATTATTTATTGGGTGGAGTGGTGGTGGTAAATTGGGCGTTGTTTAGTGACGCAGCCTGTGAAAACAACAATGCCAGGCCAAGCAACCCCCAGAGGAGATTTTGAGGGAATGAGGCATGGCTGTGGCTTGAGATGTAGCAAGGAGGATAAAGGTAGGGGGAGATGGGACAGACTATATGAAGAACTTGGTCTCTTCCCCTTTTTCTTTCAGTTGCTGCTCCTCTCCAGAGAACATCTGAAAAAATAAAAGTTCACAAACTCTCCCTGTTTTTCTTTCAATGTTGTTCATCTAAAAAATTGCTAGTCACAGATTGTGGCGAGCATTTTGCTGCTGGGTGCCTAGTTAGGGAGGACGACCATGGGACTTGGGTGTGCCTCTGACTTTAGCACCTGCCCTTGGTGGGCTGGACTCCATTTTATGTTAGTACGCAGAGTGATGCCTCTCTCCAGTCAGTCCTGAACTCTGTAAGCTGATCTTGTGACCTATGGTTGGTTTGTCATGTAATGTTGACAAAGGTTAATAAAGTGGATGTGACCTAATTTCTTCAAGTAATATATTATGGTCATTTATTGCTGGGGGTGGTGGTGGTAAATTGGCCATTGTTTAGTGATGGAACCAGTGTACTTATGACAATACCAGGTCATGGAGTATCAATGCAGCACCAACAACTGACTGTGGCACAACTAGGGACTAGTTCTTGCACCTGCCTCCAAACTGGAGAGGCAGGAAAGAGGCCCTCTTCATAGCAACTAAGCCTTTCTGTGCTAAGGATACACTACTCTTATTCCAGATCACATAACCATTCAGTCAGAGGAAAATATGTCCTACTGGATAGAGTCTGAAACTCATTGGCCCTAACACATATTGCAGCAGAATCATGTTGGGTCTTGTTCCAAGTATCTTCTTAAAAAGGAGGGAGAAATATCACAGACCACCAAAATGAACAGTACCCTCCTGAGCAGGAGTCTAGGAGCCAGAATAATTTTGGGGGTTGGGGGGAGGTACAGCTCATTGTATACACAGGCCGTAAAATAGCTTTTATATACATACACACTTAGAAAAATCTGGGGGGGGGGGGGTTGTCCCCCCATCCCCCTTATTTCCTACACCCATGCTACTGAGACAGAATAGAAGTGTCTAAACTACATCTATGGTGATTCAAAGAAAGAAAAATGGACTTTATTATATGATCCAGTTGGGTTTATATACTTGAGAGATTCCACCAATTAGATAGAATCTAAAATAAAAGAGATGGAATATATAATATTAAAAATCACATTAGATACAGAGTCACTGTAGCCCCAAACTTTCTATTGTGCATTTAAAAGAGCATGTTTTACAGATAACAAGATTTTTTTTTTGCATGGGTTTGAAATTGTATTAATTGAAGAAAATTAACACTAAAGCAACACATTAATACTAATAGTTACTTAAAAATCTTGAGAGGACTTACTTACAAATAATCGGTTGTACTTTAATGTCATTTTCTACAGTATATACTACTTACCGTATATACTCGAGTATAAGCCAAGTTTTTCAGCCCTTTTTTAAGGCAAAAAAGGGCCCCCTCGGCTTATACTCGAGTCACTCTCCCCCCCGTGTCTCTCTAACCCCCCCGTGTGTCTCTCTACCCCCCTGTGTGTCTCTCTACCCCCCGTGTGTCTCTCTATCCCCCCGTGTATCTCTGTATCCCCCCCGTGTGTCTCTCTACCCCCTGTGTCTCTTTCCCTCCCCCCTCCTCAACGTAAACCACCCTCAACCCCCCTCCTCCACCTAAACCAGCCTAAATACCTCCCCTCACTTACCTGCTTGTGCTCCGGCCTTGACCTGGCGCCGGCGCGCATGTGACGTCACATGTGCGCCGCGTCATTAGCATATACTAATTGTCTAGTAAAGTAAAGGTGTATGGGATAAACCGCGAATCATCATTTAACTGAGCATTGGTCTTGGAGGAGGAGGTAGTTGGATACTGGCACCACTTTGCTTTTTTGTGACTGGCTTATATATATTACAAACTGTAACTTTCACATTATCAAGCCAAGAGTAAAGTAGTGTAGAAATATACAAATCTATATGTTGAATAAGTAAAAAGTACAGGTAACATCAAAGCTTAAGAAATGCACAGCTGGAAACCCAATGGCAGAATGTATCACAAAGGTACATACTTGTATATTTATTTCCTTTAAATTTACAGTTGTAAACTGATTTATGTTTTTATATATATATATATATATATATATATATATATATATATATATATATAAAAATATATATATTTAGTAAATAAAAAGTACATATGTGTTCACATTTGAATGTCTAAAGCAAGTTAAAAAACCTGCTTCCAGCTCAGAGTTCTGAGAAAAACAGTTATTACACTGCATTCTGGGAAGTTGAGCTGGGACACACAAATGTGGCCACAAATGCCTCGCTCTTCATTCCGTAGCCATTATCAATCATGGCTTCCTTTAAGCTTATGCATGCTGTATTACACAGCTTTAATGCAAAGCCAGGGTTGGAATAAACATATATTAGCTACTTGCCCGTGAAAAATTACAGGAATAAAAGGGTAAGCCTGGCAATGCTGTTTGCCACACAATGCAAGGCTATGGCCCCTCTGAGCACCTCGTGAGACCCACGCTGAGCGCCTTTAGTAGGAAAAACAAGCAACTAAAAAACAACTAAATGGAATAATTAGTGTATTTTTATGCTTTACATTTATTAATAAAGATTGGGTTTGCATTATGGATAATTAAATTTTGGGGATTTTTATTGTATTTTGTAAAGTAGTGTAAATAATTAATCTTAGATTACACTGATATGAGTGCAAATATCGAATGCAGATAAGGCATAATCTGCTAATGAAGGAAATATGTAAATCCTTTAAACCTCTGATGTAGAGAAAGTGTTTCATACCTTGAAAGACCAATTCACCTCTGCTCCAGTTCTACACCCACTGCACCTTCTCCTATATTGTGGGTGGAGATCCTCAGTTTGAGGTGGCACAAATCTTGGTTGAAGGAAATAGTTCTATTTTGTGTGTTAGAATGGCCTAAGAAGAAGAAAACTCTGGAGAACCCCTGTGTATAATACTGCTCTCCTGTTTGAGCTATTTTGTCCCATGGAAAAGGTCCACTGCACCCTGTTGCACTCCACTTCAAGATGTTAACATCCATTGAAGAGATACAAGCAGAAGACCCACCATAGATCAGAGGGTCTTTTAAGAGGTTTTTTTCTTACATAACATACTTAGCTAGAGACGGCCAACAATATGATACATACAATATGATACACACCATATGTGGGTTTTTATCTCCCATCTCTTACACATCTTGGCAGTATGCTCAGACCGGTTATGAGCGCATTGTTCACTCAGAGCAGCTGTTGGATCAACCATCTTGGTCGATTATTAAATATAGCCCACAGCACAACGTATAACTGCATCTTTTGGATTGATATAGATTGTATATTTTTAGATTGCGTTGCGTTTTTATCATATTTTATCTGCATAGTTTATATTGTGCTCTTTTTAATTTATTTTAATTTATTTATAATTCATTTTATAGATTTATATATACATTTCTGTAGTGCAGATCCAGGAAGTAAATCCAGGACCTTTCTCTTATCTATACCAATATGAATGCACCATTTTCTGATATCAGCATACAAACTATTCTTAGCGGTGGAAAATGAGAATCCACCTCCAAGTTTACGAAATATGTAATGTGATACTATGTATGTATTTTTGAATGTACATGCACATGTATTTGTTATTTCTGCATATATCCCAACAGAGCATCGTTATCACTGAGCAAACCAAATAAAAACAACGATACACGTTTGATTTGTACACATTTGAATTGTACACACATTTTTTATAATAGTGCCAACGATAGAACCATACATGATTTTATGTCGAGAACATAAGGTTTTTTTACACCCGAAGAGTGGACCTTTGGAAATTTGAACTTTAGCATTTTACGAATAAAACATTTCTATACATCCATGTCTCTATGCTCTGGTATATTGTTTTGTATATATGTTTTTACATATTGGAGGACCAGCTACACCACCAATAAGAGGCTCTCATTTTTTATTTCTCCTATACCAACTCCATATTTGGCAAGACGGGAAAACAACAGACACACAAAGAAGCGACTTACCAATTGGGCACTATTCCATTGTCCGGTACTCTTATAATACTACACATATATTAGAGCCTACATTAGCAAGCATATTGCTCCATTGGGGGTGTCCACCTGTCCCTCATGTATTTATTTTCACCAGGAGAATGTGTGCTTTTTCCACTCCATAACCATATCCATTGAAGAGAATTACTGCAACCCCAACAGGGTACTACTTTCAATCGAGCTGAGTCTTGAATAAAAAATACATATACAAGCCCATTCTTAAGACCATCAAATTTTGGAATAATTAAAAGAGGCTAAAAGATTAAGTCCAAGGCAAGCCATGGGATCTCTCTTATAATTTCCACTTAACTTATCCTCCAAGAATAGAAAGGCAGATGCCTTGTTATTAAAATAGATCACATACATCAACTGGTTACATACTATAATAAAATGCTAGAAATTTTTTTTTGGCCTGTTGTAGTATATTTAGAATCTTGAATAACTCCTGGAAAACTGCTAAGCAGAATTACATCCAACATCTCCAGGAGTTCGTTATATATGAGATGAATATCTTAATATAATTGGACAATTAATTATTACTACTTTTAAAGCAGTATATATTAAAGGTGCATAGATGTCTTTATATAATTACATACAAAATGAGAATATTATTGATACATTTCAAGTATTTTCAACTATTTTATTGAATAGGCATAAACAAAAAATATGCTTTGTAAAACAGCAGTTATTTTGAAGTGCCAATGATAAGTTTAATAATTTGTGTATGATACACAGTGTATTATGTGCAGAGCTAGATTAGTGGACTAGAAGGGGCCTAAATATATGGGAGCTCACAACTGCTGATAGTCTGATGTTCTGCCCATTGGTCCAGTAATATAACAATAGGCATTGTGACATCTTCACCCTGATTGGCTGCTGAAAGCACCACCTTGTTCCAGGTTCATTGCCTCTGTGATAATTCTAGAAATAGGTGAGTAATGTGTCTTCCTCTCTTATATATCATTAATTAAAAAAAAGTGGGGAAATCTTAGAGATACATGGAATGAACTTATAAAGTGTAGACAAAAGGCTAATTTTAAGGTTATTTGCAACAGTTCATCTGTTTAAAGAAATAGGGTATACATTGAACATCCATCTTGTAGATGTAGTAGGGACACAACAATGCTAGTCTATGTATCCATACATTTTCACCGAACTAACTTGTTATTAGCTGTTATCTAGAAGTGTGATGATCCCTTGTCCTCTGCATTAATGTCACATTTTTGTGAATTCTACATTTTGTGTCTGAGACCATCCCACTATTAAAGATAAGATAACTTGTCACTGCCACTGGACAGTGGATGCAAACTAATAAATTATACCCACACACACATATATATATATATATATACAGTATATATATATATATATATATATATATATATATATATATATATATATATATATATATATAGAAGAGTGAAGCAGCCGTGAATGTCCAGTAATCTAGTAATTATTAATCTCTCTCTCACTATATATATATTATTAATGAGTATTGCAATATAATTTGATGAGATGGAACCCTCAGTTTGAATAATAACAGCAGATGCAGATAGAGTGGAAACAGCATCTGACCTCATCATGTAAATACATATATGGGGAATACACAAAACATAGCAAAGGAAACATATATACACATATTATATACACATATACATCAATATATACATGACAAAGCCTGTGTAAGAAGGCATAATGAAGACAGTTATTGCAGCCCAGTGGGACACCATTTTAGCCAGAATGATCACTCCATCCAAAACTTAAAAGTCAAAATACTCTTCAACACTAAAAATACAGGACTTAATATAAACTTGGGTTTTCTAACACATTATCAGCATTTCATGTGATTTTTTTCCTCTTATACCATAACAGTCTTAGCACTCTTAGTGAGGTGTTTGTCAAATAGGACATATATCACTGTGGACTAAAGTGCTCTGCTTTGTCATGTATATATTGATGTATATGTGTATATAATATGTATATATATGTTTCCTTTGCTATGTTGTGTTTATTCCCCATATATGTATTTACCTGATGATGTCAGATGCTGTTTCCACTCTTTCTGCATCTGCTGTTATTATTCAAACTGAGGGTTCCATCTCATGTAGTATTGCTTGAGACTTAATAAAGGGAGGTTAAACATTTTGAAAGCTCGTCATAAATAAGAAGTTTGTCCAATACAAAAGGTATCAAATTGTATCACAATACTCATTATTAATCTATATACCGTATATAAAAATATTAATAAATTAATATATATGTTAAAGATGACAGTCTGTTCCCCCCTGTCCCTCCTCAGTGCCCCTTTCCCACCTTAGTCCCCTGTTCATCCTCAGTCTCCTTGCCCCTCCTCAGTCTCCTTGCCCCTCCTCAGCATTGGCTCTGACCCCAGCTTGCTATAGTGAAGGGTCTCCACATTGGGCGCTGCCTCATTCCCCTGTGGCCTGTGCAGCAGGAGCTGCTTCCACCTTTTGAGCCAGACCTTGGACATGATTGGATATCTTTATTCATTATTTGATATCACTCTCCTATATTTAATTTTAATTTGATAATGCTCATATCATGTTAGTGTGAAGCACCATTTTTTAATGCGCTAAGGACACTGGCTTCTTTATATATATATATATATATATATATATATATATATATATATATATAAATATACACACAGTTATGGTGGAAAGCTATTTTATACTTAAAAAAATAGCCTATAAATAATTTTCTAATGCATTTCATGTAACCGAATTATTATTCTCTCTGATTTATACTGCATTGGATTGTTTGTGTTATTTCAGAATTATCGTGAGAATGAGCTCATCAAAATTTATAAGTGATCTGGTAAGTAGTGTGACGTGCACTGCTGTATATACATAATGTATAGATCTGGTAAGTAGTGTGACATGTGAACTGCTGTATGTACATAATGTACAGATTTAGGGCCTCATTCTATTATCGGCCGTAAATCGACCGTAAGGCTGCGATTCCTTGCGAGGGTTCAGTTAACTCGCGATTCTATTATACGGCCCCGCAAGGATCTCCTTTTACGGCCGGCCGCATATCTTGGAACCGGCCGTAATCTGTGAAATATAAAAACTGAAAAATAAATTCAAGCCTGCACTGTACAGCTCTGTAAATGCTAGGGATCATATTGGGGGACATGAGGATTAAAAGGAACCCACTCTCAAGCTTGCACATCAGCCCAAACCCGAGTTCAAATTAACTGTTTATTTTCCGGCTGCGGCGTGGGCGTGTCTGAGGTGCTCCAAGCACTCTGGACTTTTTACATGGATATTTTACGGATATTAAAAATAAAATATTTTACGGATTTGAGTACAGGATAATTATGTGCTATTTTTTCTAACACCTAAAATCCCTTTATAGTCTTCTCAAAGTGCAGGATGGCTTTATTTGAGCTATTTTATGTGCTTAATTGGTGCTAGCGAGACCTCTTTCCTGCAAGTAAGCTGCGGCTCGTTTTTAGCCTTGCAGAGAGGTTTCCCGGAGCAATTGAATTGCAAATCTCTTGCGGCCGTTTTAGATCAAAGGCTTTCCTCCGGCGCGAGCGGCCGCAAGAGATAGCAAGGCACCGGCCGCAAGCCTGCCGGAATCCCCGGCCGTAAGGGAATAGAATAGCAGAATAGCTTGCGGCCGGTCCTTACGGCCCCGCAACGGCTGCGGCCGATAATAGAATGAGGCCCTTAGTAAGTAGTTCCCATCTGACCTATGTCTTTATTTTAATTACTTTGGGCCTCATTCTATTACCGGCCGTAAATCGGCCGTAAGGCTGCGATTCCTTGCGGGGGTTCTGTTAACTCGCGATTCTATTATACGGCCCCGCAAGGATCTCCTCTTACGGCCGGCCGCATATCTTGGAACCGGCCGTAAGCTCAGAAATATAAAAACGCAAAAATAAATTCAAGCCTGCACTGTACAGCTCTGTAAATGCTAGGGATCATATTGGGGGACATGAGGATTAAAAGTAACCCACTCTCAAGCTTGCACATCAGCCCAAACCCGAGTTCAAATTAACACTTTATTTTCCGGCTGCGGCGTGGGCGGGTCTGAGGTGCTCCAAGCACTCTGGACTTTTTACATGGATATTTTACGGATATTAAAAAATATATATTTTACGGATTTGAGTATAGGGTAATTATGTGCTATTTTTGCTAACACCGAATATCACTTTATAGACTCTGCAAAGTGCAGGATGGCTTTATTTGGGCTATATTATGTGCTTAATTGGTGCTAGCGGGACCTCTTTCCTGCAAGTAAGCTGCGGCTCGCTTTTAGCCTTGCAGAGAGGGTTCCCGGAGCAATTGAATTGCAAATAGGAATTTCTTACGGCCGATTTCCTTGCGGCCGTTTAAGATCAAAGGATTTCCTCTGGCGCGAGCGGCCGCAAGAGATAGCAAGGCACCGGCCGCAAGCCTGCTGGAATCCCCGGCCGGAGGGGAATAGAATAGCCGAATAGCTTGCGGCCGGTCCTTGCGGCCCTGCAACGGCTGCGGACGCTAATAGAATGAGGCCCTAAATGTATAGTGATGTGTGATGTATTCATTGCTGTATATACATAATGTACAGATTTAGTAAGTAGTTCCCATCTGACCTATGACTTTATTTTAATGACTTTATGTATAGTGATGTGTGATGTATTCATTGCTCTATATACATAATGTAGTAAACACTTGTGTTTACTGTAATTAATAATATTTCTCCTGCCTTTTTTCTCTCTTTCAGTTGACCAACCAACTGAGCCTTGATGAAGAGGTACAAGTCTTGTTTATGTGTTAAAATAATCACAAATACTAATATTCCACATATAAATATCATGAAGAGGTTTCACAAAAAGCACTGTGAAACATCACCGAGCACCCTCATTTTGATGTAACAAAAAAATTATTCCAGGAAAAAAATCATAAAGTAAGTTTTTAATTAGAAAAAAAGTTTGATGTCTCTCCTGGGCCCCAGAGGACTCCATGGTATTCTGCTGGAAGGTAGTGTTTGTACATGTATGTTTGTTAGAGAGAGAGGGACATTTGCAAAAACTGTATTTATTAATGCAAACTTCCTATGTCTGGGCCTGTGAGGGGGAAAGTGTGTGGTGTCAATATCAGTTTACCCATTATATAGCAAATATTATATTACTAGCGCCTCCCCTTTCACATCTCCTTCAATTGATAGTTAAACACGCCCTCGTGATCCAGTTCTCAGCATGTAATATAACAGACACAAAATGGATTCCTTTATTCATAGACAGAGTTTTCAAAAACTTTATTCTCACATTTTCTCTAAAAATGGTTCATGTCCATGACTTATACAGGTGGAATATTGTTAGTTTATTGCCTTTTCTCTTGAACTAGAGCGGCCCGTTCAGTGGACACAGCAAAGGTCTCAGCTTTTGCAGAAATGAAAAGTACACATGTAAATAAATATAACTGTATTTAGTTTATATTAAACTTTCAATGTTTGTGCAAATAACTGAGCTTCACAGTTTAAAGTGCCCTGTAATGTTTTAATATCTAGAGTTAGAAGTTTAATTAGTCCTCGATAATACATTTCATATTTAATTAATTAAAATAGCAATATTAAATAATACATTTCCTTTGAAAGATCAAACTCATCTGCTGCTGGCTTCACCTGCTCTAAAGTCAGTGAGGAAGCTGTTTTGTCTAGCAGGCAGTGCTAAATTTGGAGCCACAAGGTTATTTCATTTCAGGTATCTTCATTGGCTGGAGATGTGCTGTGTTTAAGTGGTTTTCTTTAGCAACAAACATTTGATTGGGTGCCAGCATATGTATGTTTAGTTGATCTCTTACTTCATTGAAATGTTCTTTAACCCTTTAGACTTATCACAGCTAAATATCCCTTCAACGTGATTACCTTATCAGGGTGGAAACAATCATCTTAACTGAAGGCTGACACTTTAATCCAGTGGTTCCCAGATCAGTCCTCTGGGACCACCAACAGGTCATGTTTTGTAGATATCCTCACTTAATTAAGCACAGGTGTTTCAATCAAAATGGTTAAATTTTTAGTCAACATATCAGCAGGTAGGCAGGGAAATCCATAAATTCTGGCCTGTTGGTGGTCCTTGAGGACCGGTTTGCAAATCACTGCTCTAATCTTTTTAAACTAATGTATTTAATATTAAATATCACTGTTATAAATCATTATATAGAAATGTTATTATTGATTAATGCACAATTAAAACAAATTAACCTTTTTAGGTCATTATAAAGGGTCGTTTAAAAAAAAAAATATTCTGAAAAGTTCCTACCTCCCTGTCGCTTCTTTTATCTAAGGTGATTCATTAACTTTCATGGATAGGGTGATAAAAAAGCAGACCTTGTAGTTTTATATCAGCATAACTACAGTGGCATATGCATTCTTAAACTTATAAGCTTATTGTTATTCATTCATAAACTGGGCATGCTCTTCCTGCTTTTTAGCTTAATGTCCCTAGGTAAAGGTAGCAGCAGAGGAGATGAGAGTTTTCAGGAAATTTAAATGCCTAACTTTAAAGCTCAATTAATTGACACAAACATGAATGTTTCTAATAACTAAATGTAGTTATTTATTTGTATACTTTTCTTTGTTGTGTTCCTTTAAATAGACCTATTATCAATGTAAGTTACTGTCTCTATCTGTATTCCACTAATTATTGGATTGTTTTTGCTTTTTTCAGATGGAGAAATTGCAGCACAATTTCAACAGTAAGTGACTCTGGGTTACATGGTGCTGGGTTTGTCCTTCTTATATTCAGTAGTTTATGTATATAATGGTTATTCACTCACTTACTCAGAGTGGGGCAATTAATAGGTTAAGGACACACACACATTGTTTTATTTTTAAGACTTGTTTTATTTTTAAAGATGTGTTTAAAATCTACATTAGTGATTTAATGACAATGAAAATTTTAATGGATTAAATGACCAAGGAGACCTGGGCCTCCATTCAATTGCAGTTGTGAAATTCACAACAGTTACGGATCGATTCCATTTAACAAGGCCGAACTACATTCCCGAAAGCCAAAAACGTAAACCATACACCCTTAAGTAGCAGTTCAGGGCGGGGCATGATCAATTAAGCAAATCCATAAATTACAGCTTAGACAGAGCCAATAAAAATGAGCCTGTCATTATGACGTCAGTAAAACCTGGAGGTTAAGCATAAATCAATTAGTGTTTAGAAGCCCGATATGCGTTCAGACTCACAATCTGACAATGTACAAAATAATAAAAATGAATGACGATACTGTTCTAGTCCATGTGGGTGGCCTGATATTAACGCCTTGATTCCCGAGATAGATATAACACGGAAATGAAATGTAAAAAAAATATTTTTGATTGCAGATTTGCGAGCTTGTGACTGTTGTGCAATTAATTCTAATGTCTTACATCACTTTCCCCATATTTCACAGTGCATTTATTTGCATTTACAGTACTATGATCAGGTGTTTAACCCCCTTGCGGGTATTATTTGGTACTCGTAGGATTTTTGGCTACATTTGCCGTTTACGGGTTTGAAGGCATTCGTGGGCTTGAGGAATTGTAGTACTTTAATAGCGATTTGCGATTGTAACACTTACAGGCTTCAAAGATCAAAGGCTTAAAAATGGTTCAGAGTTATGATTTTAACTCCACCAATTGAATAGCAAATTATTTTATGGCTACATTACAGGCTCCAGTAACTACAATTTTGCTCAGTTGAGGAGGGGCCCTAGAGTATTTGGGGCATGCAGCTGGATGGATGGAAGGCTGATATTGATATTCATTTTAACAAATTTTTTTATTTTCTTATTTTGCAGACCTTAAAGATGCATGGTGAGTAGTTTCAAAATGTATTTAAGTCCATGTTAATGTAATATTTTCATCTCATGTAAATAAATGTCCCTTCCCCCGAAATCAATATATTGTACACTAAATTGTAACTAACATTGCCCCTCTACCCCACTATAACACACACAGCCTGTCACTAACTCACTATGTAACACAATAGGATCACATATTATAATTGTCCAACTACGATTCGTCGTCACGCTGTGTTGCATGGTGCGTACGACTTAGCGTTGAGCACCGCAGGCGCTCATCGTCTGGCAAGCCGTTAAACCGCAGCACTTTGGCAATGAGCGCCGCAGACGAGCAGTTACGTTAAACCGTAGCACTTTGGCAATGAGCGCCGCAGGCGCTCATTGGAGGCGAGCCGTTAAACCGTAGCACTTTTTTACACAAGACGCAGGACTTAGAAAAAAAATACGAGATGAAAAAAATTACAAGATAAGCGGCGGAACCAAAACAATTAAAAAAACACTAAATACACACTAAAAAAAAAAAAAAAGGTCACTTACAGCATGGGGAACCAGGCAGGACGTCTGGGAGTGAGTTGGAACTCCAATTTACATCGATTTAGACGAGTTACAAAGATTGAAAATCGGCTAAGCGAGAAAAAAATGGCCGCCGAAAAAAATGAAAACGAGGCTATACTACTGTGCTCGAAAAACGAGACAAAGGATGCGCAATAACCGCACAATGAGTAAAAAAAGACTGTAGCGAGTACATTTTACGAAACGCAATTACAAGTTAATATAGTCCGCAGTTACTCAGTGATAAATATGTATTGAAAAGTGTTAGTATTGTTAACAAAATGTTGACTGAATGTTTAATATACAAGTTGCATGTTACAAACTTTCATGTTTGTGAAATATAAGTTGAAAGTAAAAAAAATGACTCATTTTGTGTTGCAAACAAATTTCACAACATTGAATTTTTATTGACCGTCATTTTTTGACAGGCAAGTCGCTAGTGTACATATAAAGGGAGTATTTGGGACTAAAACATAATATTGAAATCTATTATTATAAACACGAAATAAGGATATTTTTATTCCCACTTTTTTCCATAAATGAATTTACCCCAATGACTCTATAAAGCCTCCTACAATTCGCCAGCTATACATCTGTGTCCTATATGGATGAGCTTTATAAGTGTTTCCTTTATGGTTCAGCTGTATATTTGTTTCCTCTCTGGATCAGTTACATATCTGTATCCTCTATGGATTATGTAAATAACTGTATCTTGATAGCTCATAGTCTCTCTCTGAAGCACACTGCTCCTTCTTTATTTTTATACACTATCCCTTTGGAGCTCTATTACTACAATACATACTATTTAGTGCCGCCTGTGCCTGAAGTATAATCTCAATCCTTGTCCTAAGGAGCTTCCCATCCTCTAAACAAACATATTATCGTTAATATATTTTACTATATGTCTGTGCCAAGCTCTCTAAATTGCTTTGTGTGTTTATTTATAGTTTATTGGAGACTACAAAAATAGCCCCCCTCCTTGAGATACAACTTTCAGAGATGGTAAGAAGGATCCTGAGCCATCAGACCACTTCTTAGTAAAGGGGATGTTCTCTTGAGGACTGGAGGAGAGGAGCTGAAACTCCTTATGGGATCTACAAGAGACATTGGTGTAGTCTATAGACCTCAATTCTCAACAATGCAGTAATAGCACTTCAGAGGCATATCAGTAGCATGGAGGAAGATAAAGAGAGATGGATAATTGGGGGAAGGAAATAAAAATAGAGACAAGATAGAAAAAGATAGTGATGGGAAAAGATAAAAAAATAATAAAAGATAGGAAAGGAGAGAGCTACAAGGGAATAGTAGGCATAGCTAAAGAATGTGGAGAAAAGGGAATTGGAGAAAGAGGGAAATAAGGAGAGAGGAACATTAGGAAGTGAAAAATGTGAGAGTAAGAAAGAGGGAGATGGATTAAGGAAAGAGAGCAGCCGAGAAAATAGAAGAAAGGAATCAGGGATGAGGAAATCTGAGGAAGAGAATAAAGGGAATGTAAGTCAAGAGAGCGTGCAAGCTAGAGAGGGAATTGTTGAAAAAGATCAGTAATGGAGAAAAGTAAGAAAAATAGTGAGAGGGAAACACAACTATAGGGTGAAGTATAAATCCCCTGAGATTGGGCCTCATTGAACATATGATGGACATTTTCTATAATGACTGCTTATGACTCATTAAAGATTAACTATTTATGTTTACTTTATTTTTTAGGAGTTGTGGATAGCGAGGGCACGTATATGTAGTAAGTATCTAGACTGCAACTAAGATTTTTTTGTCAGAAAGTTATATGGTAGAGTTATATGGACTTGGAGGAGTTTTCAAAAGTAATTGAGAGTTGTATATCGAGAGTATATGTTAAGAAATAAGATGAGTTATATGTGAAACTGTATAGAGCAGGTAGGTAAGTAATTATATGGAACTGTAGGGGACAGTTTATATAGAGATATGATATGGATTCATTACATGGAAATATAGATTTACAGTCAATAAGAGGAGCTATTAAATGTTATATGGAGTAATCTAATTTCAATGATATTTACTGTATCAAGTAATACTGGGAGTGGAAATATGATTTGTAGTTATAGAGTAAGATGATGAATAGTATAAAATAATTTTGAGTATTGGGAAAAGTTTTAAAAAGTAGTAATATAAATATTACATACATTTATAGGAAAGGCTTAATGAAAACAGAAAAAATATGTACAGAGTTGAACTAAAATAAGTTATATGAAATGGTTATTTAATCTATAGGAGGAGTAAAATTGCTATGTCAATGATGAAATAAAGACAGTAGGCTCTTTAAAAAACATAAAAATGTATTTGTCCTAGAGCAGCAATATGATTATATAAGTAATCTAAGTAATCTCATTTTTTGTGAAATGTATTTAATACAATTTTTGTTTTATTAAATTCAGTTAACACCCATATTAAGGAGGCATGGTGAGTTGGAAGAAAGACACCCACCTCAGATATATAAAGATCAGAACCAACACTCCATCGCTCATCTGACTGTAAATAAAACCTTTCCACCACTGTAATTATCATATAGGCTCCTCAATCTATACATACAGTGCCTTACAAAAGTATTCACCCCCCTTGGAATTTTTCGTGTTTTGTTGCCTCACAACCTGGAATTAAAACATGGATTGTTTGAGGAGTTGCATCATTTAATTTACAGAACATGCCCACAACTTTGAATATCTTTTATTTTTTTATTGTGAAGCAAACAACAAATAGGACAAAATAACAGAAAAAAGTCAATGTGCATAACAACTATTCATATTCCCCCCCCCCCAAAGTCAATACTTTGTGGAGCCACCTTTTGCAGCAATCACAGCTCCAAGTCGCTTTTGATAAGTCTCTATAAGTTTGCCACATCTTACCACTGGGGTTTTTGCCCATTCCTCCTTGCAAAACTGCACCAGCTCCTTCAAGTTGGATGGTTTGCGCTTGTGAACAGCAATCTTTAAGTCTGACCACAGATTTTCTATTGGATTGACTAGACCATTCCAACACATTTACATGTTTCCCCTTAAACCACTCAAGTGTTGCATTAGCAGTGTGTTTGGGGTCATTGTCCTGCTGGAAGGTGAACCTCGTCCTCAAATCATGCACCGAGTGGTACAGATTTTGCTCAAGAATATCCCTGTATTTAGCACCATCCATCTTACCCTCAACCCTGACCAGTTTCCCGGCTGCTGAAAAACATCCCAAAAGCATGATGCTGCCACCATCATGTTTCACTGTTGGGATGGTGTTCTTTGGGTGATGTGATGTGTTGGGTTTGCACCAGACGTAGCATTTTTTTGATGGCCAAACATTTAAATTTTAGTCTTCTCAGACCAGAGCACATTTCTCCATACATTTTGGGAGTCTTCCACATGCCTTTTTGCAAACTCAAAATGTGCCATTTTTGCTGAAAGTAATGGCTTTCTTCTGGCCACTCTGCCATAAAGCCCAACTCTATGTAGCGTACGGCTTATTGTCGTCCTATGTACAGATACTCCAGTTTCTGCTGTGGAACTAAACAGCTCCTCCAGGGTTACCTTAGGTCTCTGTGCTGCCTCTCTGATTAATGCCCTCCTTGCCCGGTCCGTGGGTTTTTTAGTGGGCGGCCGTCTCTAGGCGGTTTGCTGTTGTGCCATGTTTTTTGCATTTGGTTATGATAGATTTGATGGTGCTCCTGGGGATCATCAAAGATTTGGATATTTTTTTATAACCTAACCCTGACTTGTACTTCTCAACAACATTGTCCCTTACTTGTTTGGAGAGTTCCTTGGTCTTAATGGCAGTGTTTGGTTAGTGGTGCCTCTTGCTTAGGTTTTGCAGCCTCTGGGGCCTTTCAAAAAAGGTGTGTATATGTAATGACAGATCATGTGACACTTAGTGTCACATCATTTCACTAATTATGTGACTTCTGAGGGTAATTGGTTGCACGAGAGCTTTTTATGGGCTTCATAACAAAGGAGGTGAATACACACGCACATGCCAATTTTCTGTTTTCGATTTCAAAAAAAAGTTTTATGGACATATTTTTCTCATTTCACTTCACCAACTTAGACTATTGCGTCTGATCCATCACATGAAATTCAGATTAACAAAACATTGAACTTAAGGCTGTAATGTAACAAATAAGGTAAAACGTCAGGCGCTCATTGCGATGAGCTGAAGGTACTCAGAGGACCAAAAGCCTTATTTTGTGTGGCAAACAGCATTACCTGCCTTACAATTTTATTGCCGTCATTTTTTACGGGCAAGTTGCTAGTACATATATATTTAGAGATGCTCCTTTCTCACTCTTAGACTGCTCCTTCACTGAAGAGCAAACCTTCATTGATTTATACCCATACAGAAATAGATATATTTATACATAACTGCACAGAGACTGCTCTCTCAATGACACTCTATAGAATACCTACAGTCTCTGTATCAGACTCACACATAGATGGTCCACCTGCCCCTCCATCCACCATGACAATATGATTCCTTATCTATAGTCTCTCACTCTTGTTCTACTCTTTTCACAGCATCATTTATGACCAATCATTGTGAGTATCTATCTATCTATCTATCTAAAAAAACTTTATTGAAATTGTTCCTACCTCATGGGATATTTACTCAGCTCTTCCCTGAGTGAGATCCTTATTTGTCATAGGAGCAGCAAGTCTTCAATCTTATCTTGTTTCTATTATAGTGCAAACATTGACATATCATCAGCCAGGAAAACTATGTCTGATACCGAAGAGTGAGTATCTTCTCATGAAGCCTCTTTCCTTCAAGTTTTCTCTTTAACCTTTTCCATATATGCAAAGGCCCTCATTCAATTGCGATTTGGCCAATTGAATAGTGCTCTAAATAAGCACATAACATATTTATTTTAAATAAGTTTTTAGTTAGTGAAAACCTTGCTTTTAGATAGATGTTTACTAAGTAAAAACTTCTTTAAAAAAATATGTTATGTGCTTATTTAGGCCCCTATTCAATTGGCCAAATTGCAATTGAATGAGGGCCAAAGACTTTATATCTTTGTCTTTCTTTATATTTTTTTCTGCTTTTTTTTCTGTACTTTTCTGATTTTAAGCTTTTTTTTTGCTTCACTTCCTCTCTATCACATTTATCAGTTGCTTGTACTTGAATATTTTTGGTTCAAGTTGGATATCGTAAGAAGCTAATAAATTAATTATAGATGAAATATATAGCTATAATCCAAAATTTTCCAAAATTGTCCTGTATCATGGTAAATCCTGATAATATCTCATCATGCAAACAATTAAATCCTATAAAATTTCACACTTAAATAATTAGAAGTATCATTACTATTATTCTCTTTGTATTTTTTTTAGAAATAACAACAATATTAGTACAAATGAAGTAAGTATTTTATGTTAATTTGACCTATGTACTTATTATAGTTATTTTTAATGTAGGAGCTGTGTGTTTGTATAGAGTTGTGTGTCAAACACATTCATTGCTGTATAGGTATAGCATAGTGTATTTGTAATGGTATCCGTTGTGTTTGCTGTAATAAATATTTAATTTCTCTTCGTTCTTGCAGACAACAAATTGTATAGTTGAAAAGGTATGGTTCTTGTCTATATTTTGTACTTCGGTAACTTTTTAATTGTATTTATAACTTCTCCATAATTTTCCATTACATACATGAATAGAGAATTGTTTCAGGAATAATATTCCATAAAATGATAACACTAAAAATATCTTATGTTATACAATATGCAGCTTCTTTGTTTCCAGTTAGATTCCAGTTGGGATTCATAATATCTGATCTATAATCCAGAAATGAAAGAGGGGTTTTAAAAGTTTTATTAGATGTAATATTATTATAATTTGTTTTAATATTGCATTATTTGGATAAATCAATAAATAAACTGTTTAATAAAACTTGTCCCTAAACAGGCACTTATTGTATATACATGAGAGTAAGCTAATCTGACCCTGAGGCATCTGGGAAATTGCTTGAGAAGTCACTGTTATGAGCCAGGCTTTGGACTTCATGGACATTAGATAGATAGTCTGAGCGTTTATGAGAATTAATCTGAATATGTTGAGAACCATAAAATATACATTTTGCTAATTAATTTTATTTCATTTTTAGAAGGATCAAATATCTGGAGATGAAAATAGTAAGTGCATGTAAGGTGTGGAATATGTCCTTGTTATATCCAAGAGTGATAGTAAAATACTAAATATATCATAATAACATCATACTGTCATTTATGAACTCAGCTTAGAAAACTATTGCTTATCAATATATTGGTATTAAAAAGCTGCACTTTTGTGAGAAACCTTGCACTGAAAATAGCTGGGTTACCCAATGTCTTTAGGCTAGAATTCCTCACATTGTTTATAAATGGTGGCAGAGTATGGAGCCAATTTCATCTTAGTTTTTTAAGTGCTGCAGAGGATTTGTGGCAGGGTGTAGGGAAACATGCTTATATATATTTTCAGTGTAAGGTACCTTACAAAAGAAAGTGATGCTTAATGAGATTATTGGTAGGTCACATGTAGGAGCAAAAGGCACCTAATGTATTTTCAGTTTACATGTGGGTGGGAGGCTGATATTGTGGCTTATCTGTAATTTTACCTCATTTATTCTTCAGCAAACAATTCTAATAAAAAAGAGACATCTGCTGGGTAAGTAAAACATGATTATTTAAATTTGTGAAAAAAACATCAAGTTAAATGCAGATATCATGTCATGTAATTACTGCCCCTCTCATCACATAGCAATAAATACTATACCAAAGTTTTAAAATGTTTGCCCCTAAACAGTATCACATCACACACTGCCTGAGTATTCACACATAGTTATTATATATACACAGCACTTATTTCTACATCATTTAAACATAGTGCCTTCTTGGAGTCACATAATTCCTCACTATGATCGCACACTCTCTTGAGCCCACTACTCCATAGAAATGTACACGTTATGAGTCTGCAGTCACTTACTCACTCATTTGTACATTGTCTGAAATCCCTTACTACCTTGCTATATAGACATACTGCTTCACTATAGCTCTCTTCTGTTAGTAATACAGAGACCATTTCTTTAATACACAATCACACATAGAGGTCCACCCACTTCTGTATAACATTAGAGATTCCTCCCTTTATATATACCTATACATAGGCTATTCCCACTCTATACATATAGGACTGAAAAAGAACATTGGGACATTTGGATCTCTAATTGTGGAGAACTTTTATCATTGTCTTTTTTATTGTTTTTCTCTTTCTACATTTTATACGTTTGTACCTTTCTGATGTTCAGCTTCTTTTTACCGTCACCTTCACTCTCTTCTATTTATCAGTGACCTGTGTTTGATTTTTTTTAGTTCAAGTTGAATATCGTAGGCAACTAATAAATTCATCATAGATAAATCCTATAGTTTACCAGACCCCAAATGTTCTTGCAAATTGAAAATCTGATAATCTATCAAAAACTTACACAGCATAACTATATCACACTTAAATAATTGTAGCTCTCACAGGAAGCAACCGGTTTGCCTTTTTATGAGCTTTAGATAGTGTATAACATATTGTATTTATATTATTTTCAGAAAAAACATTGATGAAAATGAAATAGTGGTAAGTATTTATAATTTATTACAAATCTGACTTGTCTCTCCTACTGTGTGGTAAAGGTTTTAAAATCCAAAATCCTAATCCCACAGTAATTAATTAATAAAGTTATAACATAGTTCACCAGTTAATACTTATTGCACTAGTTATATTAAGTTGTATCAAAGTACTCCAGTGAATAGTTATTGGACTAGTTATAAATTCATGCATATATTCTTAGTAACAATTATGTGTTTCAAAATCGCTCTTGTCTAATACATTTTAGTTATTTAAGACATATTTAAGTTTTATGGATTATGAAAGCATCAGATAGAGTAGAATTAGTAGTAAATAAAAACATTTTTAACATACAAAATCCCCCCCCAAAAACTAATAAACTTACCCTGATTTTTACAAATGTCATCAGTTTCCTGAGACTTGATTTTGAGAAGGAATACCCCTAAAACCCTAAGCTAAATTAGCATAAAAATCATGAGTACTTAATTAACCCCATAACTCATGGGGCTCTATACAGAGCCCCATGAGCACTTAAATTAACCCTGTCACTTATGGTGGACAATACAGACCCCATAAGCACTTAATTAACCTTGTCACTCATGGGGGGGTCAATACAGACCCCCAAACACCCTTAATTAACCCTGTCACTCATGGGGGGGGGGCAATACAGACCACCATAAGCCTAAATGAACCCTGTAACTCATGGGGGTCAATACAGAGCCCCATGAGATTATAATTACCTCCCTCAGTCCAATAGGGGTCTATATAGACCGCTATAGGACACTATTAACCCCTAGATTAACTCTACAAGTGTCATAAGGGTCCTCCAAGGACCCTCATGACAAAGTTTAAGCACTACACTACACTATTAACCCTAGCTATACTCCATTAACCCATACTAAACCCTATCTAACACTTACTGGGCCAATCTAAGCCTAATTGGGCATATTTAAACCTATTTGGACCTAATAACCCTAAGTGGACCTATTTAACCCCATCTAGCCGTATTTAATCCCATCACTTATGAGGGTCTATACAGACCCCCGAAAGCCTCCATCTAACCCCATCCCTTAAGTGGTTCTATACAGACCCCTGTAAGCCTCTGGTTAACCAAATCAGTCCCATAAGGGTCTATGAAGACCCTCATAGGACAATTAGAAGACAAGTATTAACCCCATAAGTGCCCTGAGGGTTCTCCAGGACCCTCATGACACTAAGTACAAACACTACACTACACTATTCGCACCCAATATACCACTAAGTCTAAACTAAACCCCTGTACCCTAACCTATTAATCCCTATCTACCTAACACTACCTACCTAACCCCCCCAATAAACCCCTTACCCTACTAGATACACAAAATAAAAAAGCTAAGGTACACAAAATAAAAATGACATTACAAACCCCCCTCACTACAAAAATAAATAAATAAAACATCCAAAACACTCCCGTCACTACATAAAATAAAAAAATAATTACACTACTGCAAAGAAAAAGGCATACACAAATATTCATACCAGTACAGTAATAAATACATTATAAATATACACCTAACTACAATACATTCCCCCCTATCTAGACATCACACCCTATCTATACCTAACCCCCTATCTAGACATAACCCCCTATCTTTACTTAACCCCCAATCTAAACATCACCCCCTATCTATACAATACCCCCTAAATCTAAGCTAAAATAGAATAAATAAAAGCACTTACCTTTGCAGGTGTCCCTTCTGATCGTACCCACAAGGGAAAAAAGAAACATCAGATTATTAAAAAATGAAACATTACATAGAATAAATAAATAGTACACATACAGTATTAAACTTACCTTTCCAGCATGTCCCCGTCCATCTTCTTCTGTTCTCCGACTTGGCCCCTGGAAAAAAGATACATAACATTAGTATAACACATCCAACATAAAAAATAAATAAAAAAATAAACATTATAAATTGAAAACGTACCTGTCCCTGGCGCTGATGAGGCCTCCAGAGCTTCTTCCGGTATAAAATTGGCAATGGCACCTTCCGATTGGCTGAAAAGGCTGTCAATCACATT
This sequence comes from Discoglossus pictus, assembly GCA_027410445.1. Taxonomy (NCBI): domain Eukaryota; kingdom Metazoa; phylum Chordata; class Amphibia; order Anura; family Alytidae; genus Discoglossus; species Discoglossus pictus. The sequence goes on along the minus strand of CM050163.1, from coordinate 64,999,558 downwards.
TCAGCCAATCAGAAGGGGCCAAGGTTTGATCCAATCAGGATGGGATACATCACTATATCCCATTCTGATTGGCTGAAGGAACTGTCAATCTTTTTTATACCAATAAGAAGGCACTATTGCTTTCAGCCAATCACAATGGGATATATCCCCATGGGGTGATTGGCTTCTGCGCCTTCTGATAGGCTGCAGTCTGATTGACAGTGACATGAGCCAATCAGAAGGCTCTATTGCGTTTTGCAAATCACAATTGGATACAGACTGCAGTGGGGGTATGCAAGGACTTGCGGTCATCGCAAACAGCAAAAAACTGCCTTTTGCAAGGACTGAGGGATAATTTAATGAGGCCCTAAGTCTTTAACAGTATGTCCTAATAAACATAATAGAGTTTTTAGCAAGAATTGCATCTGTTTATCATATACCATATGCAGTTTATGTGTTCCCTACGTAAGTAATTATAAAAGAAGGTAGAACCAGACTGAGAGTGCAAAAATCTATCACTGAGAAATTAAGGAATAATCCAGTTGGGATTCATAATATCTGATCTATAATCCAGAAATGAGGGGTTTTAAAAGTTTTATTAGATGTAATATTATTTTAATTTGTTTTAATATTGCATTATTTGGATAAATCAATGAATAAACTGTTTTATAAAATGTGTCCCTACATAAGCAATTACTGTATATACAGTACATGAGAGTAAAGTAATTTGACCCTGAGTTGTCACTGTTATGAGCCAGGCTTTGGACTACATGGACATTGGATAGATAGTCTGAGCTTTCATGAGAATTAATCTGAATATGTTGAGAACTATAAAATATAAATTTTGCTAATGAATTAATTATTGTTCATTTTTAGATGGATCAATTAACTGGACATGAAAAGAGTAAGTGTGTGGGATGTATCCTTGTTATATCCAAGAGTGATAGTAACATACTAAATATATCATAATAATATCATACTGTAATTTATGAACTCAGCTTAGAAAACTATTGCTTATCAATATTGATATTAAAAAGCAGCTCTTTTGTGAGAAACCTTGTACTGAAATTAGCTGTGTTACCCAATGTCTTTAGGCTAGAATTCCTCACATTGTTCATAAATGGTGGCAGAGTATGGAGCCAAGTTCATTTTAGTTTTCTAAGTGCTGCAGAGGTTTTGTGGCAGAGTGTAGGGAATCATGCTTATCTATATATTCAGTGTAAGGTACCTTACAAAAGACACTGATATTTAATGAGATTATTGATAGGTCACATGTAGGAGCAAAAGGCACCTAATGTATTTTTAGTTTACATGTGGGTGGGAGGCTGATATTGTGGCTTATCTGTAATTTAATCTAATTTATTTTTCAGCAAACAGTTCTAATAAGAAAAAGAAATCTGCTGGGTAAGGAAAACAGAATTATTTAAATGTGTGAATAAAACGTCAAGTTAAATGCAGATATAATGCTATGTAATTACTGCCCCTCTCATCACATAGCAATAAATACTATACAAAAGTGTTAAAAATATTGCCCCTAAACAGTATCACATCACACACTGCCTGAGTATTCACACATAGTTATTATATACATACAGCGCTTATTTATCCATCATTTAAACAAAGTGTCTTCTTGGAGTCACATAATCCCTCACTATGATCGCACACTCTCTTGAGCCCATTACTCCATAGAAATGTACACATTATAAGGCTGCAGTCACTCACTTATACATTCTCCTTTAATACCTTGCTATATAGACATACTGCTTCACTGAAGCTCTCTTCTGTTAGTAATACAAAGACCATTTCTTTCATACACAATCACACATAGAGGTCCATCCCCTTCTGTATAACCTTAGAGACTCTTCCATTTATACATACCTATACATAGGCTCCTCCCTCCATATAACATTTATAGACTGCATACACTATCTGTGCACACTCAACACAGGGGAACCTGCTCTCCATACACCATGTCAAAACAAAGGCTGCTCTTCTCTAGTTTGTAATTCTTATTCATTTTTTCTTTGCACAGATTTTGGTCCAGAAAATCAAAGTGAGTACCAATAGCTTTCATTCGTTGGGATTGTTACACAGCTGTGAATACTCCTGAAATGTGGTTCTCATCTGTCTAACATGACATAGGAGTACCAGTCTGTGTCTGAGACTCTTTTTCTTTGGTTATAGAAAATAAAAGTGTGCCCCTATGAAGGCTTCTGTCCCTGATGAATGGGAAAAATCAAGCTTGGAGTAGAGACTGAGTATATTCTCAATGAAGCCTCTTCTGTCCGTTGTCCAAAGTTCAGATTTCGGTCATAAATAGTAAATTGGCCATGAGAGATACCAAATAGAAAGTGTCATGTCCTCCAAATAAAAAGGATTACAGCCACATGAAAATATAGAAGGATGTCCTTTAAGAAATACCAAAAAGAAACTGTCATGTCCTCCTAATACAAAGATGACAGCAACATAAAAATATGTATGCCATTTCAACTTGTAATTTGAAATTAATCACTATCAAAGAACACATTCTGAACAGAAACAAATATCCCAAATATTACAGAATGACCATAGGGCCTGTTAGACACAAATATCAATTACTAAATCAAGTCATTATTATAAACATTATCAGCCTTATTATATTCCAGCCTCGTAAATAAGAGGCTTCTACTTAAATCCTACGTACTGCAAAATTTCGATGCTATTAAATTAGCCCTGTTGCGAGCACTGTGTGAGCTACGCAGCAGGGCCGTCTGTATGAACACTGCAATAATGTACAAAAGAAGTGACAGCCTGCAAGATGATCACGGAGGCTCCCACACCTCATCAATTAGTGCCGGGGTCCTAAACGGGACCTCCGCGGCAGTCCCCACATAAGCCCTGCCGTGGGGGGTACTCCAACTACCCTCCCCCCGCACCTAAAATTAACCTCTCTCTATGCGGGGGTCCCCATCGGGACCCCCGAAGTGTCCCCACATTAACCCCTTGCAGTGGGGGTCCCTGATTGGCATCGATCAGGCCCCCGCTGCATTTAAAAAATTTAAATTCCCTGCAGCGGCTCCTTAAAGGGTCTGCGGCACACTATTAACAATCCCGTCGGCACCTAAAGTTAACCCCCCTCTATGCTGGGGGTCCCCATTGGGACCCCCGAAGTGTCTTCATAGTAACCCCTTGCTGCAGGGGTCCATAGGGACCCCCGCAGCCCCCCACATTACCCCTTCCAGTGGGGGTCCTCGATTGGCACCGATCGTGACCCCACTGCATTTAGATTTTTTTATTTCCCACCTTGTGGGTCCTTAAATATTAACCCCAGGCAACTAAAATTAACCCCATAACTCATGGAGGTCAATACAGACTCCCATAAGATCTTAATTAACCCTGTCACTCATGGGGGTCAATACAGACCCCAATAAGGCCTTAATTAACCTTGTCACTCATGGGGGTCAATACAGACCCCCATAAGGCCTTAATTATCCCTGTCACTCATGAGGGTCAATACAGACCCCCATAAGGCCAATAATAAACCCTATAACTCATTGGGGTTTATTAGAGGGTAGGTAATGTAGGTAGGTAGTGTAAGTGTTAACAGATTAGTGTAGAGGGGGGTTAGTTTAGATTTAATGGTTTATTGGGGGTTATAGTGTAGTGTTTGTAGTTAGTGTCCTGATGGTCCTTGAGGACCGTCATGGCACTTATGTGGTTAATGTTAGGGTTAAATAGAGGCTTATGGGTGTCTGTATTGATCCCCATGAGTGACAGGGTTAATTTTTGGCTTATGAGGGTCTGTATTGACCCCCCATGAGTTATAGGGTTAATTATTGGCTTATCGGGGTCTGTATTGACCCCCATGAGTTATAGGGTTAATTATTGGCTTATGGGGGCCTGTATTGACCCCCATGAGTTATGTGGTTAATTTTAGTTGCCTGGGGTTAATATTTTTTAGTGCGAGTCCTTTCAGGACCTTTACGGTCCTTTAAGGACCCGTGAGGCGGGAAATTTAAACATTTAAAAGCAGTGGGGTCCCGATCGGTGCCCCTGCAGCAAGGGGTTAATGTTGGGACACTTTAGGGGTCCCGATGGGGACCCCCAGCATAGAGGGGGGTTAATTTTAGGTGCCTCGGCCGTGATTGTTAATAGTGTGCCGCAGGCACTTTAAGGATTAACATTTTTTAAATGCAGCGGGGGCCTGATCTATGCAGATCGGTGACCCCCTGCAGCATGGGGATGTGTATAGGGAGCAGGGGGGAGCCTCACACGGCTGTCTCGGGCTGCTCAGAGCCAGCACGTAGAGGCTTTAGGATCCCTTGCTAGCACTTTTTGTGCCCGTAGGGATTCTTCCGAGGTGCGAGATTCACATCATAGATTTAGGGCTGCGTGTTATTCCGTAGCTCTCGGAGCCTATTCTCTGCCATTTTTTGGAGTCATCTCGCAAAGCAGGCTGCAAGGGATTCGGTCCTCGCAAACAGCAAAAAAAACTGCCTTTTGCGAGGACCGAGAGAACTACGAGGGATAATTTAATGAGGCCCTACGTTACATTACTAGATAAGTCACTATTATCTAGTCATAAAAAGTAATTGCTTGCTATACAGTTATGCCTAGCAGAGTCTTACCAATGCAGTGAATAGGTTGGTACTATCAAAAGAGACTTGGTTATAGCAGTGTTATATCCTGGTATGTTCTGATCACTGTCCATTGTAATAGCCCCTTGAGTTGGTAACCACATGGGCTACGGTACTAAAAACAGAGTTAATGATTGCAGGTGCTTTAAAAGTATGATTTGTTGTGAGGTCTTATGTTTTTGTCTTTTTTTTTCTCTTTCTACATTTTATACTTCTGTACTCTTCTGATGTTCAGCTTCTTTTTATCGTCTCCTTCACTCTCTTCCATGTATCAGTTTAACTCTCTTTCATTTATCAGTTTGAATTTTTTTGGATCAAGTTGGATATCATAGACAGCTAATAAATCCATAATAGATAAATCCTATAGTTTTCCAAACCCCAAATAGTCTTGCGAATTGAAAATCTGATAATTTATCATACTCCAAAAACTTACACAGTATAAATATATCACAATAATAATTTTAGCTCTCATAGGAAGCAATCTGTTTGCCTTTTTATAAGATTTAAATGGGGTATAACATATTCTATTTATATTATTTTCAGAAAAAACAAAGATGAAAGTGAAATAGTGGTAAGTATTCATAACTTAACCCAAATCTGACTTGTCTCTCTTACTGAAAGGTAAAGGTTTTAAAATCCAAAATCCTAATTTCACAGTAATTAATTAGTAAAGTTATAACAGAGTTCACCAGTTAATACTTATTGCACTAGTTATATTAAGTTGTATCAAAGTGCTCCAGTGAATAGCTATTGGACTAGTTATATATTCATACATATATTCTTAGGCCCTCATTCAATTGCAATTTGGCCAATTGAATAGAGCTCTAAACAAGCACATAACATATTTCTTTTAAATAAGTTTTTAGTTAGTGAGCATCTATCCAAAAGCAAGGTTTTCACTAACTAAAAACTTATTTTAAAATAATATGCTATGTGCTTGTTTAGAGCGCTATTCAATTGGCCAAATCGCAATTGAATGAGGGCCTTAGTAACAATTATGTGTTTCAAAATCGCTCTTCTCTTAAACATTTTAGATGTTAAAGGCATATTTAAGTTTCATGGATTATGAAAGCATCAGATAAAGTAGAATCAGTAGTAAATACAAAACATTTTTAACATACAAAATCACCAAAGAAACATTAAAGCTTACCCTGATCTTTATAAATGTCATCAGTTTTGTGGGACTTGATTTTGAGAAGTGCCCCTAAAAATCCTTAGCTAAATTAGCATAAAATTCATAATATGATTTGGGCAATGAAAAGCAGCTATAACATTCTTTCAATGTCTGAAAAGTGAGTTTGTGCAGCAAAGCATCATGGGATGTGTCATCTGTATTAACCTTCACAAGGAACAAGAAGGAGCTCAGACATTGTGAATGTGGATTTCTGTATTGTGCTGTTGTTGGCTTAAAACCTAAAGTTAAAAAATGTACCCAGATGCAGAGCTTCTATTGGTAGACACAAATTGCCTATGTAGATACATCTGGGCTAGGGTGAAAACCAATTTTGTTAAATAAAATAAATCTGTACGTGTATAGAATGAATCAATGTAATGTGTGTTTCTGATATAAGTAGGATGTATTAGATTAGAGAGAGTTACACACAGGGAAACTTCCATATACCTTTTAATATCACGTCAGAGGTCTAATGTCAGACTCTTGGGACACAGAGATAAGTTACTGAGTGTTTGGTATCAAGTTGTCTGAAGCCAATAGCTATTGATACTTAACATTTAAAATATTTGAGAGAAAAATGATTTCTAAACATATTTATTACTGGTAATTTATGCATGAATGTATAACTAGTGCAATAAGATTAATTATAAATCCTGAACTATATGTGAAATATGAAAATGTGAGAATTATGAGACTTATTTATGTCTTCATTTTATTCGTCAGATATTAATTCTCTAACAGTATGTCCTAATACACATAATAGAGTTTCCATCAATAAATTGCATCTGTGTATCTTATACCATATGCAGCTTCTGTGTTCCCCACATACATAATTGTAAAAGAAGGTCAGACCAGACTGAGAGTGCAAAAATCTATCACTGAGATATTAAGGAAGAGTCTATTTGGCATTCATAATATCAGAAACGAAAGAGGGGTTTTAAAAGTTTTATTAGTTGTAATATTATTTTAATTTGCTTTAATGTTGCGTTGTTTGGATAAATTAATAAAATGTATCCCTAAATAAGCAATTACTGTATATACATGAGAGTAAACTGATCTGGCACCGAGGCATCTGGGAAATTACTTGAGAAGTCACTGTTATGAGCCAGGCTTTGGACATTAGATAGATAGTCTGAGCTTTCATGAGAATTAATCTGTATATGTTGAGAACCATGAAATATAAATTTAGCTAATTAATTGTTGTTCATTTTTAGACGGATAAACTAACCAGAGAACCAAAGAGTAAGTGTATGAGACGGGTGGGATATGTCCTTGTTATAGCCAAAAGTGAAAGTAAAATACTAAATATATCATAACAACATCATACTGTCATTTATGAACTAAGCATAGAAAACTATTGCTTATCAATATGTTGATATTAAAAAACAGCTCTTTTGTGAGAAACCTTGTACTGAAATTAGCTGGGTTACACAATGTATTTAGGCTTAAATTCCTCACATTGTTTATAAATGGTGGCAGAGTATGGAGCCAATTTTCGTCCAGTTTTCTAAGTGCTACAGAGGTTTTGTGGCAGAGTGTAGGGAAACATGCTTACATATATTTTCAGTGTAAGGTACCTTACAAAAGAAAGTGCTTTTTAATGAGATTATTGGTAGGTCACATGTAGGAGCAAAAGGCACCTAATGTATTTTTAGTTTACATGTGGGTGGGAGGCTGATATTGTGGCTTATCTGTAATTTTACCTCATTTATTCTTCAGCAAACAATTATAATAAAAAAAAGAAATCTGCTGGGTAAGTAAAACATGATTATTTAAATGTGTGAATAAAACATCAAGTTAAATGCAAATATCATGCAATGTAATTACTGCCCCTCTCATCACATAGCAATAAATACTATACCACAGTGTTAAAAATATTGACCCTAAACAGTATCATATCACTGCCTCAGTATTCACACATAGTTATTATATTACACACAATTTATTTCTCCATCATTTAAAAACAGTACCTTCTTGGAGTCACATAATCCCTCACTATGATCGCACACTCTCTTGAGCCCATTACTACATAAAAATGTACATGTTATGAGTCTGCAGTCACTTACTCACTCACTTGTACATTGTCTGAAATCCCTTACTATCTCACTATATAGACATACTGCTTCACTATAGCTCTCTTCTGTTAGTTATACAGAGACCATTGTTTTAGAATAAACCATACCCACAAACCACATTTTACTCTTAAACCATATCATGATACCAAAAAATAGAGTCCTCAGATAATTTTTCTTATTATCAGATTTTATTTAAACAAAATGTGACTAAGCAGCAAAAAAACATCCAGAATGGCTGCTGCTAATTGGACTGACTAGACACAAATATAAACAAAACACAGCTTTTATATTGTTTACATACAGAGAATGGTACATTCCATTATCACCTTCAAGAAAATTAGTATATCCCATCCACACCCCATTGCTTAGGTCAATAAAAACTTATTTATATTAGTGAACCAATAAAAATAAAAACATGCAGTGTGCATATGTTAGCCATACTTGGTACGCCACACTAGATGCACAAAAACACTTTTATTTATTATCTCTCCACATAGGATAAGTGCTAATCTTGACTTTGGCCATGTATACGACCGAAATACATATTGTTTAGGCTAAATATTAGCTTATTATCTCCTGAACAAGTTTGTATTATGGGAAGAATGACTTGTTTACAGTTATAGAAGAAATAACAATGAATTTAAGCAAAATATATAATTAACTGTTTCATACCTCATGGACTATAATGGAAATATACTGGTTCAGAGCTAAAATTCACAATTGCTACAAAAAGTGTTAAATGCTATATATATAAACATTAAATATATAAGCATATTTTTTTTTCTTTTATACACAGTCACACATAGATGCCCATCCACTTCTGTATAACCTTAGAGACTCCTCCCTTTATACATACCTTTACATAGGCTCCTCCCTCTCTATAAAATCTATAGACTGCATATACTATCTGTGCACACTCACACAAAGGGGAACATGCTCTCCATACACCATGTCAAAACAAAGGCTGCTCTTCTCTAGTTTTTTAATTCTTATTCATTTTCTCTCTGCACAGATTTTGGTCCAAAAAATCAAAGTGAGTACCAATAGCTTTCAATTGTTGGGACTGTTACACAGCTGTGAATAATCCTGAAATGAGGCTCTCATCTGTCTAATATGACATAGGAGCAACCAGTCTACATCTAAGACTCTGTTTCTTTGGTTATAGAAAACACAAGTGTGACCCTATAAAGGCTTCTGTCCCTGATGAATGGGAAAATCAAGTTTGGAGTAGAGTCTGAGTATATTCTCAATGAAGCCTCTTCTTTCATAAATTTTTGGGCACTTTCCGTGTCCAAATTTCAGATTTCGGTCATAAATAGTAAATTGACCATGAGAGATACCAAAATGAAAATGTCATGTCCTCCTAATACAAAGATGTCAGCCACATAAAAATATGGATGCTATTTCAACTAGTAATTTGAAATTAATCACTATCACAGACCACATTCTGAACACAAACAAATATCTCACATATTACACGGGGCCTGTTAGACACAATAACCATTACTAAATCAAGTCATTATTATAAACATTATGTTGCATTACTAGATAAGTCACTATTATCTAGTCATTAAGAGTAATTGCTTTCTATATAGTTATGCCCAGCAGGGTCATACCAATGCAGTGAATAGGTTGGTACTATCAAAAGAGACTTCGTATAGCAGTGTCATATCCTGGTATGTTCTGATCACTGTCCATTGTAATAGCCCCTTGAGTTGGTAACCACATGGGCTAGGGTACCAAAAACAGAGTTAATGATTTCAGGGGCTTTAACAGTATGATTTAGGGCCATAAAGGCACGCTTACATGTCGGGTTCAGGGGAGTTCCAGCCAGGACCAAAAAAGAGCGTTGTGAGATCTTATATTTTTTTCTTTTTTTTTTCTCTTTCTGCATTTTCTACTTCTGTACTCTTCTGATGTTCAGCTTCTTTTTACAGTCACCTTCACTCTCTTCCATGTATCAGTTTGACTCTCTTTCATTCATCAGTGACCTGTGTTTGAATTTGTTTTGATCAAGTTGGATATCGTAGGCAACTAATAAATCCATAATAGATAAAGCCTATAGCTTTCCAAACCCCAAATGTTCTTGCAAATTGAAAATCTGAAAATGTATCATACTCCAAAAACTTACATAGTATAAATATATCACACTTAAATAATTGTAGCTCTCACAGGAAGCAATCTGCTTGCCTTTTTATGAGATTTAGATAGGGTATAAAATATTCTATTTATATTATTTTCAGAAATAACATTGATGAAGTTGAAATAGTGGTAAGTATTCATAATTTATCCAAAATCTGACTTGTCGCTCTTACTGAGTGGTAAAGGTTTTAAAATCCAAAATCCTAATTTCACAGGTCCTCATTCAATTGCCATTTGGCCAATTGAATAGGGCTCTAAAAAAGCACATAACATATTTTTTTAAAGAAGTTTTTAATTAGTAACCATCTATCCAAAAGCAAGGTTTTTACTAACTAAAAACTTATTTTAAAAAAATATGCTATGTGCTTATTTAGAGCCCTATTCAACTGCCCAAATCGCAATTAAATGAGGGCCACAGTAATTAATTAGTAAAGTTATAACATAGTTCACTAGTTAATACTTATTGCACTTGTTATATTAAGTTGTGTCAAAGTGCTCAAGTGAATAGTTATTGGACTAGTTATAAATTCATACATATATTCTTAGTAATAATTATGTGTTTCAAAATCGCTCTTCTCTCAAACATTTTAGCTGTTAAAGGCATATTTAAGTTTTATGGATTATAAAAAACATCAGATCTAGAGTAAATAAAAGTAGTAAATAAAAGCATTTTAACATACAAAATCCCCCCCAAAACATTAATAAATTTACCCTGATTTTTACAAATGTCATCAGTTTTCTGAGACTTGATTTTGAGAAGGAATACCCCTAAAAAGCCTAAGCTAAGTTAGCATAAAATTCACAATTTGATTTGGGCAATCAAAGGCAGGTATAACATTGTTTCAATGTCCGAAATGTGACTTTGTGCAGCAAAGCATCATTGGATGTTTCATCTTTATTACCCTTCACAAGGAACAAGAAGGAGCTCAGACATTGTGAATGTGGATTTCTGCATTGTGCTGCTGCTGTTGGCTTAAAACTTAAAGTTAAACAATGTACCCAGATGCAGAGCTTCTATTGGTAGGCACAAATTGCCTTTGTAGACACATCTGGGCGGGGTAGAAAACCATTTTTGTTATACAAAATAAATCTGTATGTACGGTATAGAGAATGAATCAATGTAATGTGTTTTTCTGATATAAGCAGCATGTAATAGATTAGAGAAAGTTACACACAGGGAAACTTCCATATACCTTTTAGTATCACATCAGAGGTCTAATGTCAGACTCTTGGGACACAGAGATATGTTACTGAGTGTTTGGTACCAAGTTGTCGGAAGCCAATAGCTATTCATACTTAACATCTAAAATGTTTGAGAGAAGAGTCATTTTGAAACATATTTTTTTACTCAGAATGTATGCATGTATGTATAACTAGTGCAATAAGTATTTACTTCTGTGAGGTTACTTATAAATCTTGAACTATATGTGAAATATCAAAATATGAGAACTATGAGACTTATTTATGTCTTCATTTTATATATAAAATATTACGTCTCTAACAGTATGTCCTATTATACATAATAGAGTTTTTATCAAGAATGGCATCTGTTTATCTTATACCATATGCAGCTTATTTGTTCCCCACATAAATAATTGTGAAAGAAGCTCATACCCGACTGAGAGTGCAAAAATCTATCACTGAGAAATTAAGGAAGAAAACAGTTGGGATTCATAATAACTGATCTATAATCCAGAAATGAAAGATGGGTTTTGAACGTTTTATTAGATGTAATATTATTTTAATTTGTTTTAATATCACATTATTTGGATAAATCAATGAATAAACTGTTTAATAAAATGTGTCCGTAAACAAGCAATTACTGTATATACATGAGAGTAAACTAATCTAACCCCGAGGCATATGGGAAATTACTTGAGAAGTCACTGTTATGAGCCAGGCTTTGGACTTCATGGACATTAGATAGATAGTCTGAGCGTTTATGAGAATTAATCTGAATATGTTGAGAACCATAAAATATACATTTTGCTAATTATTTGTGGTTGCTTTTTAGATGGATCAAGTACCCGGAGACGAAAATAGTAAGTGTATGTAAGGTGTGGGATATGTCCTTGTTATAGCCAAAAGTGACAGTAAAATACTAAATATATCATAATAACATCATACTGACATTTATGAACTCAGCTTAGAAAACTATTGCTTATCAATATATTGGTATTAAAAAGCTACACTTTTGTGAGAAACCTAGCACTGAAAATAACTTGGTTACCCAATGTCTTTAGGCTTGAATTCCTCACATTGTTTATAAATGGTGGCAGAGTATGGAGCCAATGTCATCTCAGTTTTCTAAGTGCTGCACAGGTTTTGTGGCAGAGTGTAGGGAAACATGCTTATATATATTTTCAGTGTAAGGTTCCTTACAAAAGACAGTGGTGTTTAATGAGATTATTGGTAGGTCACATGTAGGAGCAAAAGGCACCTAATGTATTTTTAGTTTACATGTGGGTGGGAGGCTGATATTGTGGCTTATCTGTAATTTTACCTCATTTATTCTTCAGCAAACAATTCTAATAAAAAAAAGAAATCTGCTGGGTAAGAAAAACAGAATTATTTAAATGTGTGAATAAAACATCAAGTTAAATGCAGATATGTCATGTAATTACTACCCCTCCTATCACATAGCAATAAATACTATACCAAAGTGTTAAAATTGTTTGCCCCTAAACAGTATCATATCACACACTTCCTGCCTAATTACACATAGTTATTATATACATACATCGCTTATTTCTCCATCATTTAAACACAGTGCCTTGTTGGAGTCACATAATACCTCACTATGATCCCACGCTCTCTTGAGCCCACTACTCCATAAAAATGTACACGTTATGAGTCTGCAGTCACTTACTCACTCACTTGTACATTCTCTGGAATCCCTTACTACCTTGCTATATAGACATACTGCTACACTGAAGCTCTCATCTGTTTGTTAAACAGAGACCATTGTTGTAGAATAAACCATACCCACAAACCACATTTTACTCTGAAACCATATCATGATACCAAAAAATAGAGTCCTCAGATAATTTTCTTATTATCAGATATTATTTAAACAAAATGTGACTCAGCAGCAAAAACATCCAAAATGGCTGCTGCTAATTGGACTGACTGGACACAAATATAAAAAAAACACAGCTTTTATATTGTTTACATACAGAGAATGGTACATTCCATTATCACCTTCAAGAAAATTAGTATAGCCCATCCACACCCCATTGCTTAGGCCAATAAAAACGTATTTATATTAGTGAACCAATAAAAATAAAAACATACAGTGTGCACGTGTTAGCCATACTTGGTATGCCACACTAGATGCGCAAAAACACTTTTATTTATTATCTCTGTACATAGGTTAAGTGCTAATCTTGAATTTGGCCATGTATACGACCGAAATACATATTGTTTAGGCTAAATAATAGCTTATTGTCTCCTGAACAAGTTTGTATTATGGGAAGAATGACTTGTTTACAGTTAAAGAAGAAATAACAATGAATTTAAGCAAAATATATAATTAACTGTTTCATACCTCATGGCCTTTAATGGAAATATACTGGTTCAGAGCTAAAATTCACAAGTGCTACAAAAAGTGTTAAATGCTATATATATACAAAAAAAATGTACCGTAAGCATATTTTTTTTTCTTTATGCACAGTCACACATAGATGCCCATCCACTTCTGTATAACCTTAGAGACTCCTCCCTTTATACATACCTTTACATAGGCTCCTCCCTCTCTATAAAATCTATAGACTGCATACACTATCTGTGCTCACTCACACAAAGGGGAACATGCTCTCCATACACCATGTCAAAACAAAGGCTGCTCTTCTCTAGTTTTTTAATTCTTATTCATTTTCTCTTTGTACAGATTTTGGTCCAAAAAATCAAAGTGAGTACCAATAGCTTTCATTCGTTGGGACTGTTACACAGCTGTGAATAATCCTGAAATGAGGCTCTCACCTGTCTAATATGACATAGGAGCAACCAGTCTGCATCTAAGACTCTCTTTCTTTGGTTATAGAAAACACAAGTGTGACCCTATAAAGGCTTCTGTCCCTGATGAATGGGAAAAATCAAGTTTGGAGTAGAGTCTGAGTATATTCTCAATGAAGCCTCTTCTTTCCTTTAATTTTTGGGCACTTTCAGTGTCCAAATTTCAGATTTGGATCTTAAATAGTAAATCGGCCATGAGAGATACCAAATGGAAAATGTCATGTCCTCCTAATACAAAGATGTCAGACACATAAAAATATGGATGCCATTTCAACTAGTAATTTGAAATTAATCACTATCACAGAACACATTCTGAAAACAAACAAATATCTCAAATATTACACAATGATCATGGGGCCTGTTAGTCACAAATAACCATTACTAAATCAAGTCACTAATATAAACATTATGTTACATTACTAGATAAATCACTACTATCCTGTCCTTGAGTCCTGAGTATTTGCTTTCTATACTGTTATACCTGGAAGGGTCATAACAATGCAGTGAATAGGTTGGTGCTATCAAAACAGACTCGGTATAGCAGTGTCATATCCTGGTATTTTCTGAGCACTGTCCATTGTAATAGCCCATTGAGTTGGTAACCACATGGGCTAGGGTCCCAAAAACAGAGTTAATGATTTCATGGGCTATAACAGTATGATTTAGGGCCATAAAGGCACGCTTACTTGTGGGGTTCAGGGGAGTCCCAGCCAGGACCAAAAGAGAGCGTTGTGAGATCTTATATTTTTGTATTTTTCTATTTCTAAATTTTCTACTTCTGTACTCTTCTGATGTTCAGCTTCTTTTTATCGTCTCCTTCACTCTCTTCCATGTATCAGTTTAAATCTCTTTCATTTATCAGTGACCTGTGTTTGAATTTTTTTGGATCAAGTTGGATATCATAGACAGCTAATAAATCCATAAAAGATAAATCCTACAGTTTTCCAAACCCCAAATAGTCTTGCGAATTGAAAATCTGATAATTTATCATACTCCAAAAACTTACACAGTATAAATATATCACACTTAAATGATTTTAGCTCTCATAGGAAGCAATCTGTTTGCCTTTTTATAAGATTTAGATGGGGTATAACATATTCTATTTATATTATTTTCAGAAAAAACAAAGATGAAAGTGAAATAGTGGTAAGTATTCATAATTTATCCCAAATCTGACTTGTCTCTCTTACTGAAAGGTAAAGGTAAAGTTATAACAGAGTTCACCAGTTAATACTTATTTCACTCGTTATATTAAGTTGTATCAAAGTCCTCCAGTGAATAGTTATTGGACTAATTATAAATTCATACATATATTCTTAGTAACAATTATGTGTTTCAAAATCGCTCTTCTCTCAAACATTTTAGATGTTAAAGGCATATTTAAGTTTTATGGATTATAAAAAACATCAGATCTAGAGTAGAATTAGTAGTAAATAAAAGCATTTTAACATACAAAATCACCCAAAAAATAATTAATAAATTTACCCTGATTTTTACAAATGTCATCAGTTTTCTGAGACTTGATTTTGAGAAGGAATACCCCTAAAAAAAACTAAGATAAGTTTGCATAAAATTCACAATTTGATTTGGTCAATCAAAGGCAGGTATAACATTGTTTCAATGTCCGAAATGTGACTTTGTGCAGCAAAGCATCATTGGATGTTTCATCTTTATTACCCTTCACAATGAAGAAGAAGGAGCTCAGACATTGTGAATGTGGATTTCTGCATTGTGCTGCTGCTGTTGGCTTAAAACTTAAAGTTAAAAAATGTACCCAGATGCAGAGCTTCTATTGGTAGGCACAAATTGCCTGTGTAAATACATCTGGGCGGGGGTGAAAACCAATTTTGTTAAACAAAATAAATCTGTATGTGTATAGACTGAATCAATGTAATGTGTTTTTCTGATATAAGCAGGATGTAATAGATTAGAGAAAGTTACACACAGGGAAACTTTCATATACCTTTTAGTATCACATCAGAGGTCTAATGTCAGACTCTTGAGACACAGAGATAAGTTACTGAGTGTTTGGTACCAAGTTGTCTGAAGCCAATAGATATTCATACTTAACATCTAAAATGTTTGAGAGAAGAGTCATTTTGAAACATATTTTTTTACTGGGAATGTATGCATATATGTATAACTAGTGCAATAAGTATGTACTTCTGTGAAATTACTTATAAATCCTGATATATGTGAAATATCAAAATATGAGAACTATGAAACTTATTTATGTCTTCATTTTATCTATAAAATATTACGTCTCTAATAGTATGTCCTATTACACATAATAGAGTTTTTATCAAGAATGGCATCTGTTTATCTTATACCATATGCAGCTTCTGTGTTCCCCACATAAATAAGTGTGAAAGAAGGTCAGACCAGACTGAGAGTGCAAAAATCTATCACTGAGAAATTAAGGAAGAAAACATTTTGATTCATAATATCTGATCTATAATCCAGAAATGAAAGATGGGTTTTAAACGTTTTATTAAACGCAATATTATTTTAATTTGTTTTAATATCACATTATTTGGATAAATCAATGAATAAACTGTTTAATAAAATGTGTCCCTAAACAGGCACTTACTGTATATACATGAGAGCAAACTAATTTGACCCTGAGGCATCTGGAAAATTACTTGATAAGTCACTGTTATGAGCCAGTCTTTGGACTTCATGGACATTAGATAGATAGTCTGAGCGTTTTTGAGAATTAATCTGAATATGTTGAGAACCATAAAATATACATTTTGCTAATCATTTGTGGTTACTTTTTAGATGGATCAACTACCTGGAGATGAAAATAGTAAGTGTATGTAAGGTGTGGGATATGTCCTTGTTATAGCCAAAAGTGACAGTAAAATACTAAATATATCATAATAACATCATACTGACATTTATGAACTCAGCTTAGAAAACTATTGCTTATCAAAATATTGATATTAAAAAGCTGCACTTTTGTGAGAAACCTTGCACTGAAAATTACTCGGTTACCCAATGTCTTAAGGCTAGAATTCCTCACATTGTTTATAAATGGGGCAGAGTATGGAGCCAATGTCATCTCAGTTTTCTAAGTGCTGCATAGGTTTCGTAAGGTACCTTACAAAAGACAGTGGTGTTTAATGAGATTATTGGTAGGTCACATGTAGAAACATGTGTTTATGTGTTTAGTTTACATGTGGGTGGGAGGCTGATATTTTTGCTTATCTGTAATTTTAACTAATTTATTCTTCAGCAAACAATTCTAACAAAAAAAAGAAATCTGCTGGGTAAGTAAAAAAGAAATTATTTAAATGTGTGAATAAAACATCAAGTTAATTACATCATGTAATTGCTACCCCTCCTATCACATAGCAAGAAATACTATACCAAAGTATTAAAAATATTGTCCCTAAACAGTATCATATCACACACTGCCTAAGTATTCACACATATTTATTATATACATACAGCACTTCTTTTTCCAAAATTTAAACACAGTGCCTTCATGGAGTCACATAATCCCTCACTATGATCGCACACTCTCTTGAGTCCACTACTCCATAGAAATATGAGTCTGCAGTCACTTACTCACTCACTTGTACATTCTTTGAAATCCCTTACTACCTCACTATATAGACATACTGCTTCACTGAAGCTCTCTTCTGTAAGTTATACAGAGACCATTGTTGTAGAATAAACCATACCCACAAACCACATTTTACTCCAAAACCATATAATGATACCAAAAAATAGAGTCCTCAGATAATTTTTTTATCAGATATTATTTAAACAAAATGTGACTCAGCAGCAAAAACATCCAAAATGGCTGCTGCTAATTGGACTGACTGGACACAAATATAAACAAAACACAGTTTTTATAATGTTTACATACAGAGAATAGTACATTCCATTATCAACTTCAAGACAATTAGTATATCTCATCCCCACCCCATTTCTTAGGCCAATAAAAACATATTTATATTAGTGAACCAGTAAAAATAAAAACATGCATTAGCCATACCTGGTACGCCACACTAGATGCGCAAAAACACTTTTATTTATTATCTCTGCACATAGGTTAAGTGCTAATCTTGACTTTGGCCTTGTATACAAACAAAATACATATTGTTTACGCTAAATAATAGCTTATTGTCTCCTGGACAAGTTTTTATTATAGGAAGAAGGACTTGTTTAAAGTTATAGAAGAAATAACAATGAATTTAAGCAAAATATATAATTAACTGTTTCATACCTCATGGCCTATAATGGAAAAATACCGGTTCAGAGCTAAAATTCACAAGTGCTACAAAAAGTGATAAATGTTATATATATATATATATATATATACATTAAAAATGTAAGCATATTTGTATTTTTTCCACACCACCATTTCTTTCATACACAGTCACACATAGAGGCCCATCCACTTCTGTTTAACCTTAGAGACTCCTCCCTTTATACATACCTATACATAGGCTCCTCCCTCTCTATAAAATCTATAGACTGCATACACCATCTTTGCACACTCACACAAAGGGGAATCTGCTCTCCCTACACCATGTCTAAACAAAGGCTGCTCTTCTCTAGTTTTTAATTCTTATTCATTTTCTCTTTGCACAGATGGTGGTCCAAAAAACCAAAGTGAGTACCAATAGCTTTCATTTGTTGGGACTGTTACACAGCTGTGAATACTCCTGCATTGAGGTTCTCATCTGTCTAATATGAAATAGGAATACCAGTCTGCATCTAAGACTAAGTGTGACCCTATAAAGGCTTCTGTCCCTGATGAATGGGAAAAATCAAGTTTGGAGTAGAGACTGAGTATATTCTCAATGAAGCCTCTTTTTTCCTTTAAGTTTTTGGGAACTTTCCGTGTAAATTTAAGATTTTGGTCATAAATAGTAAATTGGCCATGAGAGATACCAAATGGAAAGTGTCATGTCCTCCTAATAAAGAGGATTACAGCCACATGAAAATATACAAGGATGTCCTTTGAGAAATACCAAATAGAAAGTGTCATGTCCTCCCAATACAAAGATGGCAGCCACATAAAAATATGGATGCCATTTCAACTAGTAATTTGAAATGAATCACTATCACAGAACACATTCTGAACATAAACTAATATCTCAAATATTACACAATGATCACGGGGCCTGTTAGACACAAATAACCATTACTAAATCAAGTCACTATTATAAACATTATGTTGCATTACTAGATAAGTCAGTATTATCTAGTCATTAAGAGTAATTGCTTTCTATACCGGTATACCCAGCAGGGTCATAGCAATGCAGTGAATAGGTTGGTACTATCAAAAGAGACTTCGTATAGCAGTGTCATATCCTGGTATGTTCTGATCACTGTCCATCTTAATAGCCCCTTGAGTTGGTAACCACATGGGCTAGGGTTCCAAAAACAGAGTTAATGATTTCAGGGGCTATAACAATATGATTTAGGGCCATAAAGGCGCGCTTACTTGTGGGGTTCAGGGGAGTCCCACCCAGGACCAAAAAAGGGCATTGTAAGATCTTATATTTTTGTCATTTTTTATCTTTCTACATTTTATGCTTCTGTACTCTTCTGATGTTCAGCTTCTTTTTATAGTCACCTTCACTCTCTTCCATGTAGCAGTTTGACTCTCTTTCATTTATCAGTGATTTTTTTGGGTTCAAGTTGAATATCATAGACAACTAATAAATTAATCATAGATAAATCCTATAGCTTTCCAAACCCCAAATGTTCTTGCAATTTGCAAATCTGATAATTTATCATCCTCCAAATCCTTACACAGTATAAATATAACACACTTAAATAACTGTAACTTTCACATGAAGCAATATGTTAGCCTTTTTATGAGATTTAGATGGGGTATAAAATATTCTATTTATATTATTTTCAGAAAAAACATTAATGAAAGTGAAACGGTGGTAAGTATTCATAATTTATCCCAAATCTGACTGTTCTCTCTTACTGAGTGGTAAAGGTTTTAAAATCCCAAATCCTAATTTCACAGTAATTAATTAATATAGTTGTAACAGAGTTCACCAGTTAATACATATTGCACTAGTTAAGTTGTATTAAAGTGCTCCAGTGAATAGTTATTGGACTAGTTATAAATTCAAGCATATATTCTTAGTAACAATTATGTGTTTCAAAATCGCTCTTTTCTTAAACATTTTAGATGTTAAAGGCATATTTAAGTTTCATGGATTATGAAAGCATCAGATAGAGTAGAATCAGTAGTAAATACAAAACATTTTTAACATACAAAATCACCAAAGAAACGTTAAAAGTTTACCCTGATCTTTATAAATGTCATCAGTTTTCTTCTTTTTAACAAGAAATGCCCCTAAAAATCCTTAGCTAAATTAGCATAAAATTCATAATATGATTTGGGCAATCAAAAGCAGCTATAACATTCTTTCAATGTCTGAAAAGTGAGTTTGTGCAGCAAAGCATCATGGGAGGTGTCATCTTTATTAACCTTCACAAAGAACAAGAAGGAGCTCAGACATTGTGTATGTGGATTTTGTATTGTGCTGTTGTTGGCTTAAAACTTAAAGTTAAAAAATGTCCCAGATAGAGAGCTTCTATTGGTAGGCACAAATTGCCTATGTAGATACATCCGTCTATGGTGAAAAACTATTTTGTTAAAGAAAATAAATCTGTATGTATATAGAATGAATCAATGCAATGTGTGTTTCTGATATAAGCAGGATGTAATAGATTAGAGATGTAAAACATTTTAGATGTTATGAAAGCATCAGATAGAGTAGAATCAGTAGTAAATACAAAACATTTTTAACATACATTAAGAAACTTACCCTGATTTTTATAAATGTCATCAGTTTTCTGGGACTTGATTTCGAGAAGGAATGCCCCTAAAAAACCTTAGCTAAATTAGCGTAAAATTCATAATATCATTTGGGCAATCAATGGCAGCTATAACATCAATGTCTGAAAAGTGAGTTTGTGCAGCAAAGCATCATGGGAGGTGTCATCTTTATTACCCTTCACAAGGAACAAGAAGGAGCTCACACATTGTGTATATGGATTTCTGCATTGTGCTGTTGGCTTAAAACTTAAAAGTTAAACAAATTTACACAGATGCAGAGCTTCTATTTGTAGACACAAATTGCCTATGTAGATACATTTGGGTGGGGGTGGAAACAAATTTTGTTAAATAAAATAAATCTGTTAGTATATAGAATGAATCAATGTAATGTGTGTTTCTGATGTAAGCAGGATGTATTAGATTAGAGAGAGTTACACACAGGGAAACTTCCATATACCTTTTAGTATCACATCAGAGGTCTAATGTCAGACTGTAGGGACACAGAGATAAGTTACTGAGTGTTTGGTATCAAGTTGTCTGACGCCAATAGCTATTGATACTTAACATATAAAATGTTTGAGAGAACAGTCATTTTGAAACATGTTTTTTGCTGGGAATGTATGCATGAATGTATAACTAGTGTAATAAATATTTACTTCTGTGAGATTACTTATAAGTCCTGAACTATATGTGAAATATCAAAATATGAGAACCATGAGACTTACAGTGCCTTGCAAAAGTATTCACCCCCCTTGACGTTTTACCTAATATGTTACATTACAGCATAAAGTTACACACAGGGAAACTTCCATATACCTTTTAATATCACGTCAGAGGTCTAATGTCAGACTCTAGGGACACCGAGATAAGTTACTGAGTGTTTGGTATCAAGTTGTCTGATGCCATAGCTATGGATACTTAACATATAAAATGTTTGAGAGAAGAATGATTTTGAAACATATTTATTACTGGTAATGTATGCATGTATGTATAACTAGTGCAATAATATTACTTATAAATCCTATATGTGAAATTTGAAAATGTGAGAATTATGAGACTTATTTATGTCTTCATTTTATTTATAAAATATTAAGTCTATAACAGTATGTCCTAATACACATAATAGAGTTTCCATCAATAAATTGCATCTGTGTATCTTATACCATATGCAGCTTCCGTGTTCCCCACATACATAATTGTAAAAGAAGGTCAGACCAGACTGAGAGTGCAAAAATATATCACTGAGATATTAAGGAAGAGTCTATTTGGCATTCATAATATCAGAAACGAAAGAGGGATTTTAAAAGTTGTATTAGTTGTAATATTATTTTAATTTGTTTTAATGTTGCGTTGTTTGGATAAATCAATGAATAAACGGTTTTATAAATTTGTCCCTAAACACGCAATTACTGTATATACATGAGAGTAAACTAATCTGACCCCGAGGCATCTGTTATGAGCCAGGCTTTGGACTTCATGGACATTAGATAGATAGTCTAAGCTTTCATGAGAATTAATCTGAATATGTTGAGAACCATAAAATATACTTTTTGCTAATTAATTAATTGTTGTTCATTTTTAGATGGATACATTAACCAGAGGACACAAGAGTAAGTGTGTGTGAGGTGTGGGATATCTCCTTGTTATAGCCAAAAGTGACAGTAAAATACGAAATATATCATAATAACATTATACTGTCATTTATGAACTCAGCTTAGAAAACTATTGCTTATCAATATATTGGTATTAAAAAGCTGCACTTTTGTGAGAAACCTTACACTGAAAATAGCTGGGTTACCGAATGTCTTTAGGCTAGAATTCCTCCAATTGTTTATAAATGGTGGCAGAGTATGGACCCAATTTCATCCCAGTTTTCTAAGTGCTGCAGAGGTTTTGTGGCAGAGTGTAGGGAAACATGCTTATATATATTTTCAGTGTAAGGTACCTTACAAAAGACAGTTTGTTTAATGAGATTATTGGTAGGTCACATGTAGGAGCAAAAGGCACCTATTTTATTTTTAGTTTACATGTGGATGGGAGGCTGATATTGTGGCTTATCCGTTATTGTACCTAATTTATTCTTCAGAAGACAATTCTCTGAACTTACTGGCACAACTGTTGTCATCTGAGGAGTATCCAGTGACCATGAAAACAGATTTTTATATCACCTGGAAGGATGACAGCTATCCGGAGTTTTGAATGAGGAGATGCGTCCGAATGGCCTGGAAAGAGTATCAGCTTAGTGCCTGTCTGGTGGTTAACCTTGGTGAGCTCTAGGTAAACCACCCCACTTGATATCTTGAATAAACTTCCCTACTGCAGTTGATTTATGATGGTGTCCCTGCAGAGGGAGTACAGGGAAATAATGTGATGACTCTTCACACGTGAGTACAGGGAAGTGATGTGATGTTCACAGTTCACAATGGGGTTTAACGAAACGCCACAACCTGTTAATGATTATTATAAAGGACTCTCAACATAAAACTTTAATGGAAAGGAATCTGCACGCAATTTGGCTCAAGCATCTATGAATTTGTGTTCCCCACGCTGTATTATATTGAATTTACACATAAAATTGTCGGAAGTGTTAAACTATATAAACTCAGAGTAACAACTATTTATAAATAGCTACAGAAAGAAAAACTCTCTTAAATTAGCGCCTGTCCCTCTGATGTAATCTAGGGCAGGTGTGGACTGCTTGTACTTGCAATAGTAAAGGTTTGTGATCTCCTGCTGAACGTTACGCATCTGCAACAGAGAAAAGACATCAAGTTGTTGGCTCCACCCAAGAAATTCAGTTTGAAGTTTTTAGGATTTTTTTTCCCCTAAAAACATTACTGGAGGTTCAGCTTGAGTTTGTTTGGACCTAAAGTACTCATTTATATGGATCAGCTTGTATCTAACCAGATTTGAAAAGAAGGGGAAGAAGGAGGTGGAAAAGAGAAGGAAGGAAGAAGAATAAAGATGAGAAGGAGGTTGAAGCTTACTAACATCATAAGAACTTAGAAAGCTGAAAGTTGGATTTACAGAGAAAGATAAAAAGACATTTATTATATAAGAACTAAAAATTAATTCTGGACTAGTGCTATTAAGGTCTAAGGGTGCAGGTGGTAAATGTCCACAAGGTTGTTCTAATCCTGAGTGTATTTTTGCCTTTTCTTTTTTTACCTGCTTTTTTATGTTTTGTAAGGGGAGGGAGGGGGTTAAATGGAAGAGGACATTGGGAAGGCTGAAATCTATTTGAGACAGATAAAAATAATTAATGGAAGCTTGCATCTAATTTGGTAAAGAGTACTGTCTTATTCTGTATTGAGAGATAGAGAAGAGGAAACACAAAGAGAGGGTATTAAAATCTCACCTAGATTGTTTAAGAGCTGATATTTAAAATATCTAGAGGAAAAATAAAGAGAATCAGTCCACTAAAAGTAAAGTTAAAGACAAGAAAAACTTAAATAAAACACCAGGGAATTTCTTTTGCCGAAAATTGGAGGGTAAAAAGAAAAATCAAATGGATAGTTCTTCTAGCTCACAATTGGACTCCTCTTTGAGCCAAGTGGGGACAGAAGAAAATATGCAAATAAATAAAGGTGTTCTTGATCTTGATTCTGGGGAAGAAAATATATCTTTGGGCGCTAGTAAATCTCATTTTAAAGAATTTCAAGATACAATTAAAAATGATCTATCACAAGAAATAGCAAAAAACACTGTGGCTAATAAAATCAAAGCTAAGCTTACTCAAGATTTAGAGATCTGTCAGAATGAGATTTCTAATGAACATCAAAGATTATGTAGATAAATTAGTGAAATGAAAGAGCAAATTGTAGCTTTAAGCTAAATGTTCAAGATTTGAAGAGTTAGCTAGAAAGAATAATATAAACATTTGGGGAATCTCAGAATCCGTTAAGATCTGAAAGCTTATGTTTTAAAGGTTTTTATAGATGTCCTGATAAAAGAAATAAACGGTGAAGAACTAATAAATACTATTTATAGAATTCCTTTGCCCAGAGATTTAGACGGCTCTGTACCAAGCAATGTGATAGTAAAGATCCATCACTTTGCAGAGAAAGATAAAATTATGAAATTGGCTTTTGAGAAAAAACCTTCCAGACCCCCTATGAAAAAATACAGTTGTATTCGGACATTTCGGAAGAAAATCTTATTAAAAGAAAAGAGTGTAAACAAATCACAAAGATTTTGAGAGAGAGGAATATTTCATATAAGTGGGAGTTTCCAGCAAAACTGGTGATTTCCTATAACAACCAAAAATTCCCTATTTCATCTAGGGAAGAGGGAGAAGCGTTTCTTATAAAATGTCAGATTAAAACTGGAAGTGATAACTGAATATAGTAATAGGAGAGTTTGGCATACACTATAGATTTTTACACAATGTGAGGAAGCCTCTCATTAAGAAGTATAATGAGATATTTTGTAAAATTTAATGGGGGTAATATTTTTTTTGTTTCAGAATGTTTGTTTTGACACAATTGTATGGTTTTAAGAATTGACTCATGTATGCACATTATTTATAAGAGAATGTAATGTAATGTAGAATTGCACAGAAAACAATGCAATGTTTATTAGAAGAGGCACGGAGGCACTTTATAAATTAATATGAGGGATATTTTAACTCCCCCCCCCTTTAATAGGTGTTATTAATCATTATGAATCTGTTTTCACAAAACTGTATGCATGAGAGTTTATTTTATCACAGAACCTTAAAAGAACATAATATTTTTTTGTGTTAGAGGGTTGAGATACTTGTCTAAGTATTGTGGTGAAAAGTTTGTGGATTAGGGGTAATCAACTTTTTGGAATGCACTTTGACACAGGTGTAGATTTGAAGAAGACTTGCATTTGCACTTTTGAAAATGGGAAGATTTAAGATTCCTGTAGGGAAGGAAGAAAAGTTTGTTAAAACAATGAATTTAATTAAAAGGTGATTTAGTAATTAAAGGGAGGAAAGGAAGGAAAACTGTTGATTTAATTTCTTCCCCCTTGCTCTGTTAAAGTTTTAGAATGAATGGAACAAATTTAAAGATGGACAGCCTTAAGTTTAAGTGATTTTTTATAACAAGAATATAAGAATGTTACATTAATGTTTAAAAAAAATCTTATTGAAATCCCAGTAACTATATACGTTTGGCTTGATATATAAATGACTGCCGACTAGACAAAAAAGGGAAGGTTGGTGAAGGATAGTGGTGCTGAAATGGGAATTCCCTATTATATATATGCAGTATGTATGTGTTTTTTTCTGTGTGTGTGTTTTTTTTTATGTTTATCTCTCTTTTTCCTCTCTTTGTTCTTCCCAAGGGGTGTTTCAAGGGAAATCAAAGAATGGCTAGATATTCACTGGAAAATAAATGGTGCTGAATATTTTGTGCTTTAACGTACAGGGGCTTAATCATCCAGCTAAAAGAAACCATGTTGCTAGTTTAGTTAAAAAATAAAAGGTGTACATTTTATTTGTTTAAGAAACACACTTACAACATGATAATATTACTAACTTTCTAATTAATGTATTTGATACAGTGTACAATTAAAGATTTAAGAAGAAAGCAAGGGGTGTGTCTATCCTTTTTAACACGTTTTTTAACCATGTTTTGGGAATATGAAAAAAATATGCGCAATGATGGTCAATAATTGGTGGTGATTTTAATATGACAATGAATAGTGACTTAGGCAGGAATTCATCTAAACATCCTGAGTGTGACTCTAAGACTAAAAAGAAAGCTAAACAATTTCTTAACTGTGTATTAAAATAGAACCTTTATGACTCCTGGAGGGTTTTATATCCTCAACTAAGAGATTACTCATTTTTCTCACACAGACACAAAACTTATACAAGGATTGATTATATCTAGACAGACGCTAAATTAATAAGTAAAGTGTTAGATGTAAAAATTAGACCATGCTTACATACTACTAAAAATAGACACTGGATTAGATAAAACATTAATTCCTTTTTGGAAAATGGACAATTCTCTGATTGAGGAAGATAATAAAAAAAGAAAAACTGAGATAAGAGATTAATT
The DNA here is from genome assembly GCA_027410445.1 of Discoglossus pictus. Taxonomy (NCBI): domain Eukaryota; kingdom Metazoa; phylum Chordata; class Amphibia; order Anura; family Alytidae; genus Discoglossus; species Discoglossus pictus. Next base: position 64,972,700 of record CM050163.1, on the reverse strand, counting down.
CCTTTTTTGATATAAATAATAACTCAGAGATTTCAAAATCCACGTTATGGCATGCTTAGAAGCCTTTACCAGGAGAATTCTTATTAGCTTTAAATGCCATTTGAAAAAACAAAGAGAGGTTCCTCTAAGACAGTTATACATACAACTGTTTAACTTAGAGATGTTCAATAAAATCAGGCAGGATCCAAACCTGGTGGTTAAAATTAGGAATTGCCAAACCCAGATTAAGAAAATAAATCAAATTATTTCTGATAAGTCTATTTGGAAAATCCAAAAAAGGATACATTATTATGGAAATAGGATTAGTAAATTAGTGGCAAATAAAATTAACAATAAAATGGCAAGGAAAAGAATAGAAGCATTACGCATTAAGTATAAGCTCATTAGTAAACCAGATGAGATAGTCAATGCTTTTGCCAGCTTCTATCAGGATTTGTACAATCTGGAATCAGATCCATGCTTTAAAAAACCTCTTATAGAAGAAATTCAGGAATTTCATGATAATATCAATCTTCCTGAAGTATCAAAGACGCAGCTTGAAAATCTCAATAAGTCTATTACAGTAGAAGAAGTTGATAGAGCAATTATAGAACTAAAATTATATTATTCCCCAGGCCCAGATGGCTTCTCTAATATGTTTTATAAAGTTTGCCAACTAATTATTTCGGAACACCTTAAAGATCTCTTTAATGAAATTAAAAGTACTGGTAGAGCATCTAAATCATTTCTATTATCTTCAATTGTTACTATTCCTAAGAAAAAACAGGATATCCCAGATTGCAATGATTTTATACCTATATTGTTATTGAACACTGACCTCAAACTCTACTCTAAAATTATTGCTACCTGATTGAACCTAATAATTAAAGATTTCACTGCGATAGATCAGAATGGATTTATACCAGGCCCGCCAGGGAACAAACAATTCCCATAAATTGATTAATTTGATTAATTATGCTAATAAAGGAGATGTGGGAGTATATGAAATTGACATTGGAAAAATTTGGCCTGGGTGAATTTGGAAATGTAGCTATTGGTGCTTTATATTCTAATTCCTGGCTGTGGTTTCGGGAATGGCCTTTAGGTCTAACAAGTTTGTTATTAAGAATGCCATGAGACAGGGGTGCCCATTATCCCCAGTCTTATTTGCTTTACTCACGGAGCCTATGGCTGAAGCAATAAGATCTGCTGATAAAATAAAGGGTATTAAAATGAATAATAAAGATCACCAAATTGTTTTATTTGCTGATGACATGGTTCTGACATTGGCAGAAACAATTAGATCCTTAAGATTCTTACAGGATTTGATTTGTAATTTTGGATTAATCTCGAATTATAAAGTAAATCTACAGAAAACAGAAGTATTAGAGTTAAATTGATTCATAGATGTGATCAGTGAGTTGTATGCGAAATATACATTTACCGTATATACCCGAGTATAAGCCGAGTTTTTCAGCCCTTTTTTTAAGGCTAAAAAGAGCACCCTCGGCTTATACTCGAGTCACTCCTCCTAGTGTCTCTCTAACCCCCCCAGTGTCTCTCTACGCCCCTGTGTCTCTCTAACCCCCCCCCCCGTGTCTCTCTAACCCCCCTGTGTCTCTCTAACCCCCCCCGTGTCTCTGTAACCCCCTGTGTCTCTCTAACTCCCTGTGTCTCTGTAACCCCCTGTGTCTCTTTCCCTCCCCCTCCTCATCCTCCACCCCCCTCCTCCTCATCAACCCCCTCCTCAACCCCCTCCTCACTTTCTCCCCTCTAAATACCTCCCCCTCACTTACCTGCTTCTTCTCCGGCCTCTGCTCCGTCTTGACCCCGGCACGCATGTGACGTCACATGCGCGCCGCGTCATTAGCATATACCGGGTGCCGGCACGGAGCAGAGGCCGGAGAAGAATCAGGTAAGTGAGGGGGAGGTATTTAGAGAGGAGAAAGTGAGGAGGGGGTTGATGAGGAGGAGGGGGATTGAGGTTGAGGGGGGGATGAGGAGGGGGATGAGGATGGGGGGGTTGAGGATGGGGGGTTGAGGAGGGAGGTTGAGGTTGAGGAGGGGGGTTGAGGTTGAGGGGGGTGAGGAGGGGGTTGATGAGGAGGAGGGAGGTTGAGGTTGAAGAGGGGTGTTGATGTTGAGGGGGGTGTGGAGAGGGATGAGGATGGGGGGGTTGAGGATGAGGATGGGGGGTTGAGGATGGGGGTTGAGGAGGGGGTTGATGAGGAGGGGGTTTGGTTGATGAGGAGGAGGGGGTTGAGGTTTAGGGGGGGTGAGGATGGGGGGGTTAAGGATGAGAGGGTTGAGGATGAGGAGGGAGGTTGAGGATGAGGAGGGAGGTTGAGGAGGGGGTTGAGGATGAGTAGGGTGGTTGAGGATGAGGAGGGAGGATGAGGAGAGAGGTTGAGGTTATTATGGAGGGGGGTTGAGGAGGGGGTTGAGGATGGGGGGTTGAGGATGGGGGGTTGAGGATGGGGGGTTGAGGATGAGGGGGTTGAGGATGAGGAGGGAGGTTGAGGATGAGGAGGCAGGTTGAGGATGAGGAGTGGGGTTGAGGAGGGAGGTTGAGGAGGGTGATAAGGGAGGGGGGAAGAGACACAGGGAAGGAAGAGGGGAGAAGAGACACGGGAGAGAGAGAGGGGACACAGGGAGCAGCACATTTCCCACCCTCTGCTTATACTCGAGTCACTCATTTTACCCAGTATTTTGTGGTAAAATAGGTGCCTCGGCTTATACTCGGGTCGGCTTATACTCGAGTATATACGGTAATTGGAATAATAATTGTATGCATTTAGGTATTTTGTACAATAAAGAAATTGAGAAAATGATTCCAGTGAATTGTAATATTGTATATAAAAAATGTATGAGTATTATTAAAGACTAGAGATTGAAAAATGTGTCACTTTCAGGTAGACTAGCTGTAGTCAAAATGTCATTACTTCCCAGATTTAATTATCTTCTAAGAAGTACCCCATCTGTTTTCCATTGTACTGGATTAGGAAATTTCAACTACTCATAGATATATACATTTTCAATGAAAAAAGGAAGGTTTAAAAGATTATTATAGTTACAAAAATTTACAATGGAGGTTTAGCATACCCAGATCTTAAAAGATATCACGACACTACTATGCTGTCTCATATTGTTAAATGGGTAGACTCGAATAAAATATATTCTTGGTCCAAGATAGAGAACTCCGCTTTGAAAGTAGGTTATCTTATTCAACGAATATTTTTGGATGATAATTCAAAAAATAAGAATATTTCAAATCTTTGGGTAACTAAGAAAGGATAAGCCTTTTGGTTTAAATTAAATAAAAATGTGGATTTAATGCCTTTCCCAAATCCCTGTATCCCTATTAGAAAATTAGCAAATATCTTAAACTTGCCTTCTCTGAAGAAATAGATCAATAAAGGTATTGACATATTACAGAACTTATTTGTTGATAAAAATGTGTCTCTTTTGAATATCTATGAAACTTTTACAATATAGAACATAGCATGGGAAACAGAGTTAAATGTCTCCTACACAATCGGAATTTGGAGAAGAGCTTTTATTTTAACAGATAGCTTTGTGAAAAATGCTTCTCATAAATAGGTTTATTTTAAAACTTTAAACAGGTTGTACTATGTACCAGAGAAAATATCTTTGTTTTCAGCAACTCCAGAAGATAAATTGTGCTAAAGGAAATGTGGGCAGGTCTGATCACAAATGCATATATGGTGGGAATGCCCAGTGATTCAGTCCTTTTGAGTTTTGCAAATATGTCAGATACTATTGGTAAAATCATCATTCCAATCCCGCAAATTGCTTTTTTCCATATAATGCCTTCTGAACTTAATCGACCAAGTCAAGCATTTATAACTCAGATAATTATGATAAGTAAATGGCTGATAGCATGTAAGTGGAAACCGGTTCATTCCCATTAGGAATGATATAATATTAATTCCCACGTAAAGCAGTCTCTGTCCCCTCTTGTTTGCATAATTTAAATGCCTGTCTTTTACTCTGTATCGTGATCTTTAAACGATTGTTAAGCCACATTGGATGGGATTTACTCCTTTTACATTTATTCCCACTTGGTATATGGTGATACGTATGTATATTTAGTAAGGATTTAAATATTGTCCATTTATGTTCAGTGTTTTTACCTGTCAGTTCTCTGTCCCAGTCTATACTTTGTATTGCTGCCCCTAGACCGTTAAAATCTGCCCTTTTAAAATTAAGAGTTTTTGGCCCCTTAAAATTTGTATTTTTAATTCAATCTCAAATAAGACTGTGTTGTGATCACTTTTTCCCAAAGGTTGACCTATTTCAACATTTGATACTATATCAATATGATTTGTGATGACTAAATCTAAGATAGCTTCATTTCTAGTAGGCTCTTGTATAACCTGGGCCAGATAATGATCCCTGAGTGTATCACATTGCAATAAATACTATACCAAAGTGTTAAAAATATTACCACTAAAATGCATCATATCACACACTGCCTGAGTATTCACACATATTAATTTTATACATACAGCACTTATTCCTAAATCATTTAAACACAGGGTCACACAATTCCTCACTATGATCACACACTCTCTTGAGCCAACAACTCCACAGAAATGTACACGTTTTGTGTTTCCCTTTCCAGTCACTTACTCACTTGTACATTCTCTGAAATCCCTTACTACCTCGCTATATAGACATACTGCTTAACTAAAGCTCTCTTCTGTTAGTTATACAGAGATCATTTCTTTTATACACAGTCACACATGGAGGTCCATCCACTTCTGTATAACCGTATAGACTCCTCCCTTTATACATACCTATACATAGGCTCCTCCCTCTCTATATAAGTGCCCCCCTGGCACCTAAAATAAACCCCATCACTCATGGTGATCAATATAGACCCCGCATGAGACTAAAATTGCCCCCTCAGTCCAATAGGGGTCTATATAGACTCCTATAGGACACTATTGACCCCTAGATTAACCCTAAAAGTGCCATGAGGGTCCTCTAGGACCCCCACGACAATGTCTAAGCACTACTCTACACTATTAACCCTAATTATACCCCATTAACCCATACGAAACCCTATTTAACCCTAACTGGGCCTATTTAACCGCTTCTAAAACTAATACAAAATAACTGGGCCTATTTAACCCCTTCTAGACCTATTTAACCCTAACTGGGTCTATTTAACCCTAACTGGGCCTATCTGACCCTAACTAGGCCTATTTAACCCTAACTGGGCCTATTTAACCCCTTCTAGACCTATTTAAACCTAACTGGGCATATTTAACCCAATCTTGAATTAATAACCCCACTGGGCCTATCTAACCTTAACTAGGCCTATCTAATCCTAACTGGGCCTATTTACAAACCCCCACAACAACAAAAAAAGAAAAAACATTACAACCCCACTAAAAAATAAACAAATAGAACATAATACAACCCACCCACTACAAAAAAAATAATATATATATACAGTATATATATATACATATATATATATATATATATATATATATATATATTACACACCTGCAAAGAAAATACATACACATATATACAAAATATCACAATACAGCAATAAATACATTAAAAATATACCCCTAACTACATTACATGACCCTTATTTATAAAACATCTCCCCTTATCTATACATTACCTAAAATATAATAAATAAGACCACTTACCTTGCCTAGATGTTCCTTCAGTGATGATGGGTTTCCTGCCGAAGGTCTTACCCTAGGAAAAAAAAAAAAACACCAAATTAGTAAAAAATAAACACATTCAATATATTAAACTTACCTTTCCAAGATGTCCTTCTTCCTGTCTTCCCTGGCTGGAATAAATAAAACATAACATCAGTACACACAGGCTTGGAGAAGGAATTACTGCCTTGGGGGTCATCCAAGCCCATAGTCCCGGGCTTGGATGACCTCCAAGGAAGCAACTCGATCTTCAAGCCCGACAGACTGCGGCCACAAATGACAGTATTAGCTAGTGGCAATACGCCAGCTAGCCAATGTACTAAATGTAATCCTCATGTACACCAATGTGTCCCCTATCAATTAAAGAGCTATATATACTGTGCTGCATTTAATTTAATTTAAACTTTTAAGTTTGGCGGGCTTCCAAACTGATCTGCGGGCCAATGCCCGTGATCAGGTCCAAGAACACCAAAGCTAACGACCGATTGCATGGCTTGCGATCGGCCGTAGGAAAGGGTGTGCTGCAGCCCCTTTCCTTTGAATAGCAAAGTAGCTAAGGGGCCGAAGCACACAGCGCTGCAGTCATTTTGCGGCCATCATTAGAATGAGGCCCTTTGTGATTTAATTTTAATACTGGAAACAGTAGGCTTATTACTATTCTCAGCTAATTTGATATAGATTTATTGCCTCTGCGAAGTCCAGTAATCTTGGTGAGGCCAACCTTCCATGTTTATGCTTAGTTCTTCACTACATATATCATTACTCACCCTTGCCCTCCTGCCTCTATTAATGAAATGATCTATAATTTTTTGAAAGTTATTGATTAGTCCCTTTGAGCTATAAAGTGGTATGCACCTCAAAATGTATTTCTTTTTGGGAGGATAAACATTTTTGCACTGGCCATCCTGCCAGACCAGGATAAATTCAGGCCAGCCCACGTTTTAAGACTTCTACTAATTGGGAGGTATATCTTTTCTAATTTATTCTTTATCATAGAGGAAAGACATGGTGTAAAATCAATCCCAAGTGTGTGATTCAATTTTGTTTCCATCTAAAGGCAAAGTTTTTTTGTAGAGACCCTAAGGTCGCTTGACTCATATTCATCCATAACACCTCTGATTTTGGGGGGTTGATTTTAAAATATGACAAATAACTATAAATGTCCAAACTCAGCATGAGATGACTAATAGACTTGATAGTACGACTACTATATAGTCCGCAAATAAAGTTAACTTTGACTCTACCCCTTTACAATCAATCCCTTTTATATCCCCATTACCTCTTATTAACTGAGCTAACACCTCAATGCAGAGGTCAAATATCAAAGGAGACAGTGGGCACCCCTGTTTAGTTCCATTTTTTAATAAGAAAGGGTCTGAACTAAAATCCCAACCCCTTACAAATGCTGAAGGGTTTAAATATAAGGCCATTATGGCCCTTGATCCAAACCTGCCAAAATCCATCTCTTCCAGCGTTACTTTACTGAAATCCCAATTGATTCTATAAAGTGCCTTTCAGCGTTGAGCCCTACTGCTGAAATTGGGATTCCATTATATTTAGTATATGAAAAATTATCAATACGTTTGCATACATTATCCGGTCCCTGCCTAGCTTTTACAAAACCAGACTGGCCCGGATTTATAAGCTTCTGTAGAAGCAGGTTTAGACATTGACCTAGTATCTTAGAATATATTTTCATGTCGATATTTAATAAAGAATTCGGCCTATAATTATTTCATATGGAAGCATCCTTCCCCTCTTTCGGAATTGATATAATTGCCGCTTCCAGCATCTCTTTCAATGCCCTTCCTGAGTGCTTGATCTCGTTAAAAGTCTTTGCCATATATTCTACTAGGGATGTTAAAAACAGCTTATAATAACTGGTTGGTAATCCTTCCGGGCCAGGTGCCTTATTATTTTTCAATGCTCTAACACATTTTTCTATTTATAGTATGGAAATATCTTCATAAAAAATTTGGAGATGTTCCTTTGTTTTCTCTTTTAATTTTAACTTACTAAGCAAATCAGATATATTCCCCACAGATGGTTTAGCGTAATTTAAATTATCCTCAAGATTATACAATGAGCGATAATATCCTGCAAAAATATCTCCTATTTCTTTTGGGTTATACTTGATCTTGCCTTTTGAGTTTTTCATTTTCTCTACCCTTCTATTATTGTTTTTGTTTTTAATGGTATTCGCTAATAACCTGTTTGCTTTCTTGCCCATATGATAGTATTTTTGTTGAAGCACTTATAAATTCCTATCGATCTGAAGTTTTTTCTAATCTGGGCCTGAATTTTACAGATCTCCGCAGTTGCTCTGGTATCCGGCAAGATTTTATTTGCCCTTGTTAACTTATATAAATCTAATTAAAAACGGAGGTGTGGTGACTCAAAGTGTTGACCCTATTGAAAGATTACAGGGTGCTCCCTGAGATAATAATGAATGTAATAGAAAAGGGGAGGATAGAACAGATCTCATTTGTACTGGAGCACACCCTGTTCTGATCTCAATTAGATGGGCAAAAACATTTTCAAATATAACTTTTATTAAATAATTTATTAAAATCCTTGTTGATAAAAAATAAAGAGAGTCACAGTCAGACCTACCAATGGAATATATTATGAATCTCTATTGGTATCAAAAATGATCAGCTTATATTATAAACACCTAAAAGTATTGGTGCAGACCAAAAACAAAAATACATAGGTACCTCTGAAGAAATCTAGAAACATCGGCGGGTGATGCAGTATGCTGGACGCTATCTTATGATATCACTAGCTAGCATCTAGGCAGCGTTCCACATGGACCTAAGCCCATAGCTTAATGCCCCTATCCCTCAACTGCTGAATATGCTAAATAGTTGAATGGTGCAGCTTTTAATAAAATTTAGGAGGGGTTTTGGTAATGGGAGGAATTTAACAGAGGAATTATTCTCTATTGAGACAACTTTTTATACAGCATTTCAATATAAGCAATATAGCTCATATTTATACCAATTCTGACATTAGTATTGGTATAGACCTTTGTAACAATTTATGTTGCCAATTAGGAACAACTGTTCAGCACCTTATTAATTGCATTTTTTATCGCATGATAGTGCAATATTTCACTGCAGCACCTTACTGTAGCACTTTTAACACTCAGCACCTTCACTTTTGCAGTCACTTTTTATTGGTACATATATAATTTTGTTTTAGTCACTTTCTATATGCACCAATACTTTTAGGTGTTTATAATATGTGCTGATCATTTTTTTTATACCAATAGAGATTCATATTATATTCCATTAGTAGGTCAGACTGTGTCTCATTTTATTTTTATTAACAAGGATTTTAATAAATTATTTAATAAAAGTTATATTTTAAAATGTTTTTGTCCATCTAATTGAGATCAGAACAGGGTGTACCCCGGTACAAATGAGATATATTCTATCCACCCCTTTTCTATTACTTATATATATCTAAATACAATTTTCACAGAGGCCTTCCTCTTTCCTTGTTTTTTTTTTAACCATTCTAGATTTCAGTAAGCCTCTCATAAACGCTTTTTGAGTATTCCATAACACTATATCAAAACTTGCTGAATTCTTATTAAAGTTAAAAAAACTCTTCAATTTCCTTCTGGATTTCCAATCTATCGTTAGCTGCATGGAACAAATAGGGATCTATTCTTATTCTCTTATTATTGCTGGGATATACAAGGCCCTTAAGCTCTAACTTAACATGGCCATGATCTGACCAGGACATTGGGCTGATTTCTACCTTATCCTCTATCCCCAGGGTATCCAAATCTACAAAATAAAATTGTCTATTCTAGTATAGACGCTATGGCGACAGGAACAAAAAGTATAATCCATTTCTTCCGGATGACCTAGCCTCCATGCGTCATATAGATTATATTTACACAGAGTCTCATTAAAACGTTTTGCTTTCCTCAAAGACTTCTTATATGGAAAAGGAGTTACTTCTGATCTCCTATCCATTTTTGGGTCTAAGCACACATTCATATCCCCCAGATAATTAGGTAGCCCGATTTAATATTTAAAATAGTTCTTAGTTTTTTGACAGAAAGCTATTTAAATCACATTTGGTGCATATAGGTTAGCGATAGTATAATTTTGTCATTTATTTGCCCCATCCAAATAATAGATCTACCCTCTAAGTCTCTTTCAACATGATCTATTATTACATTGTTTCTTTTGTTTAATAATATAGACACTCCCCTTGTCTTTTTCTTATAACTCGAATCAAAACGCAAATCAAAGTATTTATTCAGTATACTAGGTTCTTTATCCCTGACCCAATGTGTGTCCTGGATCCAGACAACGTTGACTACAACTTTCTGAAAATGATAAAGGGCAGAGTGTCTCTTACATGACAAGTTTAACCCCATTCACATTTGAGACAATATATTCAATTCTGGTGCCATTTAAGTTTACCAAAAGCTTTCCTCTCCCTGCACAATATTCTACTTGAATACATTCCCTCCTTGTCAGCCAATTGAGTGTTTACAGTAAGTCTATCCTTCCATTTACCAAGTAAAGTCATCTCCCCACCTTTCACAATCAAACCAAAAATAAATACCAACCTGCCACAAAAATACACACACTTACGCAAAACAACCTTCTCCAGACAGTAGGAGAGTTTGTGTACTGTCATGGTAGATGACATAGACTACAATTGGGAGAAACTATGACTAGTCCAAATAGAGTGAACCCCACCTCTAAGAGAGTAATGAAAGGGCACAATTAACATTAGATATTGTACACCCTCTAACTGAGTGAGACCTAGCCAATTAAATAGCTGTCCATACCTTGTATATAAAATCTTACCTCTACCAAGTGCAAGTTATACCATCCACCTTTTCAGACATATTTAACTATACCTCCAGCCAATGGAACGTTTAAAAAATAGGATAAACATTTACAGTAAACTGCTAAATATATCAATATAATACCATATATATATCCAGTTAACAAATACAATAACTTTAAAAGTTGTTTATAGTGATCATTACTACTTCAGAGTTAGGAAAGCTGCACAATTACAATGTATCATTAATAGGAGGCTACAGAAGATTATAAAAAAATATTTTCCATTGTTTTTTGATTTGGTGAATTTGGGAAAGAAATAAAAAATAAATAATATCAGATGTGTTTTCATCTTCTCATTTGCAGTCCTCTGGCTCCTCCCAGGATGTGGTAGCATGACGTGTTAACCCTGGGGTGAGATCTCCAGCACTGAAATGGCCCAGGCTGTTACACTAACCGTGGCTCAGGCCTTCTAGGTAGCATTTGAGTTCTGGCAAGTATCTTGAGATAATAAAGAGAAAAGAGGAAAATCTGGATCAGATGGGGATGGTACCAGTAGCTCTCCCTCTGAAGGTTCATCAAGTCTCCCCAGCCTGAAAGTAGCTACCGGTAATTTATTGGATTAAGCAGAAGGCACAAATGCTTTGACATGTTAAATGGCAGCGACAATCATTTTGCTGTTTACACAAAATTCCACCACAGAAAACAACAACCTAGTATGGGAATTAGGCGATGGATTGGATTAAGCTTTTTCAAGACTTGCAGAGTCCAGAACCAACCCTCAGGTCCTTGACATTGGACTGACCTCAAAGGACCTTCAGACTAAAGAATGCTTTTCCCCTGCAAACTGGGACAAAATGGAGTTGAATCCTACAGAAGGTGATGAGCTGTTTATGTTTTGACACTTCCAAAGCTCTTTGACAAATGTCAGTGCAATCATCATCAGAACAAAGAACTGTTGGATGCAGACCTAAAAAATGGTAGAAAAAACACATTTGTGATGGGACTATAAGACCAGAGCTTTAAAAAATGCAATTCTACTTTTATATACCATCATGAACAACAAATGAAAAACATATTTTTTTCAGATATTCAATCTCATTGTTCACTCTTCATAGCAACATCAGGACACCAGCAGATAAAGCTTAATGGTAACAAAGCTGAACATAATGAAAACTATGTTTTTACTTTTTGGTAATCCCAGTTTCTGTAAATCGGCATACAACTGAATAAAATGCAATATATAATGGTTGACAGGCTCTGAAGACAATGCATGATAAAGGGCTATGTTTACTAGGTCTGTCTCAACCTTTCTTAAATTAATCACCTGAATAACTATTTTCTTTTCATAACTGGAAGACGTCAGAGTAGATGTAGCCCAATGTCTGTTCTGTTTCATTTATGTTGTAGGGTGCCTATTTTGCAAGTGTGTGTGTGATTGTTTTTGTTTTTTTCCAGTGTGTAATTCCTTCCACTGTTTCCCAATTTGCAGAATACATCTAAAATTAAAATGGGTTAGCATGCCGTATAGTATTTAAATGCCCCCCGTAGACATCATTTTACTTGTGCCAATGACCAAAGCTACAATAGATCACATTTCAGTCAGCCATATCTTAACCTTACAACTTTAAGAGGTAATCCCCCATACGCAGTATTATTCCTACTGTTACCCAGTGGATCATTTAGTACTCTGGTTTGATATTATGATCTTTTGACATCTGTATGGCGAAAAACTATTTGAAAGTCGCAAGAGAGCAATCTTCTTAGACTTTTTTATATACTGGAGGGACTCTAATACTTTATAAATATATATTTGTATTTTTTATTTTTTTTATTTTCTCACTGAAAGCAGAAAAAAAGACCTTACAAAAAAAACTGGGCAGTTGTAGAGGAAATATTTTAACCTTGTTTTCTTGTTACACAGCTTTAGGAGTAGCTTAAACATAAAAGTAATTTGTTTTGGCTTTGAAATGCTAATCCCTTTACACACTACTAAACTTCCTTCTTTCATGAAGAAAATAAATTATTTAAGTCCTTCTATAATTGTCACACAGACACTCAAGCTGCTGTTTTATTCTCCAATTCTCACACTTAATACAGTATTCTCTTAGAATATTTCCTTATCCAAATGTAGATTGAAGGATCAGTCCTTCAATTATTTCCTCCTAAAAACTGACTGATTAGGATACCTGAAAAATTTATTTCAGGAAATGTACTGATTTAATTGACTGTCTTAAGGAAATGTATATACATACAATTGCCTGTTTTAATGAAAAAAATCATTTTAAACTACTTATGCAGACAACGAAGTTACTGTAATGTAGGAAACAAATTGGTGGCTTAATTTTTATGTAAAATACAGGCAAGAAATACTGTATATATACTTGTACTCAATAATAGACTGTTACCTTATAACACTTATTAGCATTTTATCCCTAATTCTTCTGTAGAATCTATTTTCACAGCACTGGTGCCCGCGCACTCTTCACCTCATCCATTTGTTTCAAAGTGCAGCTTAAATTTACGCACTTAATCTAAACTGTGGTGGGTTGCTTGTTTTTAAACCTGTGCTTTTGTTGGGTATAGTATATATATAATTATAACACATTTTAGCGGTGTTGTACACTACGATTGTAATATGTAACAAAGGGCTGCACCATATTCTAGAACTACGCACATTTATTCTACCATCAGTTTCACAACCTTTCAAGAGCACAGTATGATCTGTTGTGTTAATTTGCACCAATTCATTTAGTTGGTGTGGGTGTGTGAATTTTTTTTTGTTTTCTCCTTTTTGTAAAGAAATAATGTGTTTAAAATTTTCTAGATATATATTTATATATATATATATATATTTTTTTTTTTTTAAAGGTGAATTTTAGTATGGCATAGGAACAGGCAAATTATATTTATATGCATGTATTTTCAGAATATACTTTTAAAAATTTGTTGTAAAACCTTGCTATGTTTTTATAAGTGTTACTCTACAGCAATTGTTTATATTTAAATGCAGCAGACAATCATTTAGCTACTTTGCCATAATGGATATACAGAAAAAGTTTGAATGTGGTTTGATTTCTACCGAAGATGTGTAATGGATAAAGCCTCTGCTCAGCAAAAAATAAAAAATAAAATAAAAAAAAAGACTGACTATACAATTTCTTAAGGAAAAGTGGCAGCAATCTATTTTACACCTCAATACCCTTTAATAATTCAGCACTATAGTAAACTTGAAGAGGTTAAGATACTGAAAAAACTGTAACTTAGTTTGCATTACCAACTCTTAGAAAGAGACTGGGGATCCTAGTTCCTAAAAGGGAAAGGAAGGTGCTAAATTAGCCCTAGATTCATAAGGCTTTAATGGTTTATGTTGGAAAGAACCAATCTAAAAATTGGCTGGATGAAATAATTTCCTACAGTTCCTTTGCAGAGCTAAAAGAGCTTGAAGAATTTAAAGAATTTTAGAATTTAAACCTGCTTATAATAATTGAAATTACACCTTATCAATCAATAGCTTATTTTTGAGCCTTATAATATAAAGCATAGTGGCCACAAAGGGGAAAGTAAGAGATAAAAAAAAACAGGAGGGAGTAAGTGACCCCCAGGCGCCGCAACCTTTTTTTCTCCTAAATGGCAAGAAAAGAACCAGTCCTCTCCAGAATATGGGAACTTGAAAAATACAGATAAAGCTACTTTGGAAATTGCTAGCCCTATAATTGATGATGACATTTTAACAACATCAAAAATGAAACAACTTTTTCTGGAGTTTTAAGCTTCCCTTAGACAGGAACTATCCCAAGAAATGTATAATAATAAAATGGCGATAAATTCCCTTTTGCAAAGAATAGAACAATTGGAAAAGAATCAGCAAACTATTATAACGAAATATCAAAGTTTGCATAACTATGTAGCTGGGGTAGAACAGAAATCTGATTTTTTGGAACCCAAGCTGGCTCATCAAGAGGTCCAGATTTCTTCTCCTACCTGGTTAAACCAGAAAAAATGTGGATTAATATGTTTGAGAGAGTACATAGAATACCCCTACCTTGAGATTTTAAAAAGGATTCAGTAAGGGATGTAATAGTTAAGTTTCACTGTTACTCTTACAAAAGAGGCTATAGTAAAAGGTACATGGAAAGAGGTTATGTACACAGCACCATTTGATAAATAACAAAAGCACTGAGGAGGGAGGAAGTACCCTATAAATGGAGATTTCCCATTAAATTAATATTCTTTAAAAACAATCAAAAAAAGATACTTAATTCATTGAGGGAGGGGGGATATCAATTAAGAGAGTGGAAGATTCCACTTGAAGTAATGTCTAGAGAGACATCAGAAAATTCCAAGTTGCAACTCTTGCACTGGGAAAAAGTCTAGATTATTTAAATGAGGTTTCCTCTTAAGGAAGATAAGAGATGGTAAAAAAGGGAATTGAAGGAGAAAGAAAAAAGTTGATTAAACATGTTAAATAATACTTGAAAATTAGTGGAGGAAGTTCATCTACTTTGTGACCAACCTTGGTTGTTTTTTTCACTATCCATGTTTTTGTTTTCCTCTCTCCACAAGGGCTTTATATTTAATAATAATTATAAATATGTAACTGTAAATAATAGTTTTGAAGTGAAATTAAAATACTGTTGGAGATACAAATAATCACCTGTACTTGGGATATTTAGGAATTTACAGAATGAATGTTGATAATATAGTATTGATTGAATATATGTTTGTGTTCAACAGGAAGAGTAAGAGGAGAGAGAGGGATCCAATTTTATCCCTAATAAGTAACTGAATGAGTATTAAATTTGTTTCTCAAAACCTACAAGGTTTAAACTCCCGCTTTAAGAGACAAATTGCATTAGAGTACTTTAGAAAGGTTAAAGCGGATGTAGTCTTTGTGATAAGATTCCAAATGTAGATTAAAGAAATTTTAACACCAGAATTAATTCAACATAAAAAAAAAAAAGCCAGAGGGGTATTTATATTTTTTAACTTAAAGGTTAGTTTGTTGGAGAATTATAGAGAAGTCGATACAGAGGGGAGATACATTGTATGGATTGGGAAAATAAACCAAAAAAACAATATACGTTGTTGAATATATAGGTGCCTAATAAAAGACAAAATATGTTTTTGAAAACTGTACTAAACCGAGTGAGTTAAATTAAGGTAGGAATTTTTATACTCTGCAGAGATTTCAATTTGGTGATTGATCCCATACTGGATAGAAAATCTGATAAATGTCTAAACCCAGATGCACAATTGAAAATAAATGCTATTCAATTTGAAAAAACAATTTGGAGTTTGTTTCAGGACAGAGATAAAGACTGCAATTTTTTTTCTCATCAGCATCTGTCATATTCTAGGCTAGACTACTTCTTTACAGATGTAGAAACATTAAAACTAGTGCAATCAATTGAAATTGATACAATAAAATGGTCCAACCATGCTATGGTATCCCTGAAATTAAAAGGATATTATCAAAAAAACATCATCAAATCAAAAAGATGGATATTACATTAATTGATAAAATAGAAAAGTAATCACTCCTGAGAAGCAAGATAGAAAATTTATTTCAAATAAATGAAGAGTCAGTGGGGAAAAGTACTACTGTATGAAATACCCATAAAGCTTTTATTAGAGGGATACTTCAAACATGGATGATTCATAGGAAAAATGCAGGGGTGACCAGGAAGGGAAGGGTGACATTATTTGGTTGACAGGTTCTCCACTTGGCTCAGGGAATGGGCCCTGGGGATTGAACCAGACTGTGGGCCTTATTCAATTGCAAATGTGAAATTTGCTACAATTACATAGCGATTCAATTGAACAACTTACGAGCTGAACTTCTGGGCCGAAAGCCGAAACCGCAAATCGTATGTAGCATTTCAGAGCGTGATCATGATCAATTAAGCAAGGCCATAACTACTAATCTAGCTACAGACAATAGTAAATGAGACCGTCATCATTATGGCAGTAAAACACCAATGTTACACGTCAATCAATTAGCATTTAGAGGTCCCAATCAGACTCGCAATCAGGCTCTCAATTCGGCAATGTACAAAATATAAATAATGAATGGCGATACTGTTTTCGTCCATGTGGGTGCCCGAATATGTATTAATTCATTGATTCTCGAGATTGGTATGACACCGAAGTG
This sequence comes from Discoglossus pictus, assembly GCA_027410445.1. Lineage (NCBI taxonomy): Eukaryota > Metazoa > Chordata > Amphibia > Anura > Alytidae > Discoglossus > Discoglossus pictus. The sequence goes on along the minus strand of CM050163.1, from coordinate 64,956,039 downwards.
AAACCTAAAAAAAATAATTTTGTATTGCATATTTGCAATTCTGAGACTGTTATGCAATTAATTATAATGTCTTTGATCGCTTTCCCAGACTTTAGAAGTGCAGTGTTTAACCCCCTTGCAAGTCCTATCTGGTACCCGTTGGATTTTCTTCTACATTTGCCATTTACGGGAGTGAAAACATTTGCAGGCTTGAGGAATTGTAGTAATTGAATAACAATTTGCGTTTTTAGCAATTGTAACTTTGGCGGGCTTGAAAGATCAAAGGCTTAGCTGGGTTGTAAGTTGACAACCGCAGGGATTTTCAGCCTGTAACCCGCAGATCATTTGCGGCTCACTAAAAGAAGCCAATTGAATAGGAAATTAGTTTACAGGCTACATTCAAGTAAACAACAATTGCTTAATTGAATAGGGTCCCTCTGTTTACCCAAGAATGGGGCTAGTAGTCATTGGTTCCTGTTATCCATAAATATGTTGAATCTTTTGACTGAAGTAGGTGTCACAGTTGGGTAATGGAAGTGGCTACTGGTTGCCCTTAAAGTGGTACTACCCCAAAAATACTTTTATTAGCCCAATGCAATAGTTACAATTTAAAATAACTGGTCACAAATTGTAAAAATGACCTAGAGCCCTCTAAGCTTAAATTACCTGGTAGGAAGAGATTTCAGGGCCCCACAGGCATTCAACTAGGGTTTGGGGTAAAAAAATCCTGCAATAATACAATTCAGCAAGTGACATAGTCTTTTCAAATGTTGTTATGGCCATTAGCGGTAGCCACAATTTAGTAATCAGAAAATAATATATACCATGTGAAAAAAAAAAAAAAATAAGTGTTTAAAACCGACTGGTGGCAAATATCTACAGTCACTTTGATTTGTTATTATCTGTTAGTTGAACCAAAAAATATTTAAAGTAAAGAAGCTCAATGAAATATTCTTTATAGCTTAAATTTGTATCTTAGCATAAAGATTCATGGTCAGGACTTACTGCTAATATCTTGAATTAGAGACTTTTATAAAAAATAGCTGTCAAGATCATTATGTTTATTTATTTACTTTTTGCAGAGTATGGAAGGATACTGCTATTAGAGAAAACTTTAAAGACCTCATACAAATAGTTTTTTTTAATATATAGGTTTATTGTAATATTTTTCATTTTTTTCTCTTTTTTATTTCTAAATTTTTTAAATGTAAATTGTGCATTTTTATGTGAACTGGATCCCCAATGGAGCTCACCAGTACACTAGAGAAAATCCAAGACTCTATTTTGAAAATTAATTGAAAATTGAATTATTTTCAAATTCACTGTTTATGGGTCAATGTATTCAACTTTATAATATCCCCCATTTAATAGAATATTCAATTTCACCACTGGAAACATATATAGAGAGTGGGGAAAGCTTACCCCTGCAGCCTGCTTACCCTCCCGACGCGCGTTTCCCCGTGGTATTCAATACGGATTCATCAGGGGATAACTCTGGGCAAAAAATGGGGGTTTTTGTAGCTCCAGCGAACCTGTACCAGGTGAAGGGCCCTATACAGACCTGAAACCAAAAAGTCGGTTCACACCGAATTTAGTTTTTTCCCCTGAAGTACAGGTCTTTGTAACAAAAGATTTGGGAATTTTGGCCAACAACTACACAAAAGAATCTAACATAACAAAAATGGAATTAAAATCTCTGACTAAACTCCAAGAAAACAAACAGATAGTTGTAAAACCATTGGATAAAGGGGGTAACACCGTCATTTTAAGACAGGTTGATTACCATCAAGATAATTTTTCGCCTGTTAAGTGTCACTAGCACATACTAAAAATTGATGTCTGATCCAACGCTAGATTGTAAACATGAGTTACAGTCAATCCTTACAGATGGACTATGGAATAATACAATTTCAAGACAAGAATATAATTACTTACTCAATAAACATCCAACCATACGAACCTTTTATTCGGTACCAAAGGTTCATAAAAATCAAACGACACCGCCTGGGCGATCTATTGTATCTGGTAAAAACAGTCTATCAGAACATGTTAGTACATATATAGATCAGATACTTAGACCATTTGTAGCGACTCTGGCCTCTTACGCTCAAGACACGAAGAGCGTCCTACGTCTTGATGAAGATTCTTTGTTAGCCTCTTTGGATGTAGAGGGACTATACACCTCGATCCCACATGAAGTTGGTATTCTAGCTGCTAAGAAATATTTACAAACTCACGGTTTACAACATGCAAAACATAGCGAGTTTGTGTTAAAACTTCTAGAATTTGTACTAACAAAGAATTATTTCATATATAACAACATTTATTATAAACAGATTAGAGTCACAGCGATGAGCACTCCGTGTGCCCCCTCATATGCCAATTTACATCTAGGCATTTGGGAGGAATATACAGTTTTTGGAGAAGATCTGACTGAATACCCGGACCATATAGGCCTTTGGATTCGCTATATCGACGATGTGTTCCTGACATGGAATGGCAGTAGGTCAAAACTAATAAATTTCATCTCTATATTAAACATCAATGCTATAGGTTTAAAATTGACACACACTATCAATTCAAGTCAGATTGAATTTCTGGATTTATTAATTTCAAAAACGGAAACTAATGCCGTCATCACAAAGACACATCGGAAAAATACAGCAACGAATAGTTTATTGTTAGCGACAAGCCATCATCATCAACATCTAATACGTATCTGAGGATACGTCAAAAGTGCACAACGGAAACCGACTTCGAAGCTCAAGTGAAGGACCTTTATAACCGCTTTAAACAACAGGGTTACTCTCACAAGAATATGTGAGAGCTAAACAACGCTCACAGGCAGATCTGCTATACAACCATACCGCATCGTCCCCCATGGATACTCAACCAATTTGAGTAATTGGAACATACAACAAATTTGAAGACAAGATCCGCTCCATCCTACAACGACATTGGCATGTCCTACTTGCAGACAACGATTTAAGATCAAGGCTAAGTGACCAAGCATCAATCACGTTCCGAAGAGCACCGAGTCTCAAGGATAAAATGGTCCATAGCCATTTTGTGGCACAAAAGAATTTGGGATGCCAGTGGCTACAAAATAGAGCTGCAGGATCAAGACCCTGTGGTGATTGCAAAGCCTGTCTTCACATGCATACTTCAACAAATTTCAGATCAGGGATCGTATTAATTGCAGAACAACGTCTGTTATCTACCTTGTGTTGTGTAGATGTGGCTTACAATATGTAGGGAAAACTATGCAACAGCTACGTCGCCGCACTTTGGAACATATCAACTCCATAATCAACAAACAGGATGTATGCGTTGCAAGACTTGTTTCCGTACATGATGGAAATATCATGTCCTTAAAATGTATAGGTATTGAACAACCTTAGCTAGAAGAGGTAATATGGAAATTAAACTATTACAAGCATGGTGGATTTTCCATCTCAAAACTCTGACACCACATGGTCTTAATGAAGGTTTTACCTTCACTCCCTTTATTTGATTTAACATTCTACTCCAAGAAAAAGTATAATTGCCCATCCAACTGGTTTATAAAATAGCAGGAATTAAAATGACAGGTAGCCTTTTGCCAGTAATTTGGCACTAGTTCTTTACATCCCTTAGCGTTAATCTATGGCACATTATGTATTCTGCTTATTCGTGAGCAGTTTAGATTAGGGTTGTAGTAATCAATAGCAGCACATAGGGTACACATTCCTGCCTCAGCAAGCAGAACATTACTATACAGTTCCTAGTATAAGCCGAAGTAGCCACAAATTTAGAAATCACGTAAGTTCGACGTTTTCGGCGATTATCTCGCGAGAGACAAGATTACGTAGTGCGTGATGATGTCACTGTGTGGACGCTGGCGTCGTGACGTCATTGCGTCTCACGCTCGCAGGAGCTACAAAACCCCCCATTTTTTTGCCCAGAGTTATCCCCTGATGAATCCGTATTGAATACCACGAGGAAACGCGTGTTGGGAGGGTAAGCAGGCTGCAGGGGTAAGCTTTCCCCACTCTCTTTATATGCTTCAAGTGGTGAAATTGAATATTCTATGAAATGGGGGATATTATAAATTTGAATACAGTGACCCATAAACAGTGGATTTGAGAACAGTATTTTTTATTGCTGTTTTTTCAAGATAATTTGTTTATTCTATTTTTGGAATCTCTATGTTTGTTTGGATCTTGTGGAGATATAAACTTTATGACCTAATAATAATGTAATGTGCTGATTAATCTTCCACAAATGGTAACAAACAGAGATCCATCCATTAAGTATTACAAGCAACATGAAACAGACATCAGTTTCATCAACTAGACTGATGCTGTTTTAGTATATCAATATATTAATATTTGGAGATATATATTTTCTTGTAGGGGTCATTTATAACAGCTTACATTCCCTGCTTGGCCTGCTTCACTAGATATGCAATACTTCATATCTTTTTAAAGTCACTTATTATGTTTTTTAATTAATAAAGGGTTTTTCTTTAGTTTGTTGCTACACATTTCAAAATAGAGTCTTGGGTTTTCTCTAGTGTACTGGTGAGCTCCATTGGGGATCCGGTTCACATAAAAATCCACAATTTACATTAATTATTTACTCTATTTCATTTAGGGATTTTTCTGTTCTTCTCTCTTTTTTTTTTTTTTTTTTAAATAACTTAAACATTATAATAGAGTGAATAAACCAAGAATAGTTATAAGAAATGGAAGGGGAAGAAAAGGTACAGTGGGAGTATTTAAGAAATTATTTTGTGATTTTGGATAAATTTCTTTTTTCCTAATTTATTTTTCATTCTTGTCTTTTTTCTATCTCTTTTCCCCTTTTATTCTCTCTGTTTCTTTTTCTCTCCCTTTATTTCTCTCTTCCTTCAAAGTTTTGTTTAGGTTCTTATGTTATCAATGTATTTTTTTTTGTCTATTTTCAGTGTCCAAATGTTTGAACAGGTAATCCATTTTTTAAAGATTTCATCTTCAATTGCTGACATTATGTGTAAATATTGTTTTTTTTTAAATCTCTTCTAATATGGGTTTATCTGATTTCAATTTTTTAGTGATGATAATTGTTTCATTATTCTGAATTGCTCTTACACCATATTCCTGATGTTGCAGTTTATAGTAGACACGATTGTAGTGAAGTATAGAGCTATAAAATGGCATATTTATTTAGAACTATAAAATACTTAAATAAAATAACTATTACACATAGGAAACTTTTTTTTATCTCATTACAAATTAACTACTGTAGAAAGCTTGCAATTCTAACTAATATGTTTGTCTGATAAAAAGATTATTACTATATGCTGTAATACTGATTATTCATCTCACTCTCTCTTGTTGTTCAGTCTTTCAGTCATTTATGACTCTGTCACCTTATGACCCACAGCACACCAGGCACATCTTGTTATATTGTGGTGCTTATCCATAAGGTTGGCAAAGAAGTTGGATTGGATTGCTGGTTCCATCTAAAATAGACCACAATTTGTCTGACGTCTTTGCTATGACCTGTCCATCTTGGGTGACCCTACATGGTATAGTTCACAGCTTTATTGACTCTTTGATACTTTGATTACTCTTAAGTATTCGGGCCTCTTTGCTTAGCCTCTTCTTTTATTTACAAGATTAGCTGATATTCAAATGGAGAAGCCATCATAATATAAGGCAAGAAAGAGATAATGCAAGGGAAACTAGAAGCTCATGAGATGCGCTCCTTTCTTCTGTAACTTAGTCCCTCACCCAATCACGTTCAAACCTACATAGCCTAGCTCTAAACTGGGTCAACACCTACTCCCCTTCATTCTGCTCTGCCATGGGCTCCCTTTCTAAATTTCTCTCTCTGAATCTATCTCTCCAATTGTCTTGCACTTACTCATCTGTATTGTCATACAATTTGATATAACACAAATACTAAAATGTTTGTGATTTAATAAAGCTTATTGAGTTCAATGATCAATTTATAGACAAGTATACGCCTTGTGCAGAATGATGTTTATTAGGATAATAGTAAAATCAAGAATAAACAATTGTAGGTAATTAAACTGGTTATCTTTGATTTTTAGTTAGATCACAATTTACAATTTTCTATTACAATTGCTTGTGAATGATTGGACAACAATTGGTTTAAATACATTTTATATCCTGTTAGTACAATATAGAAATCAAAAAGAAGTGTATATAGTCTTATCAAGTCTGGTTAGCAATCTATCTTAAAACATTATATACTTGGTTAGTTCAAAATAGGAATAACTGATTGGATAACAATTTATTTAAGACAATCTATATTCTGTTAGTTCAATATATGGATCAATAAACAGTGTATATAATCTTATACATTTTGGTTAGCAATTTATCTTAAAGCAATAAGATTTGGTTTGTTCAATACAGAGATGTTAAAAAGAGTATTAAGTATTATTGCACTTGGATAAACAATCAAATGTCAATTCTATACAATAAATGTGGTATGAATACTCAGTAAAAAAATGTGTTACCACATGAATAGCAAACTCAGATTAAAACACATAGAGCAGAAGCGATATAACTACTTAGGGTATAATGTATCCTATAGCAGGCTAAGTAACTTTTGTATATCGGTATTAGGGTGTTTAATTAGTGATATGGTGTGTTTCTATATATGCAATCAATTCAATCAGTGGTATAAAACTGTTTGGTTGATTGTGTTATTAAAGAAAGTATGTGTTGAGAATTGCTAAGTAGCTTTTGAGTATAAGTGTATTTGTAATGCTTATATTATTGAATAAAGTCAATCAGACTGTTGTAGAGAATATGGCACAGATTGAAATATATTGATTAACACCTACAGTCCAGAATGTAGGTACTAATTAGTCTTTGTTCTGTGACCACTCCCAAAAAGGTAATGGAAGGATTGTGTTAATTGGACTAATTTATCTCCATTACAAATAAGAAAGTTAAACACGTTTATACATTATGGTGTATAGGATTTCAGGGTAACACCTGTCTCATTTTAGGATCCCTTCTCAAGATAGTTTGAAGTAATCCCTTTTTGTGTATTTGGTTCTTTCTTTTAAGGAAGAGTTGGGATAGAGTTTGGATATACACAGATATAGTACAATATCTTAGAAAGATGCTGGAGAGTGACAGTCATAACTTGTACACAGACAGGAAGTCAGACAAACCAGCAATAGACAGCCAAAGCCATAGTCAGAAAATAGTACAGAAGAAGTACCGACAGAAAAGCAGGAAAGGCCAGAAAAAACCCTGATCCTTCTCTCTGCCTATTAGATAAACTCTTTCTTCCTCATTGTCACAAGGTTGTTTCCACCAATTACTGATAGCCTCCTCCCTGTTCGCATGTATATGCATAATTATAATGTTGATAAACATGTTGTGTAAATCTGTTTCAGCCAGCTGGAGGGTAGTCTAGTTACATGTCTTAAAATTAATTTATTAGAGAATATATGTTGATTGATAATGTTATTTAGAACCATGTGCTAGTGAGGAGAGATGCATATGCCTTAGCACACTATCTTAAATGTTGCATTTTGAGGGTCTCTGCTAAATGTCTACCATACCTAACATTGGCTTGGCTAAGTCTTACCTTGGATTTTTTACTAGACTACAACTGTTAAAAGAGTATACCATAAATGTGTCTGTATATGTTTACAATGGTAACAGCAGTACCAATAGACAACCATATAATGTAGGCAGAATATATTCCAGTCTTTTTCTTTACCCACAAAAGGCACAACAATATGCAAGAACACATACATACAGGTACTTCCCCCTTCAACTATGCTCACTCTCTCTGACATTTAGACTTAAGGTAGAAAGGAAGGCCAAAAATATAGGAGTTTATTGATGTTTGAGGATATTGAAGCCAGTTATTTTTGAGAAATGCTGGTATTTTATGTTTTAATACTAAACGAAGAACATATTTTAGTTTCAATAAGATATTTTTTTGACTACCAATGCTTCACTAGCTTCCGAAGTTGATATGTCGGGGCTGTGAATCTATATCAGTAGGCTGCTCACTCTGCATCTTTGTTTTTACAGATGGATTAAGTAAAGTGTTTTCCATGGTATAACATAGGTTTGTGTACTGCACAAACTGTTAATCGCTGTGTTTCAATGTCTGATTATCATGGTTTTTCACAGATATGCAAAATAATTTTGACCCCACAGCATACCATTAGCAAGATAAAAAAAAAAAACACTAAGACTTATCTAGCTGTATTGTTTTCCTTTTGTTTTCCTTCAAACAAGGAATAGTGGTTAGTGTTTCCAAACATTCTTTAACATCTCTAGTAATTTATAGTATTTTCTGTTATAAAGTAAGATAATACACCAACTTTGACAGTTAGATACAGCTGTGAATCCATGTAATGTATGGAGACCTTCTCACTGCACATTTCAAGGTTAGGCTCAGACAGCACTGGTGGTCTATGTACAGTGACCTTCTCATGGCAAATTATCAGGAGATTTTCACACAGTGCTAGGTTTCTAATGCAGAGTCACTTACTGACAGCCAGCCATAAGAACAAGCTCAGTAAAATGTAATGTTATATTCTGGCTGCACAGTATCAGAGCATACTCAGAAAGTGTTGGATGTCTAATGTAGAGTGACCTCCTGACTGCATTGAATGCATTTTACGAGAGCAGGTTCAGACAGTTTATCTAATGCACTTTATCATGGCAGGGGCATGCAATCCAGGATTTATATCAACTGTAGGATTACCTAAGACTTTGAGTTACTCAAACCCTGGCACCCACACCCTCACTTTCATTCAATGCCAACTGCAAATTATCATGTCAGCCTCAGTAAGCTATGCATGGTTTTTGTTATAAAATGATTCTTTGCATGCAAACTATTTGACCAGGCTTAGGATTTGCTGGTTGTCTAATGTTTGGTGAACTCCAGATTGCACAATATCAGGACTGTTAGCGTCTGCCTAATGCACTAAATAAAGACAGGTCCCTGACATTACTAGAAATAAGATACTCAAATACTGTAAAAGAGATATAGAAATGAAGCTGAAAAGAACAAATGTGTAGGCAGTACATGTTTTTGTATCATTCCTGGGTAGCTTCAATGTACAGTGCAGATTAGATCAGCCTTGGGGGACCTCAATAGCGTATGCATGCATATTATGCTAAAACATAATTTGATTTTATTGAATTTACCTTGGAACATGCACAGTGGAACAGGCTATTCTCTTTAAGACCATCTGCCCCTTATAAATTATGCTCTTTGTTGTGAGTCCTGCCTTCTGAATCAAAGTAACCCTGAACCCAGATACAAGGCATGATCTCAACTCTTGAAACCTGCCCCGAGGGTTCTAATCCTGTTCAGCAACAACCAGTTTAACAGATCTCATGAAATGCAAATAAATTACAGCAATGTTAATGCTCACAATTACCCTCATGTGCCTGAAAACTACTCTACAGGTAGTCAGCGACATGTTCTCTCCAGGTATGACATAGTAACATTAAATATACAGCAGATGTAAGTACAGAAAAACAAAAAAGTAAGAAAAGGTGCAAAAATGTATGATAAAATATGTGGTTTACTTAGAAAATATCCAATTCAGATTTAAAAGGCAGTCTATATAGAATCTTAACATGTGCTATTAAAAAGTGTTGCATATTTTTTCACTCTCTCAAACTGGAATGAACCTAAGAGCATAATTATGCAGAAATAAAGTGATACAGCTAGTTTTTAATTAGAAGAAAAAATGTTATGCCTCTGCTGGGCTCTGAATGAATCCATGATGCATAGGAGAAAGTTGTGTTTGTGTCAGTGGGTATTTACATTTTTGGAGATATATGGTTGCATTTCCTGAAGCAAGGAGTCTGCTTCTGGATCAATAACAGGAAAGGGTGTCAATTACTACTGGCTGTTTCTAAATTACTTGAAAATAAGTAAAATGTCTTTATCATGCCATGGAAAGGATTATTTTGCTTACTAGATCACTTTTAAACATGAGAAATAATTACTAAAGTTTGAAAAATCTGGAGTTAATAAAATGTACAAATCTCCAGACACCATAGAAAGCATAGTGATGGTGCTGGACCCTCCCTGGATAATCATATTCCATGTATGATTCACATTGTTAGACCTTTCTGTAAAATAATTTTACTTATAGAGGTTCAGGAATCACCAGGAAAGGGATCAGGAAACATGAAGATAAGGCACTCTTGCAATGTGTAAAAATAAGACTTATAGTGATTTGTTAACCCAAAATCAAGTTCTTCCATATGGTGTGTTATTAGTTTTTTTCTAAAGTGAATAATTCCTTGAAAAATCCATGTTGTTGATGCAGACTTTATATAAAAATGAATGGTTCATACATATTAATTAGCTGCTTTAATTTGCTAATTAGAAATGAGGACGGCCTGTCTGCCTCGGCAGTGGCTTTAAGACCTACAATGTTAACTTTCCAGATAGACCTCTCTCCCCTATCAAGCACTCTGAGGCTCACATGAGCACATTAGCATAAAGGATCTGCAAAATCAATTCTAAATGTTTCACAAATAATGTACTGTAGAGAAAAGCTGCTAGTATATTGTTTTGTGAGTTTTTAATGCTCTTTAAAATCAACTGTTGGGGTAACAAAAGTAATATAACTAATACATTTTCAGGCTGCCATTGTCTTGCATTGTTGCAATAGGAATAAGCATTATAAACATTAAAAACATAAAAATTAAGATTTTTAACTGAACCTGCCATATGTTTCTCTGGAGTGAAAATGTTAAATAAATAATTTATGTGAATCAACAAGTGATTTCTAACCCTATGATCATTCAAACAATAGAGCACATTCTTAGTTATGTATTGGTATTTACACAATCACCACATACCATGAGCACTGCATAGTTACCTAGGGACTGGCACTGGACAGTAGTTATATTTTCATCTGATGAGATTATATGGCAGCCATCTGATTTCCGAAGGATGAATGATTTTATGCAATCCTTTTTGATCAAGGTTTTCATGTATCATCTGGATAAAATCCCTAAAATGACCTCAGGGTGGTACTTGCCTGAGGATAACAACAAGGATGTGTACATTTTGTATTTTTTTTATTGATTTATTGATTTATTGATTTTTATTAGACAGGTCAGACATAAAACATAGAACAGCAAAAACATTAGAAGTGGTAAATAGGAATTAACAATAAACGTATTTCACATATCTGTTTTCTAGTGTGTCGTCTGCCTGTCCAATACTCCTCTCCTTTTTCCGTTTTTCTGGTATTATAATAGCTGACAATAACTTTTAATTAACTTAGAGCTAGTGAAGAAACTATGTTTAATGAAGTCCCATAACTATGGGAAGAATTCTGTGATCTTGGATTCCTGACCACCTGTTGTCTTGAGCTTAATTGGTAGCAACTAATAGATTGAATACTCAGTGTGTTACTGAATACTCAGGTTACTGTATGGGGCCAATGATGTTGGGTAAGTTAAGACTACTCCTGCTATGGTTCCCTTACTAGCTCCTTTGGAGGGAAAAGTGTCACTCACCCTATTCATCTGCCGCGTCTTGTCTCCCAGGCGGCCCAGCGCTTGTAGTTATGGTCAACCTCAGCGGACAAAATGCTCATGGATCGCACAAACTCAATTTTGTTTAAGACTACTTCAAACAATGGGGTGGGTGATTTCCAATGGGCGGCTACTACTATCCTAACTGCTAGGAAAATTTGGTTGGTTAGGAATTGTTCTGAGTTGGACATCCCTTCTACCGGTAATCCCAGGATGGCCTCCTCTGGTCTCATGGGATAGCTTTGACCCCATAGTTTCTCCAGGGTTTTGTAAGTGTCCACCCAGGTGTATCTAATCATAGGGCATTCCCATAGTTTATGGATTAGAGTCCCTTTCTGGTTGCAGCCCCTTTCGCAGGTGTCGCTAATCGTCTGGTTTCCTATGTGCATTCTTACTGGGGTTAGGTACCACCTCATAATAACTTTATAGGAGTTTTCTTTCATAATTACGTTCAGTGATGTGTTTTTTGGCTTGTTTCCGAATGATGTCCAATTGGTCTCTGTCTAAATTTATGTTGAGGTCAGCTTCCCATGCTGACTCATAGTGTAATTTAGGGGGCGTAACTAACTCGCTTAAATGGTTATATATTATGGAGATGTTTCCTTTCCCTCCCGGGAAGTTAATGCAACATTTTTCGAATAAGGATTTATTTTGCCCTCCTTTATTTTTAATGATGTGAGTTAATCTTTGGTTTATAGCGAGTAGGTTAAGCCATTCCCCCGGAGGAAGGGGTTTGTCCTCTAAGAATGCGGTGGTGGACCATTTTTGATTAACAACCGGTAAATCTGCCGCAATTGAGCAATTATTATCAATCCACCAGCTGTATTGAGCATTAGAGTTTATTTTGGGGTTCGTTGATAGTGGCCATAGAGGGCTAAGCCCGGACTCTGGGCCCAGTAGCCTGTTCCTCTTATTTACATCTTTCCATAGGTTTCTTGAGTGCCTCACACTAGATGGGATTGATTGGGGTAACTTGAAGCCCTGTTGGGTTGAGAGCCATAGTAACTGACGCATGATTAAATCATTAGTCCCTAGTATGTGTTTTTCTAATTGAACCCATACCGGGGGGGAGTCCCTGACATACCACTTAGCTAGTTGTGCTAATCTAGCTGCTTTAAAGTACCTGGAGATGTCTGGAAATCCGAGCCCACCGCCCTTCTTAGTCGCAGTAGTTGTTACTCTGTTTATTCTAGGTTTTTTATTGTTCCACAGAAAACTCATTAATAATTTTTGTATTTTTTTCGAATCTATCGCTAATATCGAGATAGGTATGGTCCTAAACAGGTAGAGCAGTTTTGGGAGTACGTTCATTTTGACGGCATGTAGTTTTCCTAACCACGAAATCTTTAGTTCTGACCACCTGTGCAGGTCCCTAGTTAATTGTTTAATGAGGGTTGGGTAGTTTGCTTCATATAGGGTCTTAGTTGATTTTGTTATTTGTATGCCTAGGTAGTTGATAGAATTCGGGGGCCCATTTTATTGGGAAGTTATTGGCTAGTAGTTTTTCCATGGAGGGAGGAAGTGATATATTAAGGGCTATGCTTTTACTTGTGTTAATTTTGAATCCTGACAGTGGGCCAAATTTAGACAATAGTTTGAATAGATTGGGAAGACTAACCAGGGGGTTTGATATTGTTAGCAGGATGTCATCAGCAAAAAGGCTTATTTTATGATCTGTCGGGCCGACCCATATACCCGATATGTCAGTGTGCTGACGAATGGCAATTGCTAGGGGCTCTATACTAAGGGCGAACAACAATGGTGATAGAGGGCACCCCTGTCTTGTCCCCCTCGTGATGTTGAATTTAAGTGAATTGTGTCCTTGGTATGTAACCTGTGCGGTTGGTTCCGAGTATAATGACGCAATGCTTCGCAGAAAACCTTCCGGAATTCCGAATTTGTTCAGTGTGGCTTTCATAAATGTCCAATCTAACCTATCAAATGCCTTCTCGGCATCAAGCGCCAACACCATTGCGCGGCCCTCATCACTTTTGGTTATGTCAATAAGGTCAATAATTTTTCTGGTATTGTCTGGCGCTTCTCTCCCCTTAATGAACCCTACTTGGTCCGGGTGTACCACTTCAGGTAACAGATTCGCTAGTCTGGACGCTAAGATTTTGGTGTATATTTTTAAATCTGTGTTGATCAGAGATATTGGTCTATAGCTAGCACATTGGGATGGGTCTTTGCCCGGTTTAGGAATCAGTATTATTTTAGCTTCTAAGAATTCCGGTTTAATTTTCCCACCGGTTAAGAAGCTGTTAAATAGCTTATGTAAGGTGGGGGTAAGTAGGTCGCTCATATGTTTGTAGTAGAGGTTGGAGTAGCCATCTGGCCCTGTGGCCCCGTGTGCCTTTGTGGACTTGATCGCATCCTGTATTTCTTCGACCGAGATGGGCTCTAAGAGTGATTTGGCTTTGGTAGAGTCTAATTGGGGTACATTTAAGTTACTTAGTGTATTTTCAATTTCTAGTTTGTGGGTTGGGGTGCCTGATTCGGGTGTTTTGCTATAAAGGTCCGCATAAAATTGTCTGAATTCGCTTACTATTTGATCTGGTTTAAAAACTGTCTGCCTATTTTTGGTGATTATTTTGGCTATGAATGAATTTGCTCTTTTTTCTTTTAGTCTAGTGGCCAGCATTCTATTGGGTTTGTTTGCGTATCTGAAGAATTTAGCTTCAGTTCGCTGTAGGATAGTGACCATTTTCCCTCTTAAAATAGTGTTTAGTTCTTGCTTGTATCTTAGTATCTTCTCGTGGGTATGTCGTGATTTATCTCTAACAAATAGTTTCTGTGCTTCTGCAATTTTCTGGTTTAGGAGTAAGATTTGTGCTTGGTCTTTTTTCTTTTTGATTGATCTAATTTGTATATAGACTCCACTGATCACTGCTTTGTGAGCTGCCCAAATTCCATCTATGTCTATCTCCCCTACTGTGTTGAGGTCAAGATAATATACGATTGCATTTCTGACCTTATCTCGTGTGATTGGGTCGTTCAGTATACTGGTATTTAATGACCACCTCGGGTTATTCCCTTTCGGCAGGAGATTGTTCATGGAGATTTTGACTAGATCGTGGTCCGACCATGCTATGGGGCAGATAGAGGCCTCAGTTAGGTTCCATGTTACGTTCTGTGGGATCAGGATATAGTCTATTCTGGAGAGCGAACCATGTCTGGCGGAAAAAAAATGTGTATTCTCTTTCCGTGGGGTTCATGTTTCTCCAGGTATCAATCATGCAGTTTGATTTTAGGAGTTTTTTGAGTGCTTTGGTCGCTGTGGGGATCTTTTGTGAACCTAGGTCGTTTGACTTGTCTTTGAACGGGTCCAGGACCGCGTTCATGTCTCCTCCTATTATCTTAAGCCTGTCTTCCCAGCTATCTGTGAGTTTCTGTATTTTTTGAAAGAATGGCGTTTGTTCTGTGTTCGGGGCGTATATGTTCAAGAATGAAACCTTCTTTTCGTGTATGGTCCCATGTACTGCTATAAACCTGCCATCTTTGTCTTTTTGAATTTTACTTAACTGAAAGTTGAGTCTTCTGTGGAACAAAATGGTGACTCCCTTTTGTTTGGTATCTGCGGTAGAATGGAATGCCTGAGTAAAGACTCCCCCCCAATATTTTGGCACTGCTTGTTTTCTAAAGTGAGTTTCCTGAATCATCACGATATCTAGATTTAATTTTTGGTAATTTCTCAAGGCTACCCCCCTCTTGATTGGTTCGTTCAGCCCATGAGCATTATGTGACGCAATGACAATGTCCATATTTCTTATTGAGGTGTATGACCTTTTGGTGTGTGCAATTGGCTATCTCACCTTTCGGGATGCCTATTACTTCGTTATACTGTGTCTCCTGCTGGTTTCCGCCCTGAAGACCGCTCAGCAGCTAGCTGTGTGGGAGAGTATCTGTACTCAAAAGGAAAAGAGACAACAGATTGTGAGCCAAATTGACTGTACTTAATCCTTTGGAATTATGAAAACCTGGCTCAGTAATTAAGCAAATTCCTATTTCTCTGCTAGTGGAGTTCCCTATGGTAATCCTGGATAAGAAGTCTAAGTTCGTGAGTCTGTTTGTGTGTCTCACTATTGGTCAGGAAAGCTCTTAGTATGTTTGAGCTTTATCGTGTTCCTTTCTTAAATAAGGTGTGGTAATTTAAACTACTATGAGGAGAGCGTTTGCTGTCCTCTTCGTATTTTACTGGTGGGCCAGTTAGTGTCTCTAAACTGACACTGAATTGGTCCGCCTAGACTTTCCCTACTGTGGGGGTTTGTGGAAGTCTCCGTGTTAGCGCCCGTAGGGACGCCTTCTAGGTGTGTGATGCTTTTGCCTTTACGGCCTGGGTTAACTGTCTATAGTGTGTATTAGAACTTTCACTGGTGTGAGTGCTACCTTATTGAACCTACTCGTTTTCAGATTCAACTAGCTTTGGTTGTCAGATTAGCATGAAAACAAGGAGAGAGAGAGAAGAAGAGAGAAAAAAAGAGAAACAAAATAAGTGACAACTCATTGTATTAAGTCTTTTTCTCTGTTCATGGGAGGGCTCCTCCCTCTCGGGTTTTCTGTTGATTGCAACTTTTCTCTGACAGTGACCTTGATGTTCCATTCCGCCAGCAAGTTGATGCCTTCCTCCAGTGTTCTGATAGTGAAGAACTTTCCCTCCTTGGATATATTGAGGCGAAAAGGGAAACCCCATGTGTACCTCCATCCTTGAGCCAAGATACAGTCCAGAACCGGTTTCAGTTGTCTCCTTTTGGCAAGGGTAACCGGATCTAGATCAGAGAAAAGCAGCGGTGTGTGCCCCTCGATGGGAGGAATGCCTTTTCTTGCGGCCTTCATGAACAATTCTTTGGTGGAGTAGTAGTGGAATCTGGCAATGATGTCTCTTGGGCGTTCCTGTGGAGATGAACGGAAGCCAAGGGCTCTGTGACACCGATCCATTCTCAAGTTTTCCGGATGTATGTTTGGGAGGAGAAATTCGCATAGATCGCTTAGGTATGCGTGTAGGGGTCTTTGACAGTCTCCGGCACATTCCTCAGTCTTATGTTCTGTCGTCTAGATCTGTTTTCTAGATCTTCCTGTTGCAACTGCTGTCTAGATTGTTCGTCCTTCAAAGCCAAGATCTCCTCTGTTAGTTTGTTGTTATGTTGCATTATTTCTGAAATTTTAGTTTCCAGTTTTCTTGTTTTATCGTCCACCTTCTTAATTTCTGTGGATAGTTCTGTTGTCACCTTCCGGATGTCTGATTTGACCTCCTCTCTGAAGTTGGATATTAAGTCTTTAAGGTCTTGGATGTCACTTTTAGTGCTAGGCGCTGACATTTCAGAGTTTGTTGATGTGTGGACTGCGGCTATGGGTACTTTATTGGTGGGAGAGCTTGCTGAAGATTTGGGAAGGCAGTAAGATTGGATCCCTTTATTGTTCTTCCTCGTGGCGACACCCGCCATCTCAGTGAGAGTATTGTAGATCAAGTTGTTACCAGAGACTTGGTTTCACTTGGTTTGTCCCAGAGCAATTGTTAGCGTCCCTATGTTGTCGGGCTCTTTGCTAGTTACATCTTTTTGGGTTTATTAAAAGTTCTTGAACTGAAGTGGCCATAACTTGAATGCTTGTAGCTGAGAATTGAGCTTTTGTTGTCTTTTTTCACTTGCGTGGTGCTTTTGAACTTTGTCCACTAGGTGGTAGTGGAGTTCCACTAGTACAGTCAGTTATATAAGCAGAGACTTGGCCTGGTAACTAGCATTGAAAAACAAATAGCTTTGTAATCCTGTGTCCCATGCCTGATTAACCCTTTGTTCGCTGCAATTTCTTTGTGGGGTGTTGAGACCCTTAGGGGAAATTGTTGCTTTTCCTGTCTGTTTTAAGGGCTTCCTTTTTTCCCCTAACAGGATTTACCCCCCTTAGTAAGGTCTATTTGGGTTCTGGGCAGCCGCCCCTTGGGGTGCACGCTCCTGTGTTAGGGGCCCAACGATTACTGGACCTGCGCTGTCTTGCTTTTAGGACCCCGCCTCAGACATGTGCCTAGGGTCAGTGGGCTTCTGGGGGGATTCTTGGACCCAGGGGGGGGGGGTCTCCTGCGATGGTTGGGTCTGCAGATTCCCTTTGGGTTTTTGGAGCCTCCTACATGTGCGCCTGTAGCATGGGCCTCTGTTGGTAAGTGAGCCTGGTGTTGGGCTTATAGTGGGCCCTCTATTAGTGGGTCGTTGGGGGTGGAAGGAGCCTCAAGAGGGTCTCTTTGCTCTCTCCCGATCTTCCCCCTCTGTGTTGTATTCGCACCCCTTCACCTTGTTTTCGGGGCTGTTTGATGAGTGATGGGAGTAGGGATAATGTGGGCCTGTGAGGTAGACCCTTATGAGAGTAGATCAGCGGGATGGGGGTCTGTAACGGGTTTTCCCTTACCTCACAGACGTGAGGCTGGTCTCCGCTGTTGTCTGCCCTGTGTTAGGGCCCTCTCCTCCTGGGCTACTAGTGTTGTGCTCCCTGCCCTCACCCCACGGTTGGGCCGGTGTGTTGATCGCCCGTCTGCCCTTGGGGTGACCCCCGCGAGATCCGGAGCCTTGATAGACTCTGCTATCGCTTCCTGATTTACGGGCAGCAGCTCCCGGTATCCTCGGAGCTGCGGCGATGATAGCTGTGTCTCAGTCGGGCTTTGTCGAGTCTAGGGTGGGAGGCCGTGGCCTGGGGGAAGGCCGGCTTGCGTGGTGCTAGTACCAGGGTCCGTCGTGGTGCTGGCCACGTGTGACCAGTTAAGGGAAAGGCCGCTTGTTAAATGTCTTCTCCTGTAGTTTACGTGCAGGCCCCTGTGATTAGTGGGGTATATTGCATCTAGTGGACCCTTTTCAGGGGATTTTAGTTTGATTTACCCCGTTTAATTAGTTTGTTTGTGGTCTTTTTCTGCAGAGCTCAGCTCCTGCACGTCTACTCCGCTTGCCTGCTTAGCCACGCCCCCTCCCGACCATGGTTTTGTAGCATAATTGCATATATTAGTAAATTAAAGGACTGATTCTTGAATATTTTTTTTAAAATTGTGTTCAATTAATTTTCCAGACAGAAACGAATCTGTTCAAGCTGTTGGTTTAGGAGTTGAGGAGGAATCAGGATGTGTACATTTTCGATTGAATTTCAGGCCAAGTACAAGTGAAAGAGAGTGCTTCCTCTTCACCAATCTGTTAAAGCTATAGTAAATATTTGGAAATGTTCTCCAATACTCCCAAACTGTTTTCAGACAATAAGCCCTGCTTTATTTGTATGTTAATGAAATTCAGATTACTATGCTATTATTACAATACCATAGAAATGTACTATGCTCTAGTGATGGCACCAGATTATTTAAAACTATTAAACTATTATTTATTTGACCATTAGTTCATATGCTACATTTTACTTTAATTGATCAGTTTCAAAATCAAGGTTTTTAAATCGAACAGGTAAACAATTAATTTGATTTGTATCAAATTGGACTTTGTAAACCAATAAGAGTTGCAACATCAAGAAGCCAATAGAAGTGTCACCTCAATCAGGTCTCCTCCACCTTATGAGTTATTAAGAGAAGCTGTGAGAGAGGACGTGCTTCTGAGCTAGTAGAAAGCCTCTAATCATTCTGATATCATATGTCCTTGACTCTGTCTTCCCACAATTAAATGCTGGAATCTTGGGTTACAACCAAGCCGTTTCTCCAAATCCAGTTGCTCTGTTGATTCTGATACACACAAACATATAATTGAGTTATTTTTCATCACTTATTTGGTCTTCCTGTTTACATATAAACGCACATATACACTCATTAATGGACACAGCTTGACACGAACAAAATAAAAACTGATATATGTATGATTTCAGGAACACATTGAACCTCCCGGTTTTTAACTTTTTCTAATCTAACACATACTACTTATATCAGAAACACAAATTACATTGATTAATTAATTCTATACACATGCAGATTTATTTTATTTAAAAATGGTTTTCACACCATCAGAGGCACCTCATACTAACCAATAGAAAAACTGCATTTGAGTATGTTTTTTTAACCCTATACTAGCCTTTAAGCCACATGCAGCACAGTACAGAAATCAAGAATAGCATTGCATGAGATGCTTATAGTGGTGGAAACAAAACATTACACAACTCATGATGCTTTGCTGCAGAGACTTTTCAGAAATGTTGTAGCTGCCTTTAATTGGCCACAACAAATTATGAATTTTAAGATAATTTAGCTTGGATTTTCAGGGGCATTCATTCTCAAAACCAACTTTCAGAAAACGAAAGAAATTTACAAACATTAGGCTAAGTTTATTAGTGTTTATTTTGTGATTTTTTTCAGGCAATAAAATGTTTGCATACACTATTAATTTCCCTCTATCAGATGCATTTAATCAGATGCAACTGATAAGTTTTTTGTTCTACATCTTAAAAAATTCATTTATCAAAGGAAAAACACCTTATGAAAATGTTGCAAAACTTCCACTGTGCCAGAGAAAAGATAAATGTCCTATAAATAATTCAGAAAAAGCTCTGTAATACTGGGAAGGAAGAAAACAAGATGGAGCCTGAAAGGAAATGAAACATGACATTGGTCATTCAGTGGAGATTAGTACAGCTGTTCTTTGTAGAAACTCAGTAACTTTCAGCCTTATTAAATTGTGATTCGGTAAATTAAAAAGGGCTCTATATAAGCACAGAGCATATTTTACAGAAGTTTTTAGTTAGTGAACTTCTATCCAAAAGCAAGGTCTTCACTAACTAAAAACTTCTGTAAAAAAAAATGCTATGTGCTTAAATAGAGCCCTTTTAAATTTACTGAATCACAATTTAATAAGGCTGTTTATGTCCTGAATGCGAGGTCCGTACATACCGAGTTTGGCAAGAATGACAGGTGTAACCACAGCTCGTCTCTTCCCATCATCAGCAAGGTGTGTAGAGTTTCCTGTGGCTGCAAAACACTTTTCATTCAGAAAGACAATTAACTGAAGCTTGTAGACAGACTCGCAAATGAAATGTCTCAAATATAGTTTTCCATCATACAGTGGTCCTGTAAGGACCTTACAGTTTTTACTTTATATTATAAATACATTTCTATGTAAAAGGGTGTTTTAGGGCATTTAACTTATACAAAAAGCATAAGACGGAAAATGACACTAACCAATGAAACTTGAAAATTAATATAGATAGACATAATTTTACACTGTAAATTAGATGTTTAGACATATCAATTATTTTAATGTAGAGAATCAAAGATTTAAAAATACTTAATATGCTTTTTGGATCGCTACCTTGTCGTTGTACTTCAATAAAGCTGTGAGCTAGGGTCAGCCAAGATTGGCAGGTCATGGCAGAGAGGTCAGACAAATTGGGGTCCACTGGAGAAGGAAATGGCAACCCACTACAGTAATGTTGCTAAGAAAATCTTATGAACAGGCACAACCAGAGACATAAGATACGGCACCAGAGAACTAGCCCCTCAGGTCAGAAGGTGCCTACCACATTACTGAGGACGAGCAGAGGGTAAGTACAAGTAGCACCAGATCTACTGAAGTGGTTGGGCCAAAGCGGAGAGGACACCCAGCTGCGGATGTGTCTGGAGGGGAAAGGAAAGTCCACTCCTGCAAGGAACAATTTAGCGTAGGAACCTGTAATGTTAGAACTATAAACCAAGGAAAACTAGATGTGGTCAAGAATGAGATGACAAGGTTAAACATTGATATCCCGGGAATTAGTGAACTTAAATGGACTGGAATGGGACATTTCCCATCAGATAACCACCAGATCTTGTACTGTGGTCAAGAATACCACCAAAGAAATGGAGTAGCCATCCTAGTCAATTAAAGGGTGGCCAAAGCAGTGCTCAGTTACAACCCAATAAATGACAGAATGATATCAATTTGAATTCAAGGCAAGCCATTTAATATCACAGTGATCCAAGTCTATGCTCCAACCATGGATGCTGAAGAAGTAGAAATTATCCAGCTCTACTAAGATATTCAACACTTCATAGATATAACACCAAGAAAAGATGTTGTTATCATCCTAGGAGATCGGAATGCTAAAGTAGGGAACCAAAAGACACATGGAATAACTGGCAAATTTGGCATTGGAGTACAAAATGAAGTAGGTCAGAGATTATTAGAATTTTGTCAAGTTAATTCTTTGGTCATGGCAAACAATCTCTACCAGCAGCATCCAAGGCCAGTCTACACATGGACATCACCAAATGGATAAGATAGATATCAGATTGACAATATACTTTGCAGCCAAAGATGGAGGAGCTCTATACAATCAGCAAAAACAAGACCTCGAGCTGACTGCGGCTCAGACCATGAGCTTCTTATTGCAAAGTTCCAAATTAAATTGAAGAAAAGAGGGAAAATCATCAGACCAAGTACATATGAAATAAATAATATCCCTTGTGAAAATGCAGTTGAGGTAAAGAATAGATTTCAGGGATTAGACAGGGAAGATAGGATACCTGAAGAAGTTTGGGACAAAGTTTGTAACATTATCCAGGAAACAAAAATAAAGAATATCCCTAAGGAGGATTGCAAGAAGAGATAAGGAGACATACTACAATGAGCGATGTAAAGAGATTGAAGATTATAACAGAATGGCTAAGTCAAGAGATCTCTTCAAGAAAATTGGGAACCTAAAGGCATCTTTCACGCCAAAGTGGGTGTGATAAAAGATAAATATGGTAGGGACTTAACAGAAGAAGATCAGATAAAGAAGAAATGTCAGGAATACACTGAATACCTATACAGGAAGGATCTTAACAACAGTGATGATCAATAGTTTGTCCAATGAGCTGGAGCCAGATATCTTGGAGAGCGAAGTGAGATGGGCCCTAGGATGTCTTTCTAATAATAAGGCTGCCGAAAGCAATGGAATTCCAATTGAACTATTCAAAATTCCCAGCTGCTGTGAAATTGTTGCTTTCCTTATGCCAACACATTTGGATGTAGATTGACCTTTTTCAACCTATAGGTTGAAAAAGGACAGTCTACATCCCAAACTCCCAAAAAGGCAGTGCCAACGAGTGCTCCAATTATCGAACAATTGCACTCATTTCACATGCCAGCAAGGTAATGCTTAAGATTCTACAAGCTTGACTCCAAACAATATTTGGACTGGGAACTACCAGATCTGCAAGTCGGGTTCCACAGAGAAGAAGGCAGAAGAGATCAAATTGCCAATGTCTGCTGGATAATAAGAAAGCAAAAAGTACCAGAAAAGCATATTCTGATGGCTGAAAGTGAGGAGGAACTAAAGGACCTATTGATGAGTGTAAAAGAAGAGAATGCAAAAGTTGGCCTGCTGCTCAACGTTAAAAAGACGAAGATCATGGCAAACTGCAATCTCACTTACTGGCATATAGACGGGGAAAAAGTGGAGGCAGTGACAGATTTTATTTTCCTTGGATCCAAGGTGCTCCTTGCCGGCAACTGCGAGATGCGTTCCGACCCATTACGACCTCGCAAAAAATGCCCGAAACCAGCGCACATTAAAACATGAAAAACACAATAAATACACACAACAAATACATAAAAAGCTTACCTACAGCAAGGGGGGGCACCCAGGACCTCGAAAACTGAAGTTACACCTCAATATAACTCGAAATAAAAGAGTTTAGACACCCGAAAATCCCATAAGCAAGAGAAAAAATAATTGCCTAAAAAAACAAAATCGAGGCTACAGGACTCTAAAGATGCGAAACACCACCAAAAACCTACGGATTTTCCGAAAAAGACGTATGAGATCCGAAAACAAGGACGCAAAGTTTCTAAAACATTAGAAACACTATAAATACACACAACAAACACATAAAAAGCTTACCCACAGCAAGGGGGGGGGGGGGGGCACCCAGGACCTCTGCAAGTGAAGTCACACCTCGATTTAAGTCCAAATTTCGGAGTTTAGACACCCAAAAATCACCTAAGCGAAAGAAAAAAAGGCTGCAGAACAAAACGAAAACGAGGCTAAAGGACCCTAAACATGCAAAACCCCACTAAACACCTACGGACGCAAAATCAGCCACAGCCACATAACACACATTAGGCGCCATTTTAGAACACTAACTTACACAATCCGGAAGTACACAGCTACCCTAACGGATTTGCCTCACGCACGCACACTATTACACTACACACATTCATGACACTTACACAGCAGCTCCACAGCACTTATGCTGCAGCAAAGTGAAAACAGATTGCCAGCTCTTCAACACAATGCTTCCTGCATATATTACTTCACAATAGGTAAAGTATATTAATTTCTTATTTTATTAATTATTCATTGCCATACCAAAAAAAAACACCAACGCTGCTCATAGCACACAAACAACCAAGAGCCTCGCAATGAGCGCCAAAGGCCGAGGATCTTAAAACACCAACAAAATTAATTTTGCACACAAACAACATTACCTGCCTTACAATCTTATTGCCGTCATTTTTTGACGGGCAAGTCGCTAGTGATATTATAAAGTGTAGACAAAAGGCTATTTTTAAGGTTATTTTCTACAGTTCATCTGTCTAAAAAAGTAGGGTATACACTGAACATCCATCTTGTAGATGTGGTAGGGACACAACAATGCTAGTCTTTGTATCCATACATTTTCACATAACTACTGTATATACTCAAGTTTTTCAGCCCCTTTTTTTAAGGATAAAAGGGGCCCCCTCGGCTTATGCTCGAGTCATTCTCCCCCCGAGTCTCTCTAACCCCCCCCGTGTCTCTCGAACCCCCAGTGTCTCTCTACCCCCTGTGTCTCTCTTGAGGTTGAGGTTGAGGAGGGGGGTTGAGGAGGGAGGTTGAGAATGAGGAGGGGGTTGAGGAGGGTGATAGGGGAGGGAGGAAGAGACACAGGGAAGGGAGAGGGGGGAAGAGACACAGGAAAGGGAGAGGGGTGAAGAGACACAGGGGAGAAGAGACACAGGGGAGAGAGAGGGGGGACACAAGAAAAGGGCACACAAGAGCGGGACACAGAGGGCACAAGAGGGACACAGGGGGCAGCACATTTCCCACCCTCGGCTTATACTCGAGTCACTCATTTTTCCCAGAATTTTGTGGTAAAATAGGTGCCTCAGCTTATACTCGGGTCGGCTTATACTCGAGTATATACGGTAACTTGTTATTAGCTGTTAAGGGAATGATGATCCCTTGTCCTCTGCATTAATGTCACATTTTTGTGAATTCTACATTTTGTGTCTTTAACCATCTGACTATTAAAGATGAGATAACTTGTCATTACCACTGGACAGTGGATGCAAACTAATAAATTATACCCACATATATATACAGTATATATATATATATATATATATATATATATATATATATATATATATATATTGAAGAGTGAAGCAGCCGTGAATGTCCAGTAACTTAGTAATTATTAATCCACTAGCGACTTGCCCGTCAAAAAATGACGGTCAATAGAATTTTTAATGCTGGGAAAACTGTTTGCCACACAATATTGGTCTACGACATTCTTAACCTTTTGTTTTATTAAGTACCAATAAATAGAACATTTTGAATAAAACGTTTTATTTTTTTAACTTTCAACTTGTATTTCACCAACAGGTATATATATATTTTTTTGTAAATATGAACTTTTTTAATTGTCATACATGTAATAACAATATAACAATGTTTTAATTTTTCATGAATAAATATTGTAAACCATAACAAAGTTTTTAACATGCAACTTGTATTTTAACCAATAATAACATTTTGAATTTATACTTATCTATAAATAACAAACGACTATGTAAAGTTTCCAAAAGTAAGTATTTTGTACACTAACATTATTTGTAACCTTTTTTTTTTAACTGTTAAATTAAATTTGCATTGAATCCAGAGGAAGGCAAACAATAAAAACCCCCATTGAAACTTGGCCAATTGTATCAAAGAGGGAAAAAAAAATAATTCCTTCCTGACCCCATTAACTGGCGATTGGATTGCTCTCTGAATCAATACTCCATCTTAAAATTGTACAGTTGAATGTATTAACAAATGCTTAAACTTGTCGTAACATAAATGTTTGACTATATTCAATATAGCTTGAAGTAACTTTCCACAACTTTGAAAAGACAATGTTATACAATATAGCTTTAAATAACTTTCCATAACTTTTAAAAGACAATGTTAACATGTTAAATACTACTTTAAAACATTTAAATATAAGCTTCCAATTAAAGTAAATGGCACATGATTGTTTTGTGGGGCCAATCATCTGAAAATTTAACTTGTAAGACCTTCCAATCTGTGTAACCACAGTTTTGTGTTGTTTTTCATACTTTTTTGTTTCTTCTTCTTGTACTTTGTTGAAATGGCACATC
The DNA here is from genome assembly GCA_027410445.1 of Discoglossus pictus. Classification (NCBI taxonomy): domain Eukaryota; kingdom Metazoa; phylum Chordata; class Amphibia; order Anura; family Alytidae; genus Discoglossus; species Discoglossus pictus. Next base: position 64,930,196 of record CM050163.1, on the reverse strand, counting down.
GAGTTTCCTATTGGAAATAGCGGTCCTCTATTTAAAGAGTCCCAGAGACCTCTAATTTTGTCCTGGAAGTAAAACCACTGTTCTCTATGTTTTTTTTTGCCATTGTATTAAGTTTCTTCTTAAAATATTGCTTCTTTAAAATCAGTCGGAGTAACAGCAAAATTTTTTGTCACAATGAAAGCACTGTACTGTATATTTACAGCACCTCATAGTACACAATGTTTTTTGTAAAAACACATCCATCTTTCAATAAATCACCTTGGCTTGTGTTTTCTTCAACATGTACTTTAATTTCCTCTGGATTATTGCATCTTGAAAATGCAACATATAGTTGTCCATGTGCAAACACAGGTTCCTTAAAAAAAAATACCAACAGACTTAAAAGTTTGTCCTTGGGATTTATTGATGGTCATGGTAAATGCCATGATAATGGGAAATTGTCTCCTTTGAAGGACAAAAGGCAAATCACTCTCACTTGGAGCCAAATCAATTCTCTGTAAAAGAACTGGTTCGCCTTTATGGGTACCAATCATAATTTCTGCATGTATAAAATTATCCTTTAATTCCTTCACAATTAATCTGGTCCCATTACAAAGTCCTTTTTTTGGATTCATATTTCTCAATAGCATGATAATTGCCCCTTTTTTAAGTTGCAAAACATGTGGTGGCATTCCAGAGGGACTTAAAGAATTAATGAATTCCATACTAAAGTTTGCTTCACTCTCTTTGTCGTCAGCCAGAACAGAATCTGCACTGTAATAGTTTTTCTTGGGAACATTGAATAATTTTAATATTTTGTTGTTTAAATTTAAGGCATCGTAATTTTTTGATGTCAATATGACTTTGCTTGCAATGTCTGAGTAATCCTCATTATTGATGGTATTGAGGAAGATTGTTGAAATTAGTGGCTCTGTTGAAATCATTTCTGGTGGAATTTGCACTGCATCACCATGTAAATTAGTTTTTTTTGGCTGTTTTCCTTCTCCAATGTTAATGAGCCAATCATTTAATTGATTTCGCCCTTCAGATCTCATATTTACTTCTAATCTCAGGTGTGTAAATATTTTCCACAGCTTACTTCTTTTAATACACATTTCGACTATGTCAGTACGATTGCCATGTGGCACCACAGGTAATGTTTGCCTGAAATCTCCTCCTAACAACATCACCTTTCCACCAAATGGCAAATCATTAGCCATAACTTCTTTTAATAATCAATCAATACATTGGAGGGCATGACATGACATCATAGTTGCCTCATCTATTATAATTAATTTACTCTTGTGCAATTTTTTGGCTCTGTAATGAATTCATTCTAATATCCGACACTGATGTTTCCAGAATGGGAACTGGCAGTTTAAATCCACTATGCACAGTTCTACCACCTTCTAACAAAAGTGCAGCAATTCCGGTGGTTGCAATTGGCAGTGCTATTTGACCCTGTGCTCGAATGCAACTCATCAACAAATTATATAGGTAAGTTTTTCCTGATCCACCCGGACCATTCAGATAGAAATAACGCTCTTTGAGCATTTCATCTTTTATTGCATTTGTGATGGCATTAAATGCTTCCAATTGCAATACATTTAAAGTTCCAATTTTTTCTTGTGATTTTGGTATTCAATGTCAGTGTCATACTCATCAAAGTTAATTTCATCTATAAATCCTGGATCAGGCAGATTAAAGTTGGCACAATTTAATCCATGACAAAGAAAGATTTCCTGTATTTCGATTAATGCTTTAAATTGTGCAATGGTCTCATTATAACATTGCAAGAAATCTTCACACATATGTAATTAAAATTTTTCCCACAAAGTTAAGGCATCTGGTACATTGCAAAATATACAAATAAAAGCAAATTGTTCTCTCATTTGCTTTGGCATTTGACATAGTGCTGCTTCCTCAAGACATCTCTCCCATTCTGTATCATCTGCTAGAAAGTTTTGATGTCTTGCAGCTAACTGGAAAGTGTCATAAACTATTTCATTGACTGTACGTAAATGTTCATAACTTTGTGCACCGGGAACATGTAAAAGCAGTAATCTTAAACTGAAACGTTCAATGTCTCGTGGACTGACGGTATATATTATTGGTATAATTTTATAATTATGTTTCTTTCGTTGTCTCCATTCACCATTTACGAATACATAGTGATTTGGAATGTCAATGTATAAAAATTGTTCACTTTGAGCTAAAGCATTTGTTTCATTGCTGGCCGTGAACCAAACAAATTGACTTTGTGGCAGATGGACAGCTAATCGATACACAGCATGTGAACGATCATGCATCTCAAATTTGACAAGACGCCACATTGCTTCAGGAGCACTTACATAGCGAGCATCTCAATAAGAAGAAAGTTTGTCAGGTAAAATGGGGTTGTCTTTTTCATTGTCTGCACCTTGCACAACAACAGTTGCTGCATCATATCCTTTATATGTATATTTATACACATATTTTATGGATTTGATGGAAGTGCAAGCTTCCACATTGATATGTGCATTGTACTTCATCAGCAAATATGGATTGTATGGAACCACATATCCATTATCGACCTTTTGGCCACGGATAATAGCTGTTTGTCCTTCTCTTCTTTTATACAAAGGGTATCCATCACAACTAACATAAGTCTGCATTTGAAATTGTTTTGTAAACTCTTTTATGCATTTCTTATTTTCCATACATGGTGAGTTTAGATTGCTCTCTCCACATGGGCCATGTATCATTCTATGAGTTACAATCTCATAAAATCTTGAATGCTGGATGTGGCAGTTCAGCACTAATCACTGAATCCACTCTATCTGCTGTATTTAATTTATCTTTTTTTGCCAGATTAAAAGTATATGTGCATGTGGCAGGCCTTTTTTTTTTAATTCAATAGTATAAACAAAAGCCACACATTTTCCAAATAAGTCTGCTTTAGTGATATCATAAATTAAGGAATTAAGTTTGATTTTGAATACTCTTGCAACCAAATCTGGTAGGTCAGAAGTAATTTGTCCAAGCATAAAATGTTCTTTGATCTCTGGCCATTGTGGATTACATGTAAATGTAATAAATAAATCTGGTTTGCCAAATTTAGTGACAATAGCCATGGCATCATTTTATCTTTCTCACATATTGGAAAGAGGATGGCAAAATTCTTGCTCGTCCAGCAGGAATGTCTCTGTTTGCAGCCAATTCAGCGACATAATACATCAATCCACAATATTGTTCAACTTGAAGCTTGTTTTGTTGGAATTTGACAAAATTTAGATTATTTGCTTCGACTTGGAGATAAGAATCAATAATCCATTGTTGTGTGAGTTTGCCCCCACATAAAATAGGATTATAATGATCCCGGACAGCAGTTTGTGCCACTTTATATCCCAGCATTGAGATATTGTTTCTAATACGAAGTTTACTATTTGGATAACTTTGCAACTGCAATTTTGGTTGCGATCCTGGCTCGCCATTTGGAAAGAAAATGGGATATGTCATAGGATCCAAATTACTGCTTAAAATATTGATGTTTATAAAAGGTTGTTCTTGATTGCGTGGATATATTCTAATATCCCGCTCAAATGGTGGTTCCCCATCATCATTTTTAAATACCATGGCAACCTCATTTGCTGTTGGTAAATTATAGCGTCTTTGATCAGTATGGCGATCCCTTTTGAGAACCATATTAACTCTTGGCATTGGCAATTGATGTCTTTGCGCATGTGCCAGTTGTTCTTTTTCAACCTCCGCTAATTTTTTGTATGCTTGACTATAAGGGTTGTTCGCCATAATGTTATCAAGCTGTTCAAAGATTATGGGTAAGCATTGTCTATTTTCAGGAAGCAACATTCGTTGTTCCACAGCTTCCATTGTATCGAGTACATATAACTGTGCAAATTTCCTTTGCTCTCCTGTTTCTGGGTGTAAATGTGAAGTCCGGTGGTATATTTGTCCTTGGACTTTAAAACAATAAGGACCATGTCCTGGTACATTTTCGGCTAATGTTGCACCCATTGAAGCAAATGAAATTGCACTGTTATAAGATCGAATATTTTTCTTAAAATTGGTGTAATTGGGAAATGTAGGATCACTCATGATACTTTTTAAATATTCTGGGAATGTCTGTCTTTCTGGAAGTCTTACCTTTCCTTTCTGACAGTAACTAATAAACTCTCCATCAGTTGGTCGTTCTTTCTGAAAATAAGCCCCACAAAACTGACAAACCACATTCATTAATCCACAATAATGAGTGTCTACTGTTAGTGCTGTAAAGAAAGGACTATCATGACCTTCATCAATGTAAATTTCATTTGAACTTTGTACATCTACATTGGTGTCAGCTCTATCAACATTGGTATCAGCAGGCAAAATAGGTTAAGACAGTTTTACAGACATTTTTTTTGTTTACTTTTTCTTTTCTTTGAAACTCCAGCAGACTCATTTTGTTGTTTTTAGCCATTTTTCTTTTATTTAGAAGTCTGTATCGATCTTCTTCTCTTGAACGTTGTGAAGTCTCAGGGGTCTGTGCATCTCTCCATCTCTGCTTCCTTTCCCTTGCCATTCTTCTGTGTCTTATCTTCTGCATTGTCCGCCATTGTAATCAGTAATTGGAAATAGACTATTAAAAATGACCTTAATTTTATTACACATATTTTTTACCCTGTCATATATTTCTAAAAATTATGGCTGTCTACGTCTCTCTGGCTGTCTGCGTCTCTCTGGCTGTCTGCGTCTCTCTGGCTGTCTGCGTCTCTCTGGCTGTCTGCGTCTCTCTGGCTGTCTGCGTCTCTCTGGCTGTCTGCGTCTCTCTGGCTGTCTGCGTCTCTCTGGCTGTCTGCGTCTCTCTGGCTGTCTGCGTCTCTCTGGCTGTCTGCGTCTCTCTGGCTGTCTGCGTCTCTCTGGCTGTCTGCGTCTCTATGGCTGTCTGCGTCTCTATGGCTGTCTGCGTCTCTATGGCTGTCTGCGTCTCTATGGCTGTCTGCGTCTCTATGGCTGTCTGCGTCTCTATGGCTGTCTGCGTCTCTATGTTTGTGAGTGTGTGTCTGGATATCTGTGGGTATATGTCTGTCTGGGTTTGTCCCTGGATATTTGTGGGTGTGTGTCTGTGTCTCTGGCTGTCTGTCTCTCTGCGTGTCTGTGGGTGTGTGTCTCTCTGGGTGTGTGTCTGGATATCTGTGGGTTTGTGTCTCTCTGGGTTTCTCCCTGTATGTCTGGGTGTGTATCTCTCTGGGTGTGTGTTTGTATGTCTGTGGGTCTGTGTATCTCTCTGGGTGTGTGTTTGTATGTCTGTGGGTCTGTGTATCTCTCTGGGTGTGTGTTTGTATGTCTGTGGGTCTGTGTATCTCTCTGGGTGTGTGTTTGTATGTCTGTGGGTCTGTGTATCTCTCTGGTTGTGTGTTTGTATGTCTGTGGGTCTGTGTATCTCTCTGGGTGTGTTTGTATGTCTGTGGGTCTGTGTATCTCTCTGGGTGTGTGTTTGTATGTCTGTGTGAGCTTCTGTATTTCTGTGTCTGTGTTTCTGGGTGTCTGTATAGGATTCTATTTCTTGGGTTGTTTACAGGAGGGTGTCTGTGTCTCTTCGTGTCTGTGTCTCTGCGTGTCTGTGTCTCTGTGTCTTGGTATGTATGTAGGATTCTATTTCTCTGGTTGTTTGCAGGTGGGTGTCTGCATGTGTATGTAGGATTCTATTTCTCTGATTGTTTGCAGGTGGGTGTCTGTGTGTCTGCATATGTGTATAGGATTCTATTTCTCTGGTTCTTTGCAGGTGCGTGTGTATATAGGATTCTATTTCTCTGGTTCTTTGCAGGTGCGTGTGTATATAGGATTCTATTTCTCTGGTTGTTTGCAAGTGGGTGTCTGAGTCTCTGGGTGTCTGAGTCTCTGGGTGTCTGAGTCTCTGGGTGTCTGAGTCTCTGGGTGTCTGAGTCTCTGGGTGTCTGAGTCTCTGGGTGTCTGAGTCTCTGGGTGTCTGAGTCTCTGGGTGTCTGAGTCTCTGGGTGTCTGAGTCTCTGGGTGTCTGAGTCTCTGGGTGTCTGAGTCTCTGGGTGTCTGAGTCTCTGGGTGTCTGTGTCTCTGGGTGTCTGTGTCTCTGGGTGTCTGTGTCTCTGGGTGTCTGTGTCTCTGGGTGTCTGTGTCTCTGGGTGTCTCTCTGTAGGTGTGTCTATATCATTAATGGAAAAACAGAAACAGGTATCGTGTTCCTAAAGAAGAACTACACAAAAGAGCAATTGACCTAATATAATACATGAAATAAAATATTTAACTGCTTCTAAGGTGCTATCCCTGTCAATGAGCAGTAACATAATGATGAATGAATACAGGAATACACATAAAATCTTTTATTATAATTTTTTTCCCCTTCTGATATACCTGTAAATTAGCTGTTCTATAATTTAAAATGCTCCTGTTTTGAGGCAGGTGTAGACGTGAGAAATCTGTAAAAAGATGCAAAAATCATAATTAATTTTTTTATTGAATGAATGTATGAAATACCATTACTCAACGCAAATCAATAGTTCATATTATATTGTGTTAACAAATGTCATCACAAAATCATTTACCTGTCAATTTAATATTCTGTAATGTTAGACTCCTGTATAGGCAGTTGGCGATGTCACAAATCTGTGAAAATAAGTAAAAATCAAATGTTATCTTTTTTTCATAAATGCATGAATCATTGATATTACTTAAAGTACTTGTCCTTTTCATACATGCATGCAGTAAAGTAAATATAAACATTTTAAAATTATATACCTGTAAAGGTGATGTAATTGCAGATAAAATGCTGCAAACAGCCGTCTGTGTAGTCACGTGGGCAGATAATCCAACTGTGAGAAAATAAATTGAAAAAAGGGCTTGTTAATGTTTGCTATGTTTTAATTAGCATAGCTGTAAAGTAGAATTCAATTCATTGTAAAATGTAAGTAAGTGATATAAATATGTAAACGGTTTGAGGATCCTATACCTTTAATACGGTTTGAGGATCCTATACCTTTAAAACAACAGTAATATCTAAATTCAGTGCAAAAGAGAGATATATTTTTATGAATTTTTTACTTTAAAATTCTTGTATGAATGATCAATGAACATTAATAGTTAAGTAGCAAGCACAAAATGTAAAACAACTATACATTTTTTTTTATTTTACTAAATGTGTTATTATGACTAATTATGAATTAATTAACATTATTAATAATAGTAATGATGAATAAAATAATCAATGAACATTAATAGTTGAGCATCAATGTGAAAATCTAATTCCAGTGACATTTTTTTTTCTTATAAAGATTTTTTTTTTATAATTAGTAATTAATAAAATTAATGTCCATTAAAAATTAATTAATCAATAAATAAACATATTTCAAATAGTTAATAATTAATACCGTGCTAAAGTACAGATATTGCAAAATGCAGTAATGTATTTTTTTTCTTAGCTTTTTTTTATTTTTTATTAATTACTAATAAATTAATTAATATAGTTTACCTATCAATAAGAAATATCCAGCAATCAATATCCTGAAGAGCTAACAATCTCTTTGGATTTTCCGGCAGCCGAAAACGTCCAGTCAGACTGTCATCACCTGAGGAGAAAGTGTGAGCTCTGTTCAATTGTGCCCTATATATAGGCTTTGTGCACGAGGCTGAGCCATTATTTTAGGCGGGAAATCCGCCATGCGCGAGGCAGAGCCGTTATTTTAGGCGGAAAATCCACCATTTCAGATACGTTATCGTGTACATTGTCTTAAAATGGTGGCTATATTGTATGTTTGTTACGCGCATCGGAATGATTTTGCGATACTCTGTTGTACTACCTGGTGTAAGTCCTACGTGTTGGGCTCAGTTTTGCATGTTTAGGGTCCTGTAGCCTCGTTTTCGTTTTTTTTCGGCGCCCATTTTTTCTCTTGCTTAGGGGATTTTTGTGTGTTTAAACTCGTGAATTTGGACTAAAATGGAGTTGTAACTTCACTTGCAGAGGTCCTTGAGGCCCCCCCCTTGCTGTGGGTAAGTTTTTTTATGTTTTTCTTGTGTGTATTTATTGTGTTTTGACTATTTCCGTTGTGCCCAGTTCTGCCTTTAAGGTCGAATTTTTCCTTAGTCGTAATTTTTTTTTTCTACGTCCTGCGTGTGAGAGTTTATGACGTTAAGGTCAATTCCGAGGTCGTAATGTTTTTTTTATCTAAGTAAGTCATGCATGTGGGTGTTTGTAACCACGTGTGAGGCGTAATGTGTTTTTTTCTAAGTAAGTCATGCGTGTGGGTGTTTGTAACTGCGTGTTAGGCGCCTTTGAGCCTCCACCTCCGCAATTGCGGACCCTCGCTTTGCGAGGGACCGCATTTGTGGACAAACACATACGACATTGGAGCCTCCACCTCCGCAAATGCGGCCCCTTGCTTCGCGAGGGACTGCATTTGCGGACAAACACATATGACTTGGAGCCTCCACAGTCCGCAAATGCGGCCCCACGCTTCGCGAGGGACCGCATTTGCGGACCAAACTGCATCCCTCGCTTCGCGAGGGATGCAGTTCTTGCGAGCTCGCTTTGCGAGCTCGCAAAGCGTGAGGACGAATCGTAGTGTGACAACTATTATATGTGATATATATATACATAGAGTATTGCAATACAATTTGATACCTTTTGTATTGGACAAATGTCTTATTTATAATGACGAGCTTTCTAGAGGTTTAACCTCTCTTTATCATGTCTCAAGCAATACTACATGAGATGGAACCCTCAGTTTGAATAATAACAGCAGATGCAGAGAGAGTGGAAACAGCATCTGACATCATCAGGTACTGTAAATACATATATGCGGAATAAACACAACATAGCAAAGGAAACATATATACACATATTATATACACATATACATCAATATATACATGAAAAAGCCTGTGTAAGAAAGCATAATGAAGACAGTAATTGCAGCCCAGTGGGATACCATTTTAACCAGAATGATCACTCCATCCAACTTAAAAGTCAAAATACTCAGAGGAAAATTGAAAAACATCCAAGAGAGAAAAGCATTTCAAATAAAGATGATCACATTCTTCAACACTAAAAATACGGGACTTAATTATTAATCTATATATATAGATTAATAATTACTAAATTACCATATATATATATATATATATATATAATATATATTAAAGAGGACAGTCTGTCCCCCCTGTCCCTCCTCAGTGCCCCTTTCCCACCTTAGTCCCCTGTTCATCCTCAGTCTCCTTGTCCCACCTCAGTTCCCCTATCCCTCCTCAGCATCGGCTCTGACCCCTGCATGCTATAGTGAAGGGTCTCCATATTGGGCGCTGCCTCATTCCCCTGTGGCCTGTCTAGCAGGAGCTGCTTCCACCTCTTGAGCCAGACCTTGGCGCAAATGATTGGATATCTTTATTCTTTATTTGATATCACTCTCCTCTATGTAATTTTAATTTGATAATGCTCATATCATGTTAGTGTGAAGCACTATTTTTTATTATGCGCTAAGGACACTGGCTCCTAAACACAGTTATGGTGGAAATCTATTTTATACTTAAAAAAATAGGCTATAAACAATTTTCTAAATGCATGTTATGTAACTGATTTATTATTCTCTCTGATTTATGTAAGGTTCGATTGTTCTTTGTGTTATTTTCAGAATTATCGTGAGAATGAGTTCATCAAAATGTATAAGTGATCTGGTAAGTAATGTGACATGTGCACTGCTGTATATACATAATGTATAGATCTGGTAAGTAATGTGACATGTGCACTGCTGTAGATACATAATGTACAGATCTGGTAAGTAGTGTGACATGTGCACTGCTGTATATACACAATGTACAGATCTGGTAAGTAATGTGACGTGCACTGCTGTAGATACATACAGCCTTATTAAATTGCAATTCAGTACATTTAAAAGGGCTCTATTTAAGCAAACAGCATATTTTATTTACAGAAGTTTTTAGTTAGTGAAGACCTTGCTTTTGGATAGAAGATCACTAACTAAAAACTTAAATAGAGCCCTTTTAAATTTACCGAATCGCAATTTAATAATGCTGATAGTGTCTTATTAAATTAGCCCTCGTAGTTCCCTCGGTCCTCGCAAAAGGAAGTTTTTTGCTGTTTGCGAGGACCGAATCCCCAATACTTCCCTCGCAGCATGCTCCGAGAGAGCTACCGAGTCACACGCAGCTATAAATCTATAAGGTGAATCTCGCACCTCGGAAGAATCCCTACAGGCACAAAAAAGTGCTAGCAAGGGATTCTAAAGCCTCAACTTGCTGCCTTGGAGCAGCCCGAGACAGCCGTGTGATGCTCCCCACTGCTCCCTAAACCCCCCCCCCCCACATTAACCCCTTGCAGCGTGGGTCCCCTATCAGGCCCCCGCTGCATTTAAAACTTTTAAATTCCCCGACGCGGATCCTTAAAGGGCCGTTGGCACACTATTAGCAATCCCGGCCTCGGCACCTAAATTTAACCCCCGCTATGCTGGGGTCCCCATTGGGACCCCCGAAGTGTCACCATATTAACCCCTTGCAGCGGGGGTCCCCGATCTGCATAGATCAGGCCCCCGCTGCATTTACAACTTTTACATTCTATGCCGCTGCTCCGTAAAAGGGCCCCCGGCAATCCCGGCCAGGCATCTAAAATTAACCCCCCTTTATGCTGGGGGTCCCCATTGGGACCCCCGAAGTGTCCCCACATGAACCCCTTTCTGCAGGGGTCCATAGGGACCCCCGAGCCACCCACATTAACCCTTTGCAGCGGGGGTCCCCGATTGGCACCAATTGTGATTCTGCTGCATTTAAAATTTTACATTTCCCACCATGCGGGTCCTTTTAAGGACAGTAAAGGTCCTGAAAGAACTCGGGCAAAAAAATATTAACCCCAGGCAACTAAAATTAACCCTATAACTCATAGGGGTCAATACAGACCCCATAAGCCTTAATTAACCCAATCACTCATGGGGGTCAATACAAACCCCATAAGCCCTTATTTTACCCTATAACTCATGGGGTTCAATACAGACCCCCCATAAGCCTTAATTAACCCAATAACTCATGGGGGTCAACACAGACCCCCATAAGCCTTAATTAACCCTATAACTCATGGGGGTCAATACAGACCCCCATAAGCCTTAATTAACTCTGTCACTCATAGGGGTCAATACAGACCCCCATAAGCCTTAATTAACCCTATAACTCATGGGGGTCAATACAGACCCCGATAATACATTAATTAACCCCATAACTCATGGGGTCAATACAGACCCCCATAAATCAATAAATAACCCTGTCACTCATGGGTGTAAAATACAGACCCCTATAAGCCAATAAATAACCCTGTCACTCATGCGGGTCAATACAGACCCTCATAAGCCTCTATTTAACCCCATCAGTCCCATACGGGAATATTATGACCCTTATGGGGAAGTTACAACCCTAACATTAACCACATAATTGCCATGACGGTCCTCGGGGACACTCATGACACTATGTACAAACACTACACTACACTATACCACCAAATAAACCATTAAATCTAAACTAACCCCCCTCTGCACTAAACTATTAACACTTACACTACCTACCTACACTACCTACCTACCCCCTAATAACCCCCCCACTCTAATTACAGAAAATCAAAAAACCTAAGTCACAAAAAATAAAAATTCTACATTACAGAAAATAAAAAAAACCTAAGTCACAAAAAATAGAAAAAGGAACATTACAGAAAAAAAAAAAAAAATACATTACAACCCCCCCACTAAAGAAAAAAAAATTACAAACCTGAAAAAGAAATACATACAGAATACATACAATACAATACAATACAAATAAAATACAATACCCCCTATCTATCTAACATACAATCAATACTAATATACAATAAATCCTATCCATCTAAAATACATCCCCCAATCTATCTAATATACAGTAAATCCTATCTATCTAAAATACATACCCTTATCGAACATACAATAAATACTATATAATATACAATAAATCTTAACTATCTAAAATACATAGCTTTATCTAACATACAATAAATGCTATCTACATACACAAACCCTAATTCTAACCTAAAATAAAATAATTAAGACCACTTACCTTTGCAGATGTCAGTTCAGATCACCAACCTAGGGGAAAAAACTAAACAAATTAGTACAACACATTTACATACAATAAATAAACATTATAAACATTCTAAATATTCTACTCACCCTTTCAGCATGTCCCCGTCCTTCTTCTTTTCTTCTCCGACGAGGACCCTGTTAAAAAAAAACATTACATTAGTACAACATACATATAAACATAAAACAAAATAAAATAAACATAATATAAATTGTACTTACCTCCCCGCGATGTCCCTGGCCTCCTCCTCTTCTGCCCCGGCTGGAACAATCTGCGCTCTAAAAAATAAAAAAATTACTAACAGAGGTCCACACTCGCAGACCTCCCCGACGCTAATGAGCCTCCTAGAGCCTTTTCCGGAAGGAAATAGGCAATGGCGCCTTCTGATTGGCTGAAAACGCTGTCTATCAAATTTCAGCCAATCAGAAGGTGCCAATGTGTGAGCCAATCAGGATGGGATACATCCCTATCTCCTATTCTGATTGGCTGAAGGAGCTATCAATCTTTTTTAAACCAATCAGAAGGCACTATTGCTTCCAGACAATTACAATGGGATACACCCCCACAGGGTGATTGGCTGGAGGGATCTGCGCATTCTGATTGGTTGCAGTGACAACAGCCAATCAAAAGGCGCTATACCCTTCAGCCAATCACAATCGGACACAATGAAGTATGTTTTATTTTTAAGACTTGTTTAAAGATGTGTCGAAAATCTACATTAGTGATTTAATGACAATTAAACTTGTAATGGATTAAATGGTCATGATCAATAAGACCTCCATTGATTGCGGTCTTGAAATTCACAACAGTTACGGATCGATTCAATTGAACAAGGCCGCAACTACATGGCCGAAAGCCAAAACCGTAAACATACACCCGTAAGTAGCAGTTCAGGGAGGGGCATGATCAATTAAGCAAATCCGAAAATTACAGCTTAGAGCCAATAAAAATGAGCCTGTCATTATGACGTCAGTAAAACATAGAGGTTAAGCATAAATCAATTAGTGTTTAGAAGCCTGATATGCAATCAGACTGATAATTTGGCAATGTACAAAGTAATAAAAATGAATTACGACACTGTTCTAGTCCATGTGGGTGGCCTGATATGTATTAACTCCTTGATTCCTGAGATTGATATAATACGGAAATGAAACGTAAATAATAAATATTGTTTATAGCAGATTTGCGAGCTTGTGACTGTTGTGCAATTAATTCTAATGTCTTACATCACTTTCCCCATATTTCACAGTGCATTTGTTTGCATTTACAGTACTAGGATCAGGTGTTTAACCGCCTTGCGGGTACTATTTGGTTTTCGTAGGATTTTTGGCTACATTTGCAGTTTACGGGTTTGTAGGCATTTGCGGGCTTGAGGAATTGTAGTACTTTAATAGCGATTTGCGATTGTAACAATTACAGGCTTCAAAGATCAAAGGCTTAAATGGTTCAGAGTTATGATTTTAACTCCGCCAATTGAATAGCAAATTATTTTATGGCTACATTACAGGCTCCAGTAACTACAATTTGCTCAGTTGAGGAGGGGCCCTAGAGTATGTGGGGCTTGCAGGTGAATGGAAGGCTGATATTAATGTTTTATGTGGAGAAAAAAGGAATGGGAGAAAGAGAGAAACAAGGAGAGAGGAACAATGGAAAGTGAAAAAGATGATTGTAAGGAAGAGGGAGATTGGAGGGAAAGAGAGCAGCTGAGAAAACAGAAGAAAGTAATAAGGGATGAGGAAATCTGAGGAAGAGAAAAAGGGAATGTGAGTAAGTTGAGAGAGCGTGCAAGCTAGAGAGGGAATTGCTGAAATGGATCAGAAATGGAGAAAAGAATAAATAGTGAGAGGGAAACACAACTATAGGGTTAAGTATAAAACACCTGAGATAAAACACGCCTCATTGAACATATGATGGACATTTTCTATGACTGCTTATGACTCATTACAGTTTAACTAATTTGGTTTTCTTTAGTTTTTAGGCGTTGTGGATGGCGAGGGCACATATATGTAGTAAGTATCTAGACTGCAACTAAGATTTTTTTTATCAGAAAGTTATATGGTAGAGTTATATGGACAGTTTAAGGACTTGGAGGAGTTTTAAAAAGTAATTGAGAAGTGTATATGGAGAGTATATATCAATAAATAAGATGAGTTATATGTGAAACTGTATAGAGCAGGTAGGTAAGTGATTATATGGAACTGTAGGGGACAGTTTATATGGAGATATGATATGGATTAATTACATGGAAATATAGTTTTTACAGTCAAATAAGAGCAGCTATTAAATGTTATATGGAGTAATCTAGTTTCAATGATATTTACTGTATCAAGTAATACTGTGAGTGGAAATATGATTTGTAGAATAGAGTAAGATGATGAATAGCATAAAATAATTTTTAGTATTGGGAAAAGTTTTAAAAAGTTGTAATATAAATTTTTCATACAGTTATAGGCAAGGCTTAATGAAAACAGAAAAAATATGTACAGAGATGAACTAAAATAAGTTATATGAAATGGTTATTTAATCTATAGGAGGAGTAAAATTACTATGTCAATGATGAAATAAAGACAGTAGGCACTTTATAAAAAATAAAAATGTGTTTGGCCTAGAGCAGCAATGTGATTATAAAAGTAATCTAACGTATATACTCACGTATAAGCCGAGTTTTTCAGACCTTTTTTAAGGCTAAAAAGGGCCCCCTCGGCTTATACTTGAGTCACTCCCCTCATGTCTCTCTAACCCCCCCGTGTCTCTCTAACCCCCCCCGTGTCTCTCTAACTCCCCTGTGTCTCTTTCCCTCCCCCCTCCTCATCCTCAACCCCCCCTCCTCATTCTAAACCCCCTCCTCACTTTTTCCCCTCTACATACCTCCCCCTCACTTACCTGCTTCTTCTCCGGCCTCTGCTCCTTCCATCTTGACCCGGCGCGCATGTGACGTCACATGCGCGCTGCGTCATTATCATATACCGTGTGCCGGCACCTGGTATATGCTAATGACGCAGCGCGCATGTGACGTCACATGCGCACCGGGTCAAGACGGAAGAAGCAGAGCCTGGAGAAGAAGCAGGTAAGTGAGGGGAAAGGTAGATGGGGATGTATTTAGGGGGTTTAGAATGAGAGGGGTTGAGGATGGAGGGGTTGAGGATGGAGGGGTTGAGGAGAGGGTTGATGAGGAGGGAGGTTGAGGAGGGGGTGAAAGGGGGTTGAGGATGAGGATGGGGGGGTTGAGGATGAGGATGGGGGGTTGAGGGGGGAGGATGAGGATGGGGGGATTGAGGAGTGAGGTTGAGGGGGGGTTGAGGATGGGGGGTTGAGGAGGGGGTTGAGGATGAGGAGGGAGGTTGAGGTTATGGAGGGGGGTTAAGGTTGAGGAGGGGATTGAGGATGGGGGGGTTGAGGAGGGAGGATGAGGAGGGAAGTTGAGGAGGGGGTTGAGGATGAGGAGGGAGGTTGAGGTTATGGAGGGGGGTTAAGGTTGAGGAGGGGGTTGAGGATGGGGGGGTTGAGGAGGGGGTTGAGGATGAGGGGGTTGAGGAGGGAGGTTGAGGATGAGGGGGTTGAGGAGGGAGGTTGAGGATGAGGGGGTTGAGGAGGGAGGTTGAGGATGAGGAGTGGGGTTGAGGAGGGAGGTTGAGAATGAGGAGGGGGGTTGAGGAGGGTGATAAGGGAGGGGGGGAAGAGACACAGGGAAGGGAGAGGGGAGAAGAGACACGGGAGAGAGAGGGGGGACACAGAGGGCACAAGAGGGACACACTAGGCTTATTCTCGAGTCACTCATTTTACCCAGTATTTTGTGGTAAAATAGGTGCCTTGGCTTATACTCGGGTCGGCTTATACTCGAGTATATACGGTAGGTAATCTCGTTTTTGTGAAATACATTTAATACAATTCTTGTTTTATTAAATTCAGTTAACACCCATATTAAGGAGGCATGGTGAGTTGAAAGAAAGACACCCACCTCAAATATATAAAGATCAGAACCAACACTCCATCGCTCATCTGACTGTAAATAAAATCTTTCCACCACTGTAATTATCATATAGGCCCCATTAATCTATACATACAGTGCCTTGCAAAAGTATTCACCCCCCTTGGCATTTTGCATGTTTTGTTGCCTCACAAGCGGAAATTAACATGGATTGTTTGAGGATTTGCATCATTTAATTTACTGAACATGCCCACAACTTTGAAGATGTTTTATTTATTTTATTGTGAAGCAAAATAACAGTAAAACTAAATGTGCAAAACTATTCACCCCCCTAAAGTCAATACTTTGTAGTGCCACCTTTTGCGGCAATCACAGCTCTAAGTTGCTTTGGATAAGTGTCTATGAGCTTACTTACACCAAAAAGGTCCCGCGAGCACCAATTAAGCAAATAATAAAGCCATCCTGCACTTTGATGAGACGTGAAAGTGATTGGAGAAGTTAGAATTCATAGCACAACATTCCCCTACACTCAAACCTGAAAATCATTTTTTGTTTAATTCATGTCAAATTTCCGTGTACAAAGTCCCCCGGGCTTGGAGCACATCAGACCCACAAAGGCTGCGGGATTAGCCTCCGTCAAGTGCGTAAATGGGTAAAATAGACACACTGGTCGTAAAGGGCTTACTTACAAGTCGTAGCATAGAAAAGCCATCCTGTACTTTTATTAAAAGTGAATGTGATGTTTGGTTAGAATTAATAGCTCAACATTCCCCTACTCTCAAATCTGCAAATAAAGAAATGTAATTTCATGTTCAATCTTTGTGTTCTATCTATCATGCAAGCCTGCACGGGTTTGAATAACGAGCTACGGGCTTGGAGGTCAATCACCCGCCAAACCCGTACGGGATTCAGCAAGGAGCTACGGTTGTGAGCTACGGCCAGAAGTCTCAAGCCTGTAAACCTGGTTTTCCTGGCGCCAATTGGAATCAATTAACCAATAGGAAGACGCCAATCAAGGCCGCAAATAGTTTAAAAGTGTGGGAAATTCGTAAATCTGTGACTGTGTTGTATACTGTGCAAGTAGACACACAGGTCTTGGAGTTGGAGGGATTTTGAAGAGAGAGAAAGATAGAGAGCGAGCGAGAGCAATTGATAGAAAGAGACAGAGAGAGAGAGATAGTGAGTTAGTGTGTGAGAGTGAGTGTTAGAGTGCAAGACAGTGCGTGTTAGAGGGCGAGAGAGAGAAATAGAAAGTGTGAGGAAGAGAGATAGAGAGTGATTGAGAAAGACAGAGAGTGAGGAGAGGAGGTGAGTTGGAGGGAGAGAGAGAAGGCAGTGCAGGGAGAGGCCAGGGAGAGCAGGGACCCCAGCCACAGGATGGCCAGCAAGCTGCTGCTGTTTCAAAAAAAAAGAGCAGCAAACTTTCATGCTCAGGAGATTGATGCGCTCCTAAGTGGAGTACGTGCCACCACTCCATATTAACCGGCAGGAGTGAGGTGAGGCCCAGGCAGAGGACAGATGCCTGGAATGCAATTGCTGCTGAAGTCTCTGCACTGGGGCATGCCAACCTGACCTGGCAGCCTGTCCAGCACCGGTACCAGGACTGCCGCATGCAAGTAAAAAAAAAAGATGGTGGACGAGGCCAATGCGGGGAACCGGTGGTGGGCCTACTGCTACGTTTAAATACCCCGGTTGGGAGGCCACAGTGAAGAAAATGATCGAGCCAGCGTCAGTTGTGTGCATCCTTGGCCTGGTGGACTCGGGTGGGTCAGAAAGCCTGCAATGTGAGTACCGTATACACCTTCACACTCTCATATGCACGCACATGTACCCCACACAGATAAATAACTGTCGTTGAATTGCACTGTAAGATATCTGGTTGTGACTACAGATATATGATGCATCAAAAATCATGTAAATCCAGTGTGAAGAAATATACTTGTCAGAATTGTTAGCAATTAAATATATGTCCAATACCCCCACCTGTTGGTTCAGAGTGCATATAAAGCATACATGACAACTCCATTGCAATTGTTTGTTTATTGTCATGAGTTCCCCTGTCACACTCTACCCCATGTTAAACTGGCCCAATTATAGCTGTTTGGCTTAACACTCCTACTGCTTAGAACCCATGTACATCTTGAAACTAGGTATAGCGGATGTATCCTGTTTTATGTGGGCATTTCAGTATGCGCTGGAAGAGTTCTGCCGCCGACTCTAGGGATGTGGCTGCGCTCGCGTCCCCATGTAGCCGTCAAAAATAGTTGGTACACCCAAAGCCCCTAACCCTCTAACCCATACCCCCTAACTGTAGCCATAACCCGAAACCCATAACCACTTACCCGGCCTGCTGGGCTGGCGTAGCTAGAGTCGGTGGCGGCGCGCTTCCAGAGATGCGCACATACAACAGGATAGGTCTGGTATAGCTGTAGATCCTGATTGATTATACATCCCCATGAGACTACATGTATGGATGTGCACGCTGCAGCATATGCGGATACAGACTCTGATGGACTGCAAGTGTGTTTCGTGTACCAGCCTAATCTGGACCATGTTACATTAGCATGCTAACGCATATTGCTGAGGATTGGTCACAGATTGGTCTGTCTCACACACTGGCCAACAGATTCAGATGAGCACATGTCCTAATGAACTGCAGTTGGCACACCGCACAAGCATTACATATATTCATATGAGCCTTGGGACCTTTCCTGTTAATTGACCATGACTGCTGGTAGCAGCCGTGAGCAGCCTCTACATGTCACAGCATTTTACTAGATATTATAAAATTATGCAGATTTAGTGGGTTATGGTGGGGTTAAGGTAAGGGTTTCGGATTAGGGTGAGGCTAGGGCTTTTGGGTTTGTGTGTAAGGTGAAAATAAAGTATATAACAGGGGCAGCGCCATCTATCAGCCCCTTGGTCCAACTGCTGCTGCCAGCAGTCGCTGTCACATAATAGGAAAGATCCCAGCCAGGATCCACAATGCTAATGATGCAGATCAATCTTTATTTGCGTCAAAAACATTCACAGCCAATTACAAGTCACTATGATCTCAGGGATATGGAAACACACATCAATCAATTTTCAGAACAACATTACTCAAATACAAATCTTGTTTCATGTCAGTACCAGCCAGGCATACCCTGCCATCTCAGGGACCAGAAATCCTGGGCCCTGCACCTTGCCAAGATGCAGGCCCACCTGCAGCAGGACCACTTGGGGAAAGTCCACCTGGGCCCTCAGCAAGATGGCAGCCATCAGCTCCAACAATGCCCCCTCCAGCCAGGAGGATGATGGCGCCTGGGTCCCAGTCAATGTGGGCTGGAGTTGCAGCTACTGGTGCCTTAGCACATGGAGTGGCAGATAATGGTGCCCTGGAGCATGGGGCCCCGGCAGGGCATGTGGCTACAACCAGCCCCACAGCCCACTCTGGCCCTGCAGGCCACTCCAGCCCCGCAGGCCTCTCCAGCACGGCAGGCCCTCCGGCCTCGCAGGCCGCTCCGGCACGGCAGGCCACTCCGGCACGGCAGGCCACTCCGGCATGGCAGGCCACTCAGCTCAGCCATGCCTTAAGCCAGAGGACTCTCTTATTGCTCACATTATCATTGTTTGTTTTCGTTTGTACTGTACCATGATTGTTAAACACCAGATGAATGCTACAAAACAATGTTATTTTATTAGTACATACATCTTCCTTCAATATACCAGCCCTGTGTTAATGTAGGGTTGGGGTAACAGCCACTAGTCCAGCTGAGGGCGGAGGTAATATTCCTGAGTTTGATTCCAGTAACAGCTATGCATGATATTCGTGTTTCTGACACATGGAGATATTCATTCAGGGTAAATATCAAAAGTACACCCCTAAGTGAAAGTGTAAATATTTTGCGGGGCCACCATTATTTTCATACACTGACTTAACCCTAATGGGGATGGAGTTCACCAGAGCTTCACAGGTTGCCACTGGAGTCCTCCTCTACTCCTTCATGATGTTATCGTGGAGCTGGTGGATGTTAGAAACCTTGCACTCCCCAGCTTCCATTTGAGGATGCCCCCACAGATGCTCGATAGGGTTTAGGTCTGGTGACCTACTTGGCCAGTCCATCAACTTTTTACCTTCAGCTTCTTTAGCCAGGCAGTGGTCGGCTTGGAGGTGTGTTTGGGGTCGTTATCATGTTGGAATACTGGCATGCGGCCCAGTCTGGAAGGGAGGGGATCGTGGTCTGCTTCAGAATGTCACAGTACATGTTGGCATTCATGGGTTCCCTCAAAGAACTGTAGCTCCCCAGTGCTGGCAGCACGCATGCAGTCTCAGTCCAAACATATATACACGTCAATATATGATTTATATAATATGTTGTGTGGATTCACCCTATATGCATTTACCTAATGATGTCAGATGCTGCCTCCCCTCTCTCTGCATCGCTGTTTATGTTCAAACTAAGGGTTTCATCTCATATCAATGTTTTTGTGTTCGTTGTGACTTATCCATTTATCTGTAATTCAGGGATTACTTCAACTACTTTTGCTCAGTATAGATGTATACTTTTGGTGGTGGGAGTGTCATGGTGGGGGCCTGCATGACTGCTGCCGGCACTGGGGAGCTACAGTTCATTGAGGGAACCATGAATGCCAACACGTACTGTGACATACTGAAGCGGAGCATGATCCCCTCCCTTGGGAGACTGGGCTACAGGGCAGCATAACATAACGACCCCAAACATATCGCCAAGACGACACTGCCTTGCTAAAGAAGGTAAAGGTGAGGTACTGGCCAAGCTTGTCACTAGACCTAAACCATATTGAGCATCTGTGGGGCATCCTCAAACTGAAGGTGGGGGAGCGCAAGCATGTGATCCTGACCTCAATATCAGTCTTAGAACAGATCCTTGGGTCTGATGTAAGTAACAATGAACCTGGCTGCTGACCTTTGTGTCCTCTCCGTATTAATGGCTATTTGCCCATATTACTGATTATCCACAGACCTAGCTAATAGTTAGTAATGCTTGCAGATGGGAATCAGGTGAGTTGGTATATTGGTACATTATTTAAAACTGTACTGTACACACATTGTGATTATTTTTTTTTTTTTATCAATTATTTCAGATTTTTTTTTGGTCAACACACTGTATGTGTGAAACTGGATTGGATTACACAGTCCAGAGGTTGAATCATCTGTTTCATTGAGCAGAACTAGTTGCAAGTTGTAAGTGCTATGCACATAAATGGTTTCTTCAGTTAAATGGAGAGGTTTGTGATGATCCTTTTTTTCATCAGATTCCGGTTGCGGCGGTGTAGTGACCGCATGTGACCCTGGTAGGTGCTATGCATCATGCTTATTCTAGACTATTAGATTGGCCCCTGTAGGTTCCCCTTTTTTCCAGCCTCTTGCTCTCCGAGGACCCGCCCGCACCACACCCATGATATTAATGCAGTTTTGACCACTGCTGATTGTGGTCTGTCTATCACAATAAGCTTTGTTATACCGTTCTGTGAATGCACAATCTTGACCACTGCTGATTGTGGTATGTATAAATCAATCAAGCTTTGTTATACTGTTATGTGAATGCCCAATCTTGACCACTGCTGATTGTGGTATGTGTAAAAAAATAAAGCTTTTTTAGACCGTTCTGACTGTGTCCGTGTGTTATTAATATTTTGGGTTCTATGACATCCACGTGCATTACATTAGTGTCACATTCCTATAAATGTAAACTGATGAGCCCTAGTTAACATGCAATAGATCAATACATATAAAACTGTTGAAAAGTCAGAATAGCTTTAGATACCATATGATCACAAATATCACATCTACTAATAATATAGGGTTAATACCCATGACAAGTCTGATTAGCGATTCTGTGGAGTAGGAACATTCCCCTGAGGGCCTACAATTATTATTATTGTTTATTTGTAACGCGCCAACATATTTCGCAGCGCTACAGTGAATAGGACAGGTGACACTGGAGTGTTTTCCAGTTCCTTCTCTATTTGATTGGGATTAGTCTGACCTCTCTGCTAAGAAGTTCCCACCTACACTGGCCCTATGTGGTATAGCTCACAGCTTCATTGAAGTACACAAACCCCTTCACCAATACCACTTAGCATATGTGTGAATACAGTTAGTTGCCCAATAATGAACATGCATTGGCTAAATATCCTTTGGTTATCATATGTTGTAATGGCCATGCACATGCCAATATGACAAACCATGCTGCAACATGCATAATATGATTGAAGCCACACTACCCAATTCAATAGCAAGAGTAAAACATGAGTCAGGTCATATGAACCCTTTGCCACGCACATGAGCCCTATTGGGATCCCTTAAATCTCTATCTAATTGCATATACATCTCGCTCATCACATCTACATTTGGTAACACTATTATTTTGCAAATTACATCGCCACATGGCATATATCAAGTAGCAGGGAAACATTGTAATGTATGTTGTTCAGTTCTTCAGTTGTGTCTGACACTCTGTGACCCTATGAGCTGCAGCACATTCAGCTAGGTCTCTGCCTGTGCTGTTATCCACGGTTTGCATGCTAAATATACTGGTGTGGTTTGTCAGTTCCTTCTCAAGTGGATTGGACCTTGTCTGATCTCTCTGCTATGACGTGCCCACCTACAGTGGCCCTACATGTTATAGCTCTCAGCTTCATTCAGGTACACAAGCCCCTTCACACCACTTAGCAATGCTGAAGGGGACCAGGGGAACATGCACCACACACATCTACTCTGACCCATCAGGAAAGGCCGCAAGCTCTGGGATCGACAGCAAACTCACCGCCATCAGGCATAATCTCTGCTACGCCCATTCTGGTGGGAGCCATGTGCCAGGTGTCTTGTTATTCCCATTTGGTGAACTTCCAAACTGTTCTGCTATTTTTAAATTTACATGGGTGAGGGTTGCTAAGTGGTGGTGGTGGTGAAGCAGCGAGCTACTGTAGGTGGGCAGGTCATAGCAGAAAGATCAGAC
Organism: Discoglossus pictus; assembly: GCA_027410445.1. Taxonomy (NCBI): domain Eukaryota; kingdom Metazoa; phylum Chordata; class Amphibia; order Anura; family Alytidae; genus Discoglossus; species Discoglossus pictus. The sequence continues at coordinate 64,907,189 of CM050163.1, read as the reverse complement.
AAATCCGAATCCACTAGGAGGAGGAACTGACAACCCACTACAATATCTTTGGCCTTCAAACTTTGGAGAACAGCACAGGCAGAGACCTAGCTGAATGTGCTGCAGTCCATAGGGTCACGGAGAGTCGGACACAACTGAAGAACTTAACCACATATAATGAAATATTCCCCTGGTACTTGATATATGCCAAGTGGCTGTCTGATTTGGCCACTATTTGTATTCTCTAATGTAGATGTGATGAGCGAGATGTGTATTCTATCGTTGATCAACCATATAGCGTGCATCGAATGTTCGCTGTCATCTGCGCACAGACACATTGGCCTGCTGTTGTTGATACGCGCGACAGGAGGCTGGCGGATCTAATCATTAGGATTAGGATGTGGGGTGTAAGGGTTAGGATTAGGCTGCGGCTACAAGGGTTAGAAGGGTTTATGGCATTAGGTCATATCACTTGGCCCTTTCATCGACGCGCAGTAGTCAAAAATATTACAACTGCGCAATGATGTGGGACCACTCATGTCAGCTACATGTTGTCAAAACACATTTGCTGTGCGCGCCAATGTTGGGGTGACATATTCTATTATAGGGCTGTTTTAGAGGCTACAATGGAACCTGTATGTGTGTTGACCAATCAAACATATGAGGAATATTAAACTAATTTGAACTATTGTTCATTTGGAGGCTGTAATGCTTGGGCCTCCATTTTAGGGTTACAGGCTTAAACCATGCAGACTGCAAAAACCGTAACAAAATGGATACCTTCAACCTCGAAGCACGTACGGCCTTTAAAAACGAGCTGCGGGCTTGGAGGGCAGCCCGCACGGGCTTGAATAAGGAGCTACGGGCTTGATCATTGAAGTCTGTGGGACTTGTACGGATTTTAAAATCAAAGTACAATTTGGCGATGTGCAAGCTTGAGAATGTTTTCTATTAATCCTCATGCCCCCCCATTATGTTCCCCATCATTTACAGTGCTTTGCAGTGCTGGATTGAATATATATTGGCTTCTACAATGCTTGGTTTGCGGCCCTCCATCTCCGAACCCGTACGGGTTTTAACAAGGACGAGCCCGCGGGACTACGGGACGGAAAGTAAACCGTAAATAATATATCGGATTTGGGCTGATGTGCAAGCTTGAGAGGGTGTTGCTATTAATCCTCATGTCCCCCATTATGATGCCTAGCATTTACGGAGCTTTACAGTGCATTCTCAAATTTATATTTGCATCTACAGTTTTCTGACTTTGCGGCCGGAAAACAAGATTTACGGGCCCTGGGAAAAAGCTTCCGGCCGTTTGCATGATATGCGGCCGGCCGGAAGGGGATATCCTTGCGGCGCAGTCAGCAGACACATTTCAGCCACTCAGCAGCATACACTCCATTCCAGAGCCTTCCATCTGAAGGACACCATCCATTTTAGAATCATTCTGAAGCTACATTCGTTGAGAGAGGACAGATATTGTAGCTGCTGCTGATTTAATAGGGAAATAGATAGCCAGGCTGTGTATTTAGCTTCCACTACAGACCTGAAGGACTCATCTGATATCTGCTGCAAGGACAGCAACCCAAAAAGCCCTTTTTAGGGCTAGAACATCATTTATTTATTTATTTTTCTGTGTAATCTAATTGCATATGCCTGCCTGCCAGCGTGTGTGTGAGACAGGCTAACACCTAACAGCTTATATTGAGCTCAGTGAAATAAAACAACACTTTTTTGACTGTAATCGATTAAATATCAGTTACCTGCCTACAGGCGTGTGTGTGTGAAGCCTATTGCATCTACTCTGCCAACTTTTGCCAGTGCACAGTGATACGTCATATCTGGTGCAACCGTAGTGTACAGTGACATAAAACAACACTTTTTTGACTGTAATCGATTGAATATCAGTTGCCTGCCTACAGGCGTGTGTGTGAAGCCTACAGCGCCTACTCTGCCAACTTTTGCCAGTGCACAGTGACACTCATATCTGGTTACACCTTAGATTGCACGAGCAGTGCCCCAAATTTGAAGTGGGAGGACCGACCAAGCATCTTTTTCCATCTCCCTGTTCCAAAAATCCATGCCATATACACGTCCCCTGATAGGTGACGTAACAGGTATTAAACTGATAGGAATAAATAGTACAACTTAATACACCACTCCTATCTGGTGGCACATTACATTGCACGTGCAGTGCCCCAAAGTCGAAGTAGGCGGTCCGACCAAGCATCTTTTTCCACCTTCCTGTTCCAAAAATCAATGCCCTATACACGTCCAGGATTTTTATCCCAAAATTGGGATCCAGCCACATGGACTAATGAAGTAAAGTCAGTGTTTTCAAATACATTTCAGACAAGTCAACGAAATGAACCTAATCTCAAAATAGAATTTGTGGAATTAAATTGGATATATAAGAAACAATATCAGGTATGGTGGCTAGCTTGGAAAATTACCTAAGCAATAAATTGGTACCTAGAGGGTTACAAATAAACCTATTCCTACTATTAAGGATCTATCTGAAGATTTCATAAAGAAATGGGACTCTGTGTTATTAAAATGCTCACAGGGACTGGGGGGCGGAGCTTGTACCTACAAGGAGCCGGACTTGTTTGTGCAGAGCTGTGGCAAAAAACTGCATAACTGGGCTTATTAAATGCCCTTAGTGTCCCACAAACTTCCCCAAAGTGGCTGGGGGAGCAGAGAGGACGACCCGGGACCTCCATAGTTCTTTTGGGGTTCACAACGGGAGGTGCAGCGGCTCCACGGCGGAGACAGAAGGGGAGAAGCGTCCCCAACGCAATCAGCTGCCCCCCTGCTGAGAGGTACTGGAGGAGAAAGCCTGGGAGAGCCTTAGAGGATCGGCACATCGGAGATCCGACTGGGCAGTGTGGTGAGGTCTGACCAGGGGGCCCTATCAGTTGGTGGCTAGGCATAGACCTGGGGAGATCGGGCGGCGGCCATTTTAGCTTGCCACACGGAGAGAACTCCGGTTTTAGGCCCAGGTGCTGCACTTACCCTGAAAGCCTTGCAACATTTCCCCAAAAGGGTCCGGTGGCAGCTGGGTCCGGCCGGAGGGGTGCTGGGGGGTCTGTACCCAAAACTGGAGCCCAAAGGGCGGCAAGACGGGGGGAAGATAATAAAAAAAGCCTGCAAAAACGGGTGGCGGCCATCTTAGACTTCAGGCCAGGAGAAGAAGCTAAGGCCTTATTACCACTGCAATTTGGTCTTTATGGATACAAAGGAAAAACCACAGCCTGACCCTGAACTGTGAGTACTCAGCTGCATTGCAGGTTCATAGGTCCCTACATATGCCACATCTACATTTAAACAATTTCTATCAGTGTTACAGAATATTTAAAGCCTACAAGTGGTAGTATATAAGCAATACCCAGGAAGTAAAGTCTGACACACATGACAAGTGTGATAATTGGCAAAGCAGTATGGGATTAATATTCAGGGCTGCAGCTTTCAGGCTTCACTTGCAAACCAACAAGATTACCAATTACTACGATCAATTTAACTACTCTACTTGCTTATTGAACATTGCTTGCATGTGAAAAGAGAGAAATGCAGGCCTAATATGATTCACAGGGGGAGACCTTGACAGATCATGGCATAGCAACACAGTACGCCACAACTTGTAAAAGAACAAGCCGGAATCCTACTCTAACAAAAACACATCCCTTAAAAGGGGCATACACCTACGCAGCAACCTTAGTATACCATATTCTGTGGAGGGTCCACTGAAGCCCAAGATGGGAAAAAGTAAAAAATCCCTCCCACTTAAGAGAATTACAGACTACTGCAACCCCCCCGAAACCCCTGGTGAGGTGAGATCTGACCCTTCTGAGGAATCGGAGAAGGAGATACAAAATGCAGTCCAGATGGATATAAATCTCTCCAAGAGTGCGATGGCACAAATTGAAAAACTGTTTCAAGCTTACACGACTAAAACGGTGGATGCAATCAGGAAAGACATCCAGGACCTAGGTCAAAGAACCCACCAACTAGAAGAAACAGTGGACCAAATGGTTGAAGCACAGGATAGAGACAGGAGGGAGACGCATCAGAACGCGTCACGCATAGCGACTCTAGAGGACAAGTATGAAGATCTAGAGAATCGATCTAGAAGACATAACATAAGAATAAGGGGGATACCAAAAGCGATAATGAATCTGAAAAGATATATTATGGACTTGCTTACTGTGATCTTACCAGAAGGGGCAGAAGCGGACATTGATATAGAAAGAGCGCATAGGGCGCTAGGAGCTTCTCGTAATATGGATACCCCTAAAGATGTAATTGTTCGATTCTCCCGACAACAGTCAAGGGATTTAGTTCTAGCTGCAACTCGAAAGATCTCGGATCTTAGAGGACCAGATGATGCTCAGCTTATGGTGTTTGCAGACCTTTCTCCTATCACGTTGATCAGGAGAAGAGAAATGAAACCGGCATTGGGAATACTCATCCAACATGGCATCCAATACCGATGGGGCTTCCCTTTTGCCCTGATCTTTCAATATAAGGGAAAAACCCACATGGCCCACAGTTTGGAAGACTGCCAGTCATTGCTACAAATGCTACATATAACTTCTGATGGCGGACATAGAGACCCTGAAGGTCAGCGTGCGACCCTGAACCCTCTCCCTAAGGGACAGTGGAACACGGTTCCTCTCAGGAGTAAAAGCAGACTTGGAGAGGCTGACACATTAGAGGCCATGACTAACCCTCCAGAAAGACACACCAAGACTCGGGGAGAGGAACTGAGGATTTGTACAGAAATGGAAGGAACTTAATAATCAACAATTAAAAAACTCTGAAAATAAAGGGAAAAAAAAAAAAGAAAATCAGCTGGGCCCCAAGCTGGAGGGGTCCAGGAATTTACCTTGCTGATGCACGGAACTTATTTATCTGGATTTCGGTGTCTGGAGAACTTCTTAATCTTCAAAAATGTTGCTTTTTACAGTTGTGATATTTTTTTTCAGCTAGTTAATATGTTGCTAGTTATAATGTTGGTTAAATAATCTGCAGTGTCAAGGAAATCCCCCCTCTCCTTAATTGGAACTTTTTTACCTCAAAGAAATCTATTACCCCTTCCTAACGGGGCTGTATTAGAGAATGGCAGGTTCATTACTCTTTCTCCTAGAAGCCAGGATATACGATTGGCGTAGGAAGCTATGTGTATTAAAAGCAATATGTATGATAGTACTCCTTGATAACTGCAAAGATATTGATCTTCTTGTGAACTCCTCAATTGTTAACCTGTCTTCTTGTTATGTTTTTCACTTTCAGAATTGCGTGCTCGACTCTCATCACTACAACAGCTTCAAAGAGCCTTTTGTCTTGGCTCAATCGCCTCTCCGGTCGACCCATCCATCCCGGCTAATACTAAAACAAGGTAAGATGATTAGACCAAACTATCTTCGGCTGCAAGACAGAAATGGCTAGAGCTTTGAAGGAGAAGTATAGTTTTTTTTTAACACACAACGTTAAGGGCTTTAATTCCCAATTTAAAAGAAGGAAAGCCTTCCTGTACTATCAGACACAGAAACCGTCTATAATATTTATGCAGGAAACGCATTTTGCAAAAAATCATATTCCTTCATATTTAAACAAGGAATATATCATATATTTCACTCTTCAACCCAAAGGTCCAAAAAAGCGGGAGCCACCATTCTTATTCACCGTAACTTTCCCTTTCAGATAGACTCCAAATTGATAGCTAAGGATGGGCATTATGTCATTTTGCGGGGAACAATTCAAGAAATCAAACTAACGCTGGTATCCTTCTATGCAGACACGGTGGCAACCCATAAAAGTCTACTACATATGTTGAAAAAAGTAGAACCTTGGTCAGATGGTCTGGTGGTGATAGGGGGGGACTTCAATCTTGTTCTAGAGCATGGGCTAGATCGTTCGAGTTCCCAGGCAACTAATAGAAGCTACAAAAGATTAAAGGGGTATTAGATAGATTGGGTTTAGTGGATGCCTGGAGGGGACATCATCCTAATAGTTGCGAATATACTTACTATTCACATACGCATGGGACCTATTCACGGATAGACACGATTTTGGTAACCTCAATGTTTTTTGACCAAACCAGGGGCTCGGAAATTTTGGTATGCCCGTGGTCAGACCATTCAGCAGTTTCCTTGGATATGGATCTTGGTGGAGACACAAGGAGTCCATATTCCTGGAAAATAAATGAACGTATGTTAACAGATCCGGCGCTAACGGGCCAGATACAGAAAGAGATGCAACAATATTTTGAACTAAATAATACCCCGGTATCTAATATAGGATGGATGTGGATGGCCCATAAGGCCTATATCAGGGGGATGTGTATCAAGATGGCATCTGCCATAAAAAAAATAGTATACGTCAGGAACAGGAACTTACTACAAAGTTACGAGATCTAGAATTACAGAATCAAACACACCCCTCCACCAGAATCTGCCATAGAATAGATGACACTAGATTAGAACTTGATGCCTTGCTTTCGCATAAGACAGAGAGCGCCCTGAGACGGACGAATCAGCTGTTTTATTCCAAGGCTAATAAACCAGACTCCTTTCTGGCACGGAAGCTTCGGTCTAAAACAGCATTGTCTAGAATTTTGAGGATTAGAACTAAGGCTGGGAAGACAACAGTGAGTCAAAATGAAATTAAACACACATTTAGGGACTTTTATAATTTGATCTATTCGACAAAGATAAACCCGAGCCCGGAAGCTCTTAGATCTTATCTGGATTCCTGCGATCTTCCTAAAGCCTCAGAGCAAAATATAGAAGATTTGAATGCGGAAGTAGGTGTAGAGGAGATATTAGAAACCATTAAAAGTCTGAAATCAGGGAAGGCCCCAGGGCCGGATGGCTTCACCAACTCTTATTACAAAGTATTTGGGAACATTTTAGCCTCTTATCTTAGTTGTCTATTTAATGCCATACTAAATGGGGGATCTATGCCCCCGGAACTCAATAAAGCGAACTTAGTAATCTTCCCTAAAGAGGGGAGGGATCCCCTGGAGCCGAAAAATTATCGACCCATATCCCTTATGAACGGGGATATTAAATTATTAACCAAAATTATAGCAAATAGGATGGCAAAGTTTCTCCCAACCCTAATACACAAGGACCAGACCGGGTTCATACAACATAGACAAACGGTAGATAATATTCGAAGGACCATGAATGTTATACACTTGGCCTCCCAAAGTAAGACACCTCTTTGTGTATTGGCGCTGGATATGGAGAAGGCATTTTAAACAGTAGAGTGGCCTTATCTATATGCAGTACTAGCTAAATTCGGTATTGAAGGAAACTTTATACGTCTAATCAGAACACTATATAAAAGTCCTGAAGCTCATATAAGATTACCCGGGACAGGAGTGGCTTTGGTAGACGTCCAAATGGGTACCAGGCAAGGGTGCCCCCTGTCTCCACTGCTATTTGCACTGGCTATTGAGCCTGTGGCTCAAAAAATAAGAGGAGAAAGGGAGATCGCGGGTCTGCAGATAGGCCACCACCACCTGAAATGCTCACTATTCGCAGATGATCTCTTATGCACTCTAATGGACCCTATAAACTCTATACCTAACCTATTGTCTACTCTAAGGGAATTTGGAACCATGCCAGGGCTACAAATTATTGAAGAAAAAACTGAGGCGTTGGGGGTAGGGGTTCCAGGGCCTATAATAGAAACGTTGAAGGCGGCATACAATTTTCAATGGCCTAAAAATTCAATCAAGTACCTTGGAATTAAGCTTACCAAAAATTTAGCGGGTCTATATAAAGCTAACTTCCCACCATTAGACAGTTGACTGAGGACTTGAGGACCTGGTCTAAATACCAAATATCATGGATGGGACGTATAACATCAATAAAAATGACAGTGCTTCCAAAAATTCTGTATCTCTTCCGAACTTTACCAATTAATCTGTGTATGAGGGAAATAGATCAATTCCAGAATACAATATTTAGATTTATCTGGCGTAATAAACCACCACATATTGCGCGGAAAACAATGTACAGGAATAGGCAAAAAGGGGGACTTTCTTGTCCCAACCTGAGACTTTATTTACAAGCAGCACGGCTGGCGTGCATCCCTGTAACCCATTCTAGTAAACTACAACCGCTATGGACCTTTATTGAAAATTGGCAGATGAAACCCCACTCATGGGATACGGTGATCTGGGAGATAGCAAAAGTAGACACGAGATACAGACATACTAACCCAATAATATCTACGACCCTTAAGGCCTGGGATAGGCTTAAAAAATCGAGCAACTTGATTCCACCTCTATCACCACTGATGTCCTTAACATCCTTCCCCGAGTTTGGGGCCACTATTAGCCCAAATTCTAAAATATGGTGGCTGACTAGCCCTCTAAAGAGAATAGGGGAATGGTTTTCCACGGATGCTCTGTTAACACATACTTCTATCATATCCCGGTTTCAAATTCCGGAGAGGGAACTGTGGAACTATCGGAAGTTTAGACATTGGATCTCCTCGTTAACCCATATTTATGGGAATCCTAAACATACAGGTTGGTAATCTATTTGTGCAAAGATACCCTCGATGAAAGGCACCCTAGGATACATATACTCCTACTTGATGGAGTTTCAGAATACACAAAAAACTAAATTTATGGTAAAGTGGGAGCAGGACCTGGGAAAGGAATTAGATGCCATAGCCTGGAAAAGAATCTGTACTAATCTGACAAGGGGCTCATATACATACAGTTTACTTGAGACCTCTATTAAGGTATTACACAGAACCTATTACACTCCCCAACGGATGGCAAAATTTAACAAAAACATAAATGGAGAATGTTTTAGGGGATGCAAAACAGAAGGGAATTTCCTACATATCTGGTGGACATGTCCCATCGCGCAGAAGCTATGGGGAGAACTCACAGACTTATTTACACAAATCACAAAAAGTAATTTGAGACCCGAAATTGAAACATGCCTACTAGGATTGAAAAATTATGATCTATCTAGAGAGCAGAATGAACTCTGGCAATTTTGGACCTTAGCCACTAAAAATTGCATTGCCAAAAATTGGAAAACTTCCACACTACCAATCAAAGAAGTTGTAACAAAGATAAATTATATAATGATAAATGAGAGAATAGCTAATTCATTGCAGAACACAATGCCCCAGTTTACTAACACGTGGTCTCCCTGGTTGATGTCCAAATATAGTGTACAGATCTAGATTGGGATAGGATGGGATAGTTTGGGAAATTAGAGGATGGTGGCGGATGGAGAGGATAGCTGGTTCGCATCTGGATGGAAGCTTTTGGAGTGATGATGAAGGAGCTCACAGGTACTGAATATTTTATATATGTTAACACAAGTTAACATAAGCTGAGGAAGTTTAATGATAGCTAGATATTTTGTAAAATAGTTAAAAGCAAGCATACTTAAGAATGCAGGTTGATAATCAAAAAGAGAAAAAATGTTAGGACGTCTTTTTACATCATACAATAGAAAGTCGTATGGAATTCAGATCTCAGATGGTCCAAATCAATATGGTTAGGGAGCTAAGAGCCTGTATCTCATGCTTATTCTTATATGCTTTATCCACACCATTTTATTAAAAACTCTGGATATTTACTGGACCACGAAGGCTTAACAGGCCAAGAAGGACAGGATGCTTAGATTTTTGTATATCTCCGATCTGTTCTTCACTCTTTTTGTGCTTATGTTTTTTATTTGTATGATAGACTTTTCTATACTATGTTATACTAAACTGTTGTATAAAATTGACTTGCCCTAAATAAAATATTAATTATTAAAAAAATGCTCACAGGAATTGATGAATTTACTATTAGAATGGGAGCAAAAACAATTTAAAGAGACTGAAATGCTGTTAAAGAACAAAATTGAGAAAATTAAAGAGTTTAAATCAAACAGTGAATTTACTCAATTTGAAGATAACTTAGTAAAAAGACAGAGATAAATTCAGATAATTACTGATGGAAAGAAAACACAATAAATTCCAAAGAGACTTTAATGACTTTGAAACAGGCAATATATTCAGAAGACCCAACAAATATAGAAATCCAAGAAATAAAGTAGATTATGTTTTAACTTCAGAATCAGAGTGGTCAGGCTTTGACCAAAAAGATGGTAACCCCATCAATAAGGAAATAAAAAGAAAAGTGTGAATGAATAATGTAAGAAAAGTTTTTTTAGATACACAACCAAAACTAGGAGGGGTAAGAAAAGGCCCAAGCCAGCCAAAACCACACAAAAGATTCAAGAAACACTAAATCCTTTACAGATTTTCAATCTATCGAGTTGTCAGTTATCTGAGGATCATGTATCTTTACAAAAAAAGGTTTAAGCTTTTCACCAATGGAAGAATTTAAGATATTTGAATGGGTAAAAGATGTGAATCCATTCGCCCGTAAACTTGCATTAAAAAAGTTTTACTCCAAAAATAATCCAGTGGATCAACCTAGTAAAGTAGAGAGTAATATACATGATGACACACAAATAAAAGACAACTCTAATTACCTATTGGGACCTTATTCTAAATGTAAACCTAAAAGTAAATATACCCCACCACTATCGATTAGCCCTAATATAGTGTTTGTTCATAATGTAGTGTTCATTAATGAACTAAATAAGATTCTTAATGCTGGTCTAAAAGAGAAAATTATTTCAAAACAAGAATTTGAATTTCTAAATGTGACTAATCCTAAGGTAGCTACTTTTTATTCCATTCCCAAGACCCATAAAAATCCTACTAATCCATCGGGCAGGCCTATAGTGTCAGGTAAAGGCTGCCTCACTGAAAATCTAAGCAAATACATCAATTATTTTCTAAGAGAACATGTTGTAACCTTGACTTCCTATGTGAAAGATACAAAAGAAGTACTTACAAAACTAGATGGTGTAAATATTAGCCAACATTCCTTGTTAGTATCTCTTGATGTAGAGTCCCTCTATCAAATATACGCCATCAGAGAGGACTACATGCAATAGAGTACTTTCTACAAAAGGAAGGAAAAGCATTCAGTAAACACAATGATTTTATGATGAAATCACTAGAATTTGTGCTAACACATAATTATTTTGTGTTTGTACAATTTTTTTATCATCAAATTCAAGGTACAGCAATGGGTACAGCCTGTGCACCCACTTATGCGAATCTGTATTTAGGATGGTGGGAGGAACAAATTGTCTATAGCGAAAACATGGATAGCTACACTCAATATGTAGAACTATGGATTTGCTATATAGATGACATTATGATATTGTGGAATGGGACAAAAGAACATCTTCAGAAGTTTATTACAACATTAAATAATAATGATATGGGCCTGTATCTAACTTCTGACATTAATGAACAAACAATTACTTTCTTAGATCTAAGAATTACTAAACAACAAGATGGCCCAGTAAAAAACAACACATATAGAAAACCCACAGCTACTAATAATTTACTACATGCAAAAAATAGCCATCCAAAAAGTTTGATCTCTGGAATTCCGGTGGGTCAATATTTTAGGATTAAGAGAAACTGTTCTGAGGAACAAGACTTTGAAAAAGAGGCTAAAGAGCTACAATTTCGATTTGAACAACGTGGTTATAAAAAAACGGTATTGAAAACGGTCTATCATAAAGCCAAAGAGGTTAAAAGAGAAAATCTACTAATAGAGAAAACATCTAAGGAAGATAAATATGTTCGATGCATTGGAACATTTAATGAGAAATGGTTTGATGAGAAAAAAATCTTTAACAAGCATTGGCAGATATTACGTGATGATAAAGATTGTGACGGGGTTTGCGTCCTGCTCTTTTCCGTTTTTATTCTCTTTATGGAGGAATCTGGAGACTTTGTATGCTTTCTCAGGCTTTAATATGTGGTTGGCATAACATAAATAAAAAATAGCTTACGGTCAGCAAGAAACAAAAATCTACTTAAACAGACTTACTATGACCTGGAACGCCCTATCTATCCCTGAGGTCGCTACTCGGCCTGTAGGTAAAACAAACACTTCCTCACGGTCTCTTCTGGAAGGAGTAGCTTTCGCACAATAGCGCCACCTAGTGGCCAGGATACAGTCAGTCTCTTAAAAAGGTGGTATTGCCTCCTTGTGGCCTGGATACAAAGAACCTCTACTTTAGTTATATCGCCACCTTGTGGCCGGGATACACATCATCTCCTCTTTAATTATATCGCCACCTTGTGGCCAGGATACACATACTCTTCAGTACATCTGGAAGTCTCTTCCACGGTACTCTTTACACCTTCGTGCATGAAGCATAGGGCCCGCCCGTCTCTCCCGTATGCTTCACCCCAGGGACCATTGAATATATAACCACTCCAACTTGTAGTCACTTTACTCTTACAAACTCAGCCTCTTCCCTGGGGCATAATAAGTCTGGGTACATTCCTTCTGAGGCCTCTGTCAGCTACACACACGCTAGGCCTTTAAGGCAACTCTGCCTGGGGGATTCTCACTAATCCCTTCACACTTCTCTCTTCACACTCAGCCTCTTCCCTGGGGCATAATACGTCTGGGAACCTTCACTGAGAGGCCTCTGTCAGCTACACACACGCTAGGCCTTTAAGGCAAATCTGCCTGGGGATTCTCACTAATCAATTCACTTACTTGGTGTCCTGAGGCTGTATTCACTCTTCCAGCTCACACGACTTGCTGTAGTCCCAGTACTCCCAGTCCCAGTAAATGAGGTGATCTCTTACAGGCTTGTTCACAAAACTTCACTGTACTTCCACACAGGATCACCTTCCACTCTGGGGCTTGCTTCTGGCGGCAGCACACCTGCCCAGAGCCTAGTCAGTCACACCCCCTTTCCATGTCTGCTTTCAGGCTTTTAAAGGGAAGTTGCACAAATTAGCAGTTCTTCAGAAGTTTTAACTCTGTCACTCCTGTCAAGAACTCCATACTCCACTTGCTTGTCATATCATCTAAGGGCCAAACGGTCACAGATATTGAACCCTACTTAAGTGATAGGGCACAAATCACAAGTAAAAGATCTAGCAATTTGATGGATATATTATCTAAGAGCCATTTGGAGTTACCTAGAAATACCACCTGGCTTCAACCACTACATGGTTGTTATAAATGCCAAACCTGCAGAGCATGTCAGTACATCAAACCTGCTAACAAATTTACCTCCCATGACAAAAAAACAGATATACAAGGTAAAATACCTATTGACATGTAAAACAGAAAGAGTTGTATATCTAATATCTTGTCAATGTGGGATGAGGTACGTAGGTAAAACCATTCAGAAGGAGGGTTTTAGAACATATCTATAGCATTAAAAATGGCTTTGATACTCCAGTGGCCTACATGTCAATAATAAACATAATGGAGATTTAAAGAATTATCCTTCATGGCAATTGATCATGTACTAAAGACCATAAGAAGAGGTAATTTGGACAAGGAACTTTTGAAAAAAGAGGCCAAATGGATTTATGCATTAAGTACTAAAAAACCTATAGGCCTCAATGATGGTTTTACATTTACTCCATTCATTTTAAATCATATAGATCTGTCCATCTTAAAAAATATTAATGGATGGGATCTAAGATTTAGTGAAAATATTGACCTATGTAAGCATAATATGCCTACATATAGTATAAAAGAAGATGAAGTGTACATATTAACATCTATGTTTCATATTTATGTTTAATACATTAAAAGAGAAAAGATGTAATAATATACATATTTTTTATCTATATAATTGTCAACTATAAGAATTAGATCCTATACTAAGATAGATTCAATTTAGAGATATATCGATACATATCATCTTAGTATTATTATGATATTTATTATATTATCTAGTTAACTCTAGCACTGTATAAACATCCACTGTATACAATATTAACTCTATTTTCATAAATATAGCAATATATAAAATATTTATGATGTATTAAATTTGAGATCATTTAATAAAGTACAGTATTATGAGATAAAAAATGTAACAGTGTACCTTTAATGATTGTGTAAAGCAATCTTAATAATATAATATCTATTTAATAATTTCAATACTGAATATTGGATGAGAGTTTACATCAAGTTATTATCATTCTCAATAAAAGTAGTTCCCAGTTAAAAGTCTATTTAAAACCATTTGCTTCCTTCGTTCTCAGAATTTATTAATCTTATAGTTCAATGCTCATACTTATAATATCTTTTTTTTACTCTATATAGATGGTTCCATTTTTAAACATTATCAACATTGTATTTTAGTTAGGTATGATGTTTTTAGCTTTAAGCACACCGTTTCCATGGCAATCTGATGGCTATAAAGGGAGGCCTAGTTAACATGGCGGTGACCCTTGACAAAATTCAGAAACGTGCGTAGGGTCAGACGCAGGAGCGTACACGCAGGGTCATGACATTATTGCTAGGCGTCTCTACCTCGTGGCACACTATGTAGGAGCTCCCAAACAATATATCACTATTTAAGCGAATATCAATAGAAAGGAGCCTCTCCAGTCACTTTACCTATTTAAATTCATGCGACTAGTATATATATAATAACGGATTAGTGTTAAAAACAAAATTACACAGATAAACGGAGTACACAATCCAATAATATACTATTCTACAATATTGTGGAAGCAAGGATTTTTAAGTAATGCAATAAATAGCACCAGTCACTTTAATATGGCCTAACTAGCCCCATATAAAGGGGAACCTTTGGGAATTATTTAATGAGTGACACAGAACTGATTCCAGATATAAGGGAATCTATTACCCGTATTAGATATAATTCACTTCAGCACTTTAGAACCTTAGATTACTGTGGGTTCCATATATTATTTAGCACAAGCACCTTTTTGCAAATTTTTTAGCTCCTATTAATTTATTTCAACACTTGGTATTTATTCCCTTCAATTAGTGATGTCCCGAACAGTTCGCCCGCGGTGATTTTGGCATGTTCGTGCTCGCAGCGGACGGAGAACACATGCGCTTTTCGGTCCGCCCCCTATTCTTTATCATTGAGGAAACTTTGACCCTGCACCTCACAGTCAGCAGACACATTCCAGCCAATCAGCAGCATACACTCCCTTCCAGAGCCTTCCATCTGAAGGACACCATCCATTTTAGAATCATTCTGAAGCTACATTCGTTGAGAGAGGACAGATATTGTAGCTGCTGCTGATTTAATAGGGAAATAGATAGCCAGGCTGTGTATTTAGCTTCCACTACAGACCTGAAGGACTCATCTGATATTTGCTGCAAGGACAGCAACCCAAAAAGACCTTTTTAGGGCTAGAACATCATTTATTTTATTTTATTATTTTTTTCTGTGTAACCTAATTGCATATGCCCGCCTGCCAGCGTGTGTGTGTGACCTTTATGGGTACTCACCCAGTAGCCACCCAGGTGGAGCTTCTCCAGACTCAAAATAAAGATGGGTGGATGACTGACGCAGGATATGGGCATCATGAGTACTTCCAGGGAAGCCTGCAACCACATTTTGTATGCGCATGTCTGCATCACAAACAACCTGGACATCGATGGAATGATAGTGTTTGCGATTTCGGAACAGCGCTTCTTGCTCTCTAGGAGGTATCAATGCTACATGTGTACAATCTATAGCACCGAGCACATTGGGGATACCTCCCATTCGAAAGAAATCTGCTTTCACCTTCAAGATCTCTTCCCCAGTGTGGGGAAAACTGATGTATCTGGCAGTTTTCGGAACGATAGCATGGAGGAATGTGCTCAGGCACCTTGAAAGGCTTGCCTGAGACATTCCTCCTACTATGCTAGCAGTGTTCTGAAAACTACCAGATGATAGGATGTGTATGGCGGCTAACATCGGTGTCATGCCTGGGATGGCTCTATTGGTCCGTGAGGAAGGCTCCATGTCCTCCCTCAGGACCGCATAGAGCTCCTCCAGGCTGGCACGGGTTAGCCTAAAACGCTCATACACTTCCACATCAGCTAACCCCTCTAATGTGACTCTCTCCCTGTACACCCTGGGTGCACGAATCCTCCTGGCAGACTCCTGGGCCTGCTCACCTCCCTGTGTGTCTGGCTGTGCAGGAGCCCCCACTTCATGTGCCACACCCTCTAGGGGTCTCTCATCTGGCCCCCCCATCAGCTGATCACCCACATCAAGGTCCTCCTCCCTGTCTGCAGGTGCCCTCATATCCCCCTGTCCCTGTGCCACTGGAGCTCTCTTCCCTAACTGACCCCCCATCATGACCCTAGGCATATCCTGTGATGAGCCACTTGCCTGGCTTGGTTCCAGACCACCATGGATTGCATCAGCACGCTCACCCACATTCACTCCCAGCCGCCCCTCTCTGTCACGCCTCAGCCACTCCTCAGTCGCACGCCTGACAGCCCGGTTTCCACTCTGCAACATTCGAAACAAATATCCATTCCTACGACGCTGCGCTCTCCTCACATACCTATACGCCGCACTCAGGTTGCTGCTATCCATGATGGTTCAGACTTGCTAATTCATGGATGATGATGTGGTTATATAGCTTGCTAATTACCCCAGATGTGATTATCCGGGTGGATTTCACAAATGGAAAAGCTCACTGGTGTATCTAAGCTTCATCATGTTATGAAGTTCCCTGATTATGGATTTGTTTAGTCATTTTAATTAGTAACCCCTAATATTCTGGCCCACATTTGAATTTGGGCCCATGCTACATGATCTATGTAATGTGGCGTGGAAATATATACAATATTTGTGTTCAAAAATGTAGATGTGATAAAAGAGATGTAAATCAGATAATGTTGATATGTTTAGGGGACACATTCTAGCCTGAGTGCTAAAGGGTTAATTCGGCCGCCATATTGAGGATGTACATGACAATAAAAAGATATCTTTTATTAACATATTTGATCATTGGGGATTGTTTTTACAGTAATTCGAATGCCTTTTATTGCTTCCTTTATACTTTTAGGGCCCTTTCAGCCCGGTTTCATTCCAATGCCGTAAGTGCATCGTGTGGACTTCAACGGATGCGGTCGTAAATTAAATCTAGCCAGGCGCGAATCGCGGCCTTCCTAGAATGTAGGAAGGCCGTGACGTTTAGGCGCGCATGCAAGCTGAAAGGGGGACGGACTAGCCGCGCCCGGCACGAACCATCCAATAGCGGAATCACGCATCGCGCCACAGGTCGCACAGCCAATCACTTACGGGATAGACCATTTGATTGACAGTGGGAGTGAATAAATAGGAATGACAAGCGCCCACGCCTCGACTGTGTTGCGATTTCTGACGAGGTAGCACGCGGTTCCAGGAGCTTGGTGGTTGAGAGGAGGTAAGTTTCTTTATTATCAAGTCGCGGTTTAAGATCTTTTTACGGGAATCCGTTACTACATTTACGGATGCCGATGTAAAGAAGTACAATTGTGTTTTTTGCTTGTTTATAGGTGTTTGGAGTATTTTTGCGAGTGTGGGAGTTTTGATCCGACCCATAGGAGTTTGGAGGGAGGTAAGTTGCATTGTACATGCTTTTCATCCTATCAAGCTGTCTGTTATTTGTATGTTTTGCCAATTTCTATATTTACTGAATACACTGGCGAGAAGTACAATTGTGTTTTTTGCTTGTTTATAGGTGTTTGGAGTATTTTGGATCTTTGATCCGGACCTTGGGGGTTTGGAGGGAGGTAAGTTGCATTGTACATGCTTTTCATCCTATCAAGCTGTCTTTTATTTGTATGTTTTGCCAATTTCTATATTTACTGAATACACTGGCGAGAAGTACAATTGTGTTTTTTTTGCTGTTGGCCTATAGGTTTGGAGAGTTTTTTGTTGTCGGGAGAGGAGTTTTGTGGAGGGAGGTAAGTTATTTATATTTTTCTAGTTCGTATTATATCTGGATCTCTCTATCTCTCTCTCTCTCTCTATATATATATATATATATAGAGAGAGAGAGAGAGAGATTGAGTTTGATTTTCATTTTGATTGAGTTTGATTGAGTTTGAGTTTGATTGAGTTTGATTTTGATTAAGTTTGATTTTGAGTTTGATTGAGTTTGATTTTGAGTTTGATTTTGATTGAGTTTGATTGAGTTTGCTTTTGAGTTTGAATGAGTTTGATTTTGAGTTTGATTGAGTTTGATTTTGAGTTTGATTGAGTTTGATTTTGAGTTTGATTGAGTTTGATTTTGATTGAGTTTGATTTTGAGTTTGATTAAGTTTGATTTTGAGTTTGATTGAGTTTGATTTTGAGTTTGATTGAGTTTGATTTTGATTTTGATTGCGTTTGATTGCGTTTGATTGAGTTTGATTTTGAGTTTGATTGAGTTTGATTTTGAGTTTGATTGAGTTTGATTTTGATTGAGGTCGATTTTGAGTTTGATTGAGTTTGAGTTTGATTGAGTTTGAGCTTGATTTTGAGTGAGATTTCTACACATATTTGCAATACACATAGGTGTTCCAAACTGCTTCTTCAATGGGGCTTGACAAGAACTTATTTTCAGCCTAGAACAGCAGGACCATGTAGTTCCTACTACCTCTGGTACAGAAGATGGCTTCAGGATAGGTACCACTCCCAGAGTATAATGCAGATAGGATATTAGTGGCCTCAGACATGGGCCACTCCCCACACATGATAGAAGCACACAGTAAATAGCCACATACCTTGTATATATGCAAACTGTAACTGACCCTTCCACATTGTTTAGGAAAGTATTGATCTACCGTGTTTCATCAGCGCCTCTCAGGTCCAGAGTGAGAGGTGCTGTACACCCCTCCCACTGCTGTCACAGGCTCTGTCCACTTAAGGTTGATTACTGCAGTTAGTTACAACATTGATATCCAAGCAGAAATAGTGTTAGAGGCGATCAGAATGGGGGACGAGCGTGGAGCAGGCAAACCCACTAAAACATTTCTTTATTTCTCTTTCTTTTCAGGTGGTGATGGAGGGAGAGGAGCAGAGGGGAGAGGAGTGGCAGGGAGTCACGGGGCGTGGAGGTGGGGAAGATGAGGGGAGGAGTGAGGAGGAGGAGGTACTAGTTGAGGAGGGGGAGGTAGTAGAGGAGGAGGTAGTGGAGGAGGAGGAGGGAGGAGAGGAGGAGGAAGGGAGAGGAGAAGGAAGGCGGGAGGAGGAGGAAGGAGGGAGGAGAGGAGGAGAAGGAGGGAGGAGATGGAGGGAGGAGAGGAGGGAAGGAGGGAGGAGGAAGGAGGGAGGAGAGGAGGGAGGGGAGTAGAGGAAGGAGGGAGGAGAGGAAGGAGGGAGGAGAGGAAGGAGAGTAGAGGAAGGAGGGAGGAGAGGAGAGTAGGAGGAGGAAGGAGGAGAAGGAGGGAGGAGGAGAGTGGAGAGGGTCCTCATCCCCAGTCTGGAGAGCAAGAGGCTGGTGGCAAATCCAGGGCCCACAATTATAGCCGGGAGGAGAACAGGGTCCTCCTGGAGGCCATCCGTGCCCGCCCCGTCATCACCTCGGGGGGTAGGGAAGTCAAGACTGGGCCCAGGGCTAATGCTTGGCAGCAGGTGGTGGATCTGGTGAATGGTGTAGCGGGCCGTGGACGGAGTCTGCGGTCCATCAAGCATCGTTTCGACGACATCAGGGCCGTGGTGAGAAAGAAGATGGCGCAGGAGGCCGAGGGGCGGAGGGTCAAGTACCTTGCACATGAAGGGATTGCAAGGGCCATGCTTGCACCCTCCGACGCAGCTGGAGCATCAGGCCCGGTGGAGCAGCAGGATCCAGCCTCCATGGCAGGAGAATATGACATACAGCAACATGCCACCACATGTGCATCACACACACTACACATGGACATGACACTGACATGTCAGCTCCATGAAATAACAAGGGATAGATGGATGCATCATTAAATTCATGAAGCTGACAAATCACTGTCATTCCTGGTCACCACAACAGTAATCAAGCAATAGAGCAGGTGTGTCCAAACTCGGTCCTGGTGGGCCACACACATGCCTGGAGTCAATCGCTTCTTCAGTCATCCTGATTGACTCACCTGTGCACAGAAAGGATATCTTCCAATCCAGGAAAGAGTTTGGACACCCCTGTATTGGTGTGCCCGTTCAGCCTATGCAGTTACAGACAGCAGCCATAATACAGATAGAGTTGTGAGCCGAGAACCATCAAGAACAGAAACCTAAGAATAGATAACAGCTAGTATAAGATAGCTAATCAGAGAATCATCCATATTCAAGGCTAGATGTCAGATAATTAGAAATGAACACATATCAATGCGCTAATCAACATACTAATGACATGTACCTTTCTTCTCTATCTCTCAGCATCCAGGAGGAGCTCTGGGTCCTGTGACCAGGGAGAGGAGGCGGGGCCATCAGCCCCGTACCAGGATCTTCCAGCACAGGGGGAGGAGGAAGGAAGATCGGAGGGCTCTGGGTCAGAGGATGGGCTGGTCATTGACCTTGCAGGGTCACCTGCCACAAGCCCTGGGCCTATGCCAATCCTCGAAAGACTTGCTCTGGGGCCCTCCCCCGCCCAAGGGACAGCACCTCCTTCCCCACACAGTGTGCTGGCCTGGTCACCACCGGGCACATTGTCACCACAGGCTCCAGCTGTGGACCTCCCCGCTACACCTCACCACGCCCACCCAGCGGTGTTGTCGCCACAGAGCCAGGCTGTGCAGGTGGAGATGCTGGCCGTCATGAAGGAGCTGCTGGCAAGCAGCCAGAGGATCGAGGTCAACCAGCTCAGGATGGATGCCAGCATTCTCGAGTCGACGGCCAGCCAGCTCCGGATGGAGGCCAGCATCTCTGCCCTCCGGTCACATATGACCTACAGCCTGGCCAGGCTGTCTAGGGAGGTGAGGAGGCAACACATGACATCGGAGCACCTTCATGTCAGGCTGCTCAGACAGGCGTTGGTCCCCTCACCATCATCAACGGGGATCTCCCAATCACCCAGCCAAGAGCAGCCTGGCCCCTCCTCTCCTCCCATGTGTCCGCCACCGCCCAGACCACCGCTGCCTGGCACCGCCCCCCCCCCCCCCACCACCACCACCACCATCATCACCATAGGGGAGACGGAGGATGGGCACAGGTGATGTGGGTCCTGGGCCCAAGCGGAGGACATAGGGCCTCATTCAATTGCAATGTGGCCGATTGCTAAGGGATCAATTTGAGCACAGAGCATATTTTCTACAGATGTTTGTAGTTAGTGAACTTCTCTCCAAAAGCAAGGTCTTCACTAACTACAAACGTCTGTAACTAAATATATGCTCTGTGCTTATATAGAGCCCTTTTCAATTGGCCAAATCGCAATTGAATGACGCCCATAGGGTCTGCAGACATGTTTTAGCCTTCTCAACAGCACTCCTCAGTGACCATCAATTGGTGACAGGTTAAACAGAACACAAAGGGCCTCATTAAAATGTGATTTGGGCAATTGAATAGGGCTCTATATAAGCACATAGGATATTTTGTTTACAGAAGTTTTTAGTTAGTGAAGACCTGGCTTTTGCATAGAAGTTCCCTAACTAAAAACTTGCTTTCAAAAAGATGCTGTGTGCTTATATAGAGCCCTATTCAATTTGTTACATAGCAATTTAATGAGGATGTTAATTAGTAGTGTGACCAATACATTGTCACTAAAGAGTGCTGTTGAGAAGAGATGCTGCAGGCCCTATGATGTTTTCAGGCCTTATTTCTTAGGTTTTGTGTTTTTTTGCTTGTTTTTTTAGGTCCATGAAGGCATCTCCTGCATCTGCAAGCATTGTGGAGGAATTATGAGGTGGAGGGTTTTCCCAGTGCCTCTCAGGTAGACATGCCTTCAATGGCAGCCCCCTTAACATGTAGCTCCCACAATCTTACAGCTATCATATAGCCAGATATCTCCGACATGATTGTTGGTAGCTTAAATGTAGACTAATACCGCTATGGCGGTGGACTTGCAAAGTCTCACAATGGCATGTTAATAACAGCCAGCATTAATATATGCACTAGTGACGCATGTGATCCTGACCTCAATAGCAGTCTGAGAACAGATCTTTGGGTCTGATGTCAGTAACATTGAATCTGGCTGCTGACCTTTGTGTCCTCTCCATAATAATGGCTATTTGCCTCTATTTCTGATTATCCACAGACCTAGCTAATAGTTAGTAATGCTTGCAGATGGGAATCAGGTGAGTTGGTATATTGGTACAGTATTTAGAACTGTACTGTACATACATCGTGATTCTAAATTGTTTTGGATCCTCCTCCACATTTTTTGATTTGAACACTTATTTCAGATTTTTGTTTGGTCAACACACTGTATGTGTGAAACTGGATTGGATTACACAGTCCAAAGGTTGAATCATCTGTTTCATTGAGCAGATCTAGTTACAAGTTGTAAGTGCTATGCACATAAATGGTTTCTTCAGTTAAATGGAGAGATTTCTGGTTCCGGTTGCAGCATGTGACCCTGGTAGGTGCTATGCATCATGCTTATTCTAGACTATTAGATTGACCCCTGTAGGTTTCCCCTTTTTTCCAGCCTCTTGCTCTTCAAGGACCCGCCCACACCACACCCATGATATTAATGCAGTTTTGACCACTGCTGATTGTGGTCTCTCTATCAAATAAAGGTTTGTTATACTGTTATGTGAATGCACAATCTTGACCACTGCTGATTGTGGTCTGTCTATCAAATAAAGCTTTGTTATACTGTTATGTGAATGCACAATCTTGACCACTGCTGATTGTGGTCTGTGTAAAAAATAAAGCTTTGTTAGACCTTTCTGACTGCATCCATGTGTTATGAATATGTTTGGTTCTGTGAAATCCACATGCATTACATTAGTGTCACATTCCTATAAATGTAAACTGATGAGCCATAGTTAACATGCAATAGATCAATACATGTAAAACTGTTGAGGAGTCAGAATAGCTTTAGATATCATCTGATCCCAAATATCATATCTACTCCTAATATAGGGTTAATACCCATGACAAGTCTGATTAGCGATACTGTGGAGTAGGAACATTCCCCTGAGGGCCTACAATGAATAGGACAGGTGACACTGGAGTGCTTTTCCAGTTCCTTCTCTAGTTGATTGGGATTAGTCTGACCTCTCTGATAAGACATACCCCCCTATGAAGGATGTATTACCTAAGAGCCATTTGGAGTTACCTAGAAATACCACCTGGCTTCAACCACTACATGGTTGTTATAAATGCCAAACCTGCAAAGCATGTCAGTACATCAAACCTGCTAAAACATTTACCTCCCATGAAAAAAAACAGATATACAAGGTAAAATACCTATTGACATGTAAAACAGAAAGAGTTGTATATCTAATATCTTGTCAATGTGGGATGAGGAACGTAGGTAAAACCTACAGAGAATTCAGAAGGAGGGTTTTAGAACATATCTATAGCATTAAAAATGGCTTTGATACTCCAGTGGCGCTACATGTCAATAATAAACATAATGGAGATTTTAAAGAATTATCCTTCATGGCATTTGATCATGTACTAAAGACCACAAGAAGAGGTAATTTGGACAAGGAACTTTTGAAAAAAGAGGCCAAATGGATTTATGCATTAAGTACTAAAAAACCTATAGGCTTAAATGATGGTTTTACATTTACTCCATTCATTTAAAATCGTATAGATCTGTCCATCTTAAAAGGTATTAATGAATGGGATCTAAGATTTAGTGAAAATATTGACCTATGTAAGCATAATATGCCTACATATAGTATAAAATAAGATAAAGTGTACATATTAACATCAATGTCTCATATTTATGTTTAATACTTTGAAAGAGAAAAGATGTAATAATATATATATATTTTATCTATATAATTGTCAACTATAAGAATTAGATCCTATACTAAGATCGATTCAATTTAGAGATATATCGATACATATCATCTTAGTATTATTATGATATTTATTATATTATCTAGTTAACTCTAGCACTGTATAAACATCCACTGTATACAATATTAACTTTGTTTTACTGGGTTATTCGCAATAGAGGTCACTTTGCATGCTCTTTTTTGGGACCTTATCAACATAGTGTACTGTTACTTTGCACTTGGATCTTGTGCCTGTGCACCACACTGTTGGAGACATTCTGCAACTTTTTATTATTTATTTTTTTGCCACTAACCTGTCACTATGTACTGATAAGTATCCCACATCTCCAATTTTGGCCATTCATATATTTCATTTTCTTTTATACTAGTGCCATTCTCCTCATAGAGCACTATACTGTACATCATGCATTTTTGTGTTTAGTCTTTTACAACACACCATTGTACATTGTTATATATTCTGTATATTACAGTTTTTTTAGTATATATTTTTACTATTACTTTTTGTTTGCATTATTATACACCTATCTATTTTAGATATACCCCATTAAAGGTTAGATTTTATATCTCACATCATTGTCACACCAGCCTCATATCATCAGCGATGATTTGGTATGCATTTGACCATTCATTATGATTGTGTAATTCTCACGATCCCAAGGTCAACCGTATGAGCTGATAACACTATATTTACCAGCTCACCTATACATCATTTGATACCATTGTGATTTCTGTATGTTGCCAATTAGTTGCCACTTTGTCTTTTTCTTTTTCTCTATTCATATTTCATAGCAACTATACACATACACTTTCACACCAATTCGAGTCCTTCTTCTATATAAACCTCATTTTGATTGTACAGACTATTCAAGTGGGCCCCTCTACTTTTACAATATATCCAATTTTATGGGCTATTTATGATAGCTTTCCTTCCACTAGCAAGTAGTCTTTTCAATCTCTTTTATTTTCTCTCTTTCTTCCTCGCATACCCTCTCATTTACGATTAATATATTTTCCTAAAGTACACATAACTTACCCAAACCGCTATGGCGGAATGTGACTTTTATAAAGAATTCAGGATCAAAAATGACAAGATGATGGAGGAAGTAGGGAAGGCTTTTGATAACCTAGATGTGCCCCCCCCCCCCCCCCCCCCCACCCAGAGATGAATCAGACTGGCAAGGAGGCTTAAAACAACTATCACAATTGCTTTTAAAACACGTCCGCTCATTCTGGAACAAAAGTACTTTTGACAAGTATTTAGCGAAACATATCGTACCTAGAGGACTGAGAGTGAGGGTCTTCCCATCGTATGCTTTTCATCTAGATGCATACAAAGAAAGATGGGAAAAGGCCCTGATCTCATGTACTGAAACATTATTAGCTATCCTCTCAGATTACGAAAAAGAGATCTTGGTCAATCTTGTTAAAGAAATTAAAGAACTGCATGCGAAATTGAAGCAATTTGAGACAAAACCAGAATTTTCGGAGGGGTACAAGATTATCAAACATGACATCGACAAGAAAGAAAGAGACATTATTCAGAATAAACGCCATAAAATGAATAGAGATATAAAGGACTTAGAAAAAGGGAATGTGTAACGGAGTTGGAACACAAAGTCCAGTATCTCCGCTGGTATACGGAAAAATATCCAAGAAGCACTGCAGTCTAACAAGCCCCAACCTCCCATATTGGACGTCACTCAATTGGGAGTCAAAGAATACTGTCTTTTTGTTATGCAGAAATATATATACACATCTCTTTCCACAGGCAATACACATCCCCCCATATTTGGCCACACAATACATATAGAGAGACCATAGGTGTGGTCACACCTCCCTGAGGCTACCTGGCTACTTTGATACAATCAGACATTGATCAGATTATACTTCTCTTTGTTCTATGTCTCATAATGAAAACACTTTATACAATAGACTTCCTTATCTTATGAGGAGTCTCTGTAATAGGATTATCTATTAGCCTAGTAGCTGTAATATTCTGAGCCAATATATTCTGTAGAACATAAAACAACATATCTACAGTACAGCAATGTGATCATATTTTAACCATAAGAATTAAATAACCATAAAACAAGGTAAAACAGTGATGGGTTCCGTTACACACCTCCCCCGTGACCATAAGCCGGCATACACGGTCTGATCCCAACGGATCGGCCTGGGGATGTCCGGACAAAAGTATTTGTTGGTCAGTTCTCTAGTTTGACAATCCATCAGCATTACTGCAATTCACCTTTACTCACATTTCAAGAACAAAACAAACGCACACTTCATACAGCATTCACAGCAATAAACATTTCAAGAAGAGGGAAAATACATTTTACAAACAGGTTTTACAGAGGCCTCTGTACTTGAGACAATGGGGAAAGCAATAAGTCCTCTCCAGGACAAAGTGGCGAAGGGCACTTCGTCACACATCTCCCCTTTGGGGGGAAGTCTAACCAGGCACCTGGATATTTCGCTGTGGTGATGGGGCAACACGCTGAGGGGACTTGAGGGGCAGAGGCAAGCGGCACTCTGCCCTGATGCCAGCTCTTCTGCTGGTATAACCTGCAGGACATCCTGCTCTGTACAAGGGACAAAGAGAGCGCAGAAGCCGACTGCACTCTGCCCCGCTGTCAGCTCTTCTGCTGGGGTACTTGGGACATATTCCGGCTCAGTAGCCAGGGAAAGGTGGGGGTCAGTGGGGTTAACATTTCCTCTGTTAACCCTGGGGCCACATTAGGAGTTAGCTGGGGAGGGGAATTTGTACTTAACCCCTCCTCCGGTTGTCCCAGTGAGGGTAGTTGGGGATCTGGACAGCCTGTCCAGCATCCTGGTAGGTCAGGCACAGAGACCACGGTCCCATCTGCGCCGTCTGGGAGATTGGTGTCTCCCCTTGTTAGGGTAAGCTGTCGCTGGGGGGAGAGGGCGACACCTTCAGCTCCCTGGGGTTCACCCTGCCGCTGGGGGTTGAAGGACGACAGCTTCGGCCCCCTGGGGTACACACTGCCGCTGCGGAGGAAGGACGGCACCTTCTGCTCCCTGGGGTACACACTGACGCTGTGGAGGAAGGACGGCATCTTCTGCTCCCTGGGATACACACTGCCGCTGGAGGGGAAGGACGACATCTTCGGCCCCCTGGGGTACACACTGCCGCTGGGGAGGAAGGATGGCACCTTCTGCTCCCTGGGGTACACACTGCCGCTGGGGAGGAAGGACGGCACCTTCAGCTCCCTGGGATACACACTGCCGCTGGTGAGGAAGGACTGCACCTTCAGCTCCCTGTGGTACACACTGCCGCTGGGGAGGAAGGACGACACCTTCTGCTCCCTGTGGTTCACACTGCCGCTGGGGAGGAAGGACGACACCTTCTGCCCCCTGGGGTTCACAGAGCCTTGGGGGGGGAGGACGACACCTTCGGCCACCTGGGGTACACACTACCACTGGGGGGGGAAGGACGACACCTTCGGCCCTCTGGGGTTCACACTGTTGCTGGGGAGGAAGGACGACACCTTCGGCTCCCTGTAGGGCCGGTAGAGAGACCTCGGTCCCATCTCTACCTGCCATCTGGAGGTCATCCCAGGACCAGTCAATGAGGTCTGGTTCTGCTTGTCGGGTAGGTTGGGGCTGCACGAGGCTGAGCAGGTGTTGGTAGTCCTGCTCCAGTTCCCACTCCAGGGTTGCTAGGTGAGCCAGGTCTTGCCTACCTCCTAGGGGTCATCCCAGTCATGCCTAGCCTTCCTCTCGTAGAAAATGTCCTGAAGTCTGGTCTGCGCAGGGCTCCCGAAGTCAGGCTCTGCAAAGGACTCCCATAACAAGCCTGGACCATCAAACTCCTCTCCCTCTGGCTTGTCATGCTCGGCTGTCCAGGGTCTATATTGTGCCATATACCACCCGAGCGCCTGGGAGGCATCCTCCAGCCATAGCTCCTGCCATACCCAGTGCTCTAGTTCCTTCACCCATTCCTCCAGGGGCTGCTCCCCCAGGAAGGGCATCCGCAGGGCCACTTGTTTCTGCCACCGCTGCTCTTCACTGGGGAGACTCTCACCCCGCTGGTATTGTACATTATCCAGGGCCTGGTACCAGATGCCTTTCCTTAATGCATCCAAGTAATCCAGGTCATCCTCCTCGTATGACACAGCTTGTTCCATTCCGAGGCTTGGCTTCTATCCCGTCACTGCCACCAAATGTAACGGAGTTGGAACACGAAGTCCAGAATCTCCGCTGGTATACGGAAAAATATCCAAGAAGCACTGCAGTCTCACAAGCCCCAACCTCCCATATTGGACGACACTCAATTGGGAGTCGAAGAATACTGTCTTTATTTTGTTATGCAGAAATATATATACACATCTCTTTCCACAGGCAATACACATCCCCCATATTTGGCCACACAATACACATAGAGAGACAATAGGTGTGGTCACTCCTCCCTGAGGCTACCTGGCTACTTTGATACAATCAGACATTGATCAGATTATACTTCTCTTTGTTCTATGTCTCATAATGAAAACACTTTATACAATAGACTTCCTTATCTTATAAAGAGTCTCTGTAATAGGATTATCTATTAGCCTAGTAGCTGTAATATTCTGAGCCAATATATTCTGTAGAACATAAAACAACATATCTACAGTACAGCAATGTGATCATATTTTAACCATAAGAATTAAATGACCATAAAACAGGGTAAAACAGTGATGGGTTCCGTTACAGAATGTATTTAATTGGGACCACAAGGACCGACATTACAATCATCGAATTAGGCAACCGAGGAGAAATGCTCCTTTCAGAATGTCATCATCAGACAGTTCCAACAGCAACATATCCAAAAGAAGGGAACACACTCAGGTGTCTTTTTTAGACAGAGGACAGAGATGAGGCTATCCACCAGACCCACTGTGGAACAAGAGAGGCACCAACGAAGACTTAGAAGAGGGAGACTATGGTCTACCCCCGAGTCAATACAGGACACTCAGAAACAGACAGATATGGGGGTACCGACCAACAGTCACAACCAACCGACAACGCAAGAAATAGTCCAACTAGACACGGCCAATATATTGATACCAAATCTTAATAGCCATAACAATGACACTACTCAGGTGACTGCGCACAACAATCACACATCTGATCAGTTGCATATTGTCAACCTTACAGTTGGAAAACTTACTCCAGACCAAATCACAATTCTCCAGAGAGGATTATCTTTCTCACCAACCAACTCTTTTGAATTATTTGATGAGGCGAAAGATGTTAATCTGTTTGCCAGAAAGATACTTCTAAAGAAATGTTATCACAAAGAAGAGTTGGATCCAGAGACTATTGAAAAACGGATTTTTGAAGACCTGTGTGACTTGCTAGCTGAAAATGAAGCAGCCACAGATCAAACAACAACCTTAGTGGACATGGGAACTTCCCAATAAGGAAAAAAATCTAAATTCGTGCCACCTATGCACATCTGCCCACAAATAGATATTTACACCAAACTCGTCATTAATGACCTTAAAAAGCTACCAACAACTTCTGCCTCAAATTTGGATACCAAAGAACGCAGATGTATAGCAGAGATCAAATCATGGAAAGACGTTATTATTAAACCGTCAGACAAAGGCGGAAACGTAGTACTTTGGCCAAGTACACAATACATTGGGGAAGCCCAGAGACAATTGTCAGACACGCAATGTTACAGGAAGTTACTAGGTGATCCCACTAAGGAGTTCCTGACAACCTATAACAGAATTATTTCCGAAGCCATCCAAAATGGATTAATATCCAAAAAAGAATATGAGTTCTTACAGGTCGAAAAACCAAGAACAGCCACACTTTATTTACTCCCGAAAATTCACAAAAAAAAAGTGAATCCACCGGGAAGACCTATCGTATCTGGGAGAGGCAATTTAACAGAATTAGCAAGTCAATTTATTGACGCATGTATCAAACCTTTTGTAACTAGCTTGCCATCATATGTCCGAGACACAATGGTCATTTTAAAGAAGCTGGAAGGCATCATTCTCAATGAGACCACATACTTAGTAACCTGTGATGTGGAATCTCTATACACATCAATTAAACACCAAGAAGGGGAAGTGGCGGTGCGCTTCTTTCTAAGTATGAAATCTCAGGATTCTCACGATAGGAATGAATTTATTATTAAGTTACTACATTTCGTCCTCACTCATAACTACTTTATCTTCAATGATCAATTCTTTTTGCAGATAAGAGGAACAGCAATGGGCACCTCATGTGCTCCCACCTATGCCAACCTCTATATGGGGTGGTGGGAACACCAGGTAGCACTTGGAGACAATATGAACAAATATACAGAACACGTCCAGATATGGCTAAGGTGTATAGATGATCTCTTTATACTCTGGGATAACTCAAAGGATCTCCTGGACGAATACATGCAAAAATTAAATGACAACAATCTTAATCTCAAATTAACATACCAAATGGATCTGAATAAAGTAGACTTTTTGGATAGCACCATTTTTAGAGGTCTTAACGGACAAATCTCTTCAGATTTGTTCCGGAAAGAAACCGCTACTAACAGTCTATTACATCATGAGAGTTTCCATTTACCATCGACAAAAAGAAGCATTCCATTTGGGGAATTTATCCGTCTGAGACGAAATTGTTCCCAGGTCGGAACTTATAAAATAAGAGCACAAGAACTGCGCAGCCGCCTGAAGCTGAGGGGTTACAGCAACAGACATATAAAGAAGGCTTAACATCGTGCGCTTTATCTGGACCGAGACACTTTATTAACCCCCAAACCCATGAAACCGATAGATGAGAAGATCAGGTTCATTGGAGCTTACAATGCCCAATGGAAGCAAACCCTGCACATACTTCATAAACATTTTCATATTCTAAGGACTGACGACGACCTCAGACTATGGTTCAAAGACGGAATCCAAGCAAGTTGGAAGAGATCTCCCTCCTTGGGCGATATGTTGGTGTTGAGTCACTTCATAAGAAAAGAGTCCACTAATAAGAAGAATACCATCAAACGTAATTATTGTTGTGCACATTGCAACATTTGCTCACACATTAAAAATGTGACAAACTTCTATGACAATATGGGACACAGACATTCCATACAACAACTTTTCAGTTGCAGCTCCAAGCAAATTATATATGTTTTGGAATGCCCCTGTATTCCACCAAAAAAGTATGTGGGCATGACCTCACGTGAGATGCGCAAACGTTTGGGCGAACACATCCGCAACATTAAAAACAGCAGGAAAAATCTAGAAAAACATAAGAAGTTGACATCCATCGCCAGACATTTTTTACAATTTCACAAGTCTGATCCCACTAAATTGCAATGTTGGATGATCCAACAAGCCTCACTGGGCATAAAAGGAGGCAACCTAGAAAAAGCTTTATTAAAAGCAGAAAGTAAATGGATTTTCTTGCTCAATACAATGGCCCCATCAGGCCTCAACGAGGCGATCAATTATACTGTATTTTTATACCTCTGCCTCATTTATTAGAACTTTTTTCAGAACATTAGTTTGATCTTATATTTATATTCCATCACAATTTAGGTTTCCATGCCTCTACAAACATTGATCTCAGTCTCTGTAATGATATAGGAATCACAAAGTTGTGGAGACCAGTAGCCAAGGTCAGCAATAATCCGGTTCAGCAACTTGTAGGTTAAACAGGAACAAGCTTTTATTGAAGGGATCAGGAACCAACAATAATCTGGCAAGGTACATTTGACAGGAAGTGCCTTATATAGGCCAAGGACCAGGCACCTGACCAGACACAGCTGAAGAGACTTAGGTACTGATAAAATTGCTAGCAGAGTCATGCTTATAAGGTCTCAATGGAATTCACAAAAGGCAGGCTGGTGCAGTGGTAGGGAAGAGGTATAGCAGCCTGGGGACCAGGGTTCAAAACCCAGCAGAGTCAATTCCTCACATTACCCCTGCCTCTATAGGTGCAGCCTCTGGATGCCCTATTACCTGGTTTAGCAGGGTACTGCACATGAAAAGACCGAAGTAGATCAGGAGCGTGAATATTGTCCACTGGTTCCCACGAACTCTCCTCCTCACCATAGACTTTCCAGCGAACCAGATACTGAAGTTTGTTACGGAAGATCCGGGAGTCAAGAATTTTGTCGACTTCGTACTCATCCTCACCATCCACGAGGACTAAAGGTGGGGCAGGCAGGGCTCGGCCAGGGAAAGTATTTTCATGAACAGGTTTAAGCAGTGCAACGTGAAACACTGGATGTATTTTCATGAAATTCGGGAGTTGCAAACGGAAGGTGACAGCATTGATCTGAGCAATGATCTCAAAAGGTCCCATGAACCTTTGACCCAATTTATGAGAAGGAATCCGAAGCTTAAGATTCTTTGTTGACAGCCACACCTTGTCACCAACGCGATAGACGGGGGCCTCCTTTCTATGCCTATCAGCAGCTCTTTTGTAACATTCCTGAGCCTCCAAAATAGTCTCTTTTAACAGTGCTTGGGAATCACGTAAGGCGGTTAGCCGGTCAGTGACAGCAGGAATGGAAGTAGTAATTGGGAGACTGACTAGAAAGGTCGGATGGTAACCATAGTTGGCAAAAAATGGGCTCAAAGAAGTGGAGCAGTGTTGGGCATTGTTATAGGCAAACTCCGCCGTGGGTAGAAACTCCAGCAAGTCATCCTGCAGGTAACTAATATAGCACCGCAAATATTGCTCCAAAGTCTGGTTGGTTCGCTCAGTCTGTCCATTACTTTACGGATGAAAAGCTGACGACAGATTTACATTAATACCTAGATTAGAACAAAAATGTTTCCAAAAACGAGACGTAAACTGCACTCCCCTGTCAGAAACTACTTCATCAGGCACTCCATGCAAGCAAAAAATTTCCCGAATAACCAGGTCAGCCGTCTGTTTAGCTGAAGGGAGACCACGAGCTGGTATGAAATGACCCATCTTAGTTAACCTGTCCACAACAACAAGAATAGTAGTGTGTTCCTTAGAGGGAGGTAGTTCCACAATAAAGTCCATGGATATAGATCCCCAGGGACGATGAGGAATCGGAAGAGGCTGAAGCAAGCCAACAGGGGATGAGCGAGGAGTCTTATGTCTGGCACACACATCACAAGAGGACACATACTTCTTAACATCCTCATGATACTTCGGCCACCAAAAGGATCGGGCAAGTAGGTCTTGCTTCTTTCGGATTCCTGGATGACCTGCTGGTTTTGAGTCATGGTAGAGACGTAAAAGGTCCAGTCGCACTGACTCCGGAGCAAACAGACGTCGTTGAAAAATCCAAAACCCATTAAGCATCGTCATATGGAGATCACGAGGAGGATCACGAAGAACTGGGTCTTCTGCGTAGCCCTTTTTAATGCGAGACATCAGATCAGAAGGAAAAGCAACTCCTATAAATATATCCTCCGGCAAGATGGTGGTCTTGGTTACGGTAGCATGGAGGGGGTCAGCTATTCTAGACAAGGCATCCGCCTTACCATTCTTGGAGCCAGGACGGTATGTAACCAAAAAATTAAACCTTGAGAAGAATAGGGACCAGCGTGCTTGTCTGGCTGACAGTCTCTTAGCTGATCGAATACATTCCAGATTTTTGTGATCTGTGAGGACAGTAATTGGATGGGTAGCTCCCTCCAAGAGATGTCTCCATTCGGTGAAGGCAGCTTTTATAGCCAATAGTTCTTTTGGATTTGCTAGGGCAATTGATGGCATAGTGCCCTGCACTACCACAATACAGGCATAAATTGTGAGTGCGTCGCCACTGTTTTTCTTCATTCGATAATGGCGCTCTTATAAGATTTACCTGCATAGCCTCAGACTTGGAGTCTGAAGGTGTTTGTGGGGTTGGAGTAGAAATTCTTGAATAGGAAATAGGAGTAGTACTTGATCTAAAAGAGCCCTGTCTTTCCAGTCTTCTTTCAGAAAGTCTCCGATCGATACGGATAGCCAAACGCACAAATGCATCAAAGTCAGCAGGATGATCAACACGAGCTAGCTCATCTTTTATAGCTTCTGAGAGACCTTTTCTGAAGTGGAACCTCTGAGCTGATTGTTTCCAGGTTGTATCAGCAACCCACTGTCTGAATTCAGCAGCATATTCAGCCACGAAGCGCCTCCCTTGATGCAAATGAAGTAGAGTGGCTTCTGCTGTAGCACATCAATTGGGGTCATCAAAAACTAGGCACATGGCCTCAAGAAAGTCATTTAGATTACCCAAGACTGGACTGTCCTGTTCCAGAAGAGGGGAGCCCAAAGCCAGGGCTTCATCTTTGAATAGTGAAAAAATAAATCCCACCTTCTCTCTTTCAGATGGAAATTGGTGAGGTTACATCATGAAGTGCAAACGGCATTGATTAAGGAAACCCCTACATTTTTTGCGATCTCCTCCAAACTTTTCTGGTAGGGGCAAGCGGGCATCTTGTGCAGGTGTAACAGTAGCAGCCGCAACATCTCGTGCCCTGTAGCTGGTATACTCACTGTGCATTGACTTGAATTTTATTTTGCAGTTCAGCTACCTGGTCCTGCAGCACTTAGATGGTCTGTGCCTGGGTCTGAACAGTTCTTGCAGTAAAAGCAACCTGCTGGGCCAATGCAGAATCTGTCCCGGCGGTCTCCATGAAAGGGCCAGATTATTCTGTAATGATATAGGAATCACAAAGTTGTGGAGACCAGTAGCCAAGGTCAGCAATAATCCGGTTCAGCAACTTGTAGGTTAAACAGGAACAAGCTTTTATTGAAGGGATCAGGAACCAACAATAATCTGGCAAGGTACATTTGACAGGAAGTGCCTTATATAGGCCAAGGACCAGACACCTAACCAGACACAGCTGAAGAGACTTAGGTACTGATAAAATTGCTAGCAGAGTCAAGCTTATAAGGTCTCAATGGAATTCACAAAAGGCAGGCTGGTGCAGTGGTAGGGAAGAGGTATAGCAGCCTGGGGACCAGGGTTCAAAACCCAGCAGAGTCAATTCCTCACAGTCTCTCTCAACTACTTTGTGACACCATTTACAAACTTTATTACAATTGGGTCTCCCTTATTTCTTCTTACATTTAGCTTATTAACATTATGACTATGACATGCATTTTTAGCGTTATTACTCTGTTCATACACATTATAATCTAATAGATGAATTTCTTAATTTTATTCATCATTTCAGAATTTAATTCCCCTTCTTTTTTTCTTTTTTGTTATCCTTTGCTTCATGGATATACTGTCCACTGTTAGACTATACACAGCAGTACCATATTATACACTATTTTTTTCTTTGTCTTTCCATTTTTAAGTGTTTCTACTTTTAAAGATACATAAGCCTGTGAGGGGTTAATCTAATTACTGTGGAGGTATAAATATGAGGCCGAATTAGTGACTCCACAGCCCCAGTTGAAGCAATCTGATGCGAAACGGGCGTTGGTCGATTCTATGCGCTATCCCCTTTGACTTTACAAGCAAGGCTACGCGCATGCGCGGGCGCGAAGACGCTTGGTTGGCGCCAGAACACGGGTGCACACGTGAATTCGTCACTGACGAGTGACACAGCGCTACACAACGCCAACCAGATACGCGCAAGAGCGTGTGATTGTGAGACTACAGCAGGCACATCCAGGAGATGAGACATGGAATTTCTCCAAGGGTGAGGTGCACAGTACTTAGCACTTTTTCCTGTTTTATATACTTACTATTACATTACAGAGGACTCCCTCTTAGATATAGTATATCAGTTGTGTCTGTTGAGTCCTTCACGGATACATGACCATAGCTGTTCTTTTTTTTTACAGACTTGTATCTTATTTTAGCCAGTTACTGGGTTATTCCCAATAGAGGTCACTTTGCATGCTCTTTTTTCTTGTGCCTGTGCACCACACTGTTGGAGACATTCTCATTTTTGGCAACTTTTTATTATTTATTTTTTTGCCACTAACCTGTCACTATGTACTGATAAGTATCCCACATCTCCAATTTTGGCCATTCATATATTTCATTTTCTTTTATACTAGTGCTATTCTCCTCATAGAGCACTATACTGTACATCATGCATTTTTGTGTTTAGTCTTTTACGACACACCATTGTACATTGTTATATATTCTGTATATTACAGATTTTTTTGTATATATTTTTACTATTACTTTTTCTTTTTGTTTGCATTATTA
Organism: Discoglossus pictus; assembly: GCA_027410445.1. NCBI lineage: Eukaryota > Metazoa > Chordata > Amphibia > Anura > Alytidae > Discoglossus > Discoglossus pictus. The sequence continues at coordinate 64,871,283 of CM050163.1, read as the reverse complement.
TACACCTATCTATTTTAGAAAAACCCCATTAAAGGTTAGATTTTATATCTCACATCATTGTCACACCAGCCTCATATCATCAGCGATGATTTGGTATGCCTTTGACCATTCATTATGATTGTGTAATTCTCACGATCCCAAGGTCAACCGTATGAGCTGATAACACTATATTTACCAGCTAAACTATACATCATTTGATATCATTGTGATTTCTGTATGTTGCCAATTAGTTGCCACTTTGTTTCATAGCAACTATACACATACACTTTCACACCAATCGAGTCCTTCTTCTATATAAACCTCATTTTGATTGTACAGACTATTCTAGTGGGCCCCTCTACTTTTACAATATATCTCAATATATATATATATTATTATTATTATTATCTTTATTTATATCGCGCCAACATATTCCGTAGCGCTGTACAGGTGGTATATATATATATATATATATATATATATATATATATATCAATATATCTATCAATCAATATATAAATCAATCAATATATATATATATATATATCAGTATATATCTAAATATATTTATAAATATATATATATATATATATATCAATCAATATATCTATCAATCAATATATAAATCAATCAATATATATATATATATATATATATATATATATATATATATATATATATACACACACACATAAAGCAATATACATAAAACAAAAAAATATATTAATTGATATTTATTGATTAATTGATGTATTTTATTAATTATTTCTCATGTATTTGTATTAGACATTATTTATTATACATATTACAGTGCTATATATTTGCTATACATGTTACAGGATATTATCCTGTAACATGTATATCACATAAATAGCCCTGTAATATGTATAATACATACAAGTTCACACTAACCTTTTTTGCCCTGACAGGCTTCCATACCTGCTTTGCTAATTTTTTAAAGATTCTGATTGGTTGAAATCAATGTCAATCAAAAAATTTCAGCCAATCAGAGTCCTTCAAAAATAGAATAAAAGGAGGAGCGTGGGAAAAAATAAATTAGTCGCCGGGTGGAGCTCCTTGTAGGAGGAGCTCCATTAGATTGTTGTTTGTTTGTTTTTAGAGCGTCGTTTTTTTTAGGTGGAGGCCTCTTGCAATGGGCCAGAATGGATGGACAATGGCTTCAATCAAGATGAGGACAAGAGCTTCTATCAAGATTGAAGGACATGGGCTTCAATCAAAATTGATTGGAATGCCCGACTATCCAGGGCAGAAGGCCGCCGCTGGAGGGGTCAATTTGGAAGGTATGTGCCGTTATATTTACTTATTGTTTTTTTCCCATTCCCATATTTTTATTCCATCTTTGAAAGTGTCAGGCAAAGTATCCTTTTTATTTTAACTGCAATGTTAAAGATCCATTGCCTGTCACTTTGAAAAATGGAATAAAAATATGGGGGGGGGGGGTTGTGTTGTGTGTTTAACTGGTAGCATAGGCAGGTGGGTTGGTAGTTGTGTCAGTGTGGGGTGGTAGTTGGGTCAGGGTGGTAGTTAGGTAGGTGGGTTGATAGTTAGGTAGGTTGGGGTGGGGGTTGGCAAGGCCCCGATGGTTCTACAGGGGGGTGATCAGGGGTTGGCACAGGCCCCATGGGGGTGATCGAAGATTGGCACAGGTCTTAGGGGCCTAATGCGGGGGTTGGCACAGGACTTATGGGCTTACTGCGGTGGTTGGCACAGGGCCCATGGGCCTACTGCGGGGGTAGGCACCGGCCTTATGGGCCTACGCGGGGGTTGGCACAGGCCCCAGGGGCCTACTGCGGGGGTTGGCACAGGCCCTAGGGGCCTACTGCGGGGGTTGGCATAGGCCCCATGGGGGTGATCGGGGTGGCACAGGCCCCATGTGGGTGATCGGGGGGTGGCACAGGCCTTATGGGCCTACTGCAGGGGTTGGCACAGGCCTAATGGGCCTACTACGGGGGTTGTTAGTGGGCGCCCTTGGCCAACTAGACTAGCCTTCCAGCATTCATTGGCTGATGCTTAAAGGCTGTCAGTCATTCAAATGGATACATTCTCACTGCCCATGCATAGCTTCTCCCTGGTTGCTGGGCGTAATTGATTAACGGTCATGACTCACTCAGACACTGTCTAAGGGTTGGTAATATGATCACACAGCGTCCAGGGAAGCATTGGGAGATTGCACACAGCAGTGAAGGGATACAAGGGGTTATCTGATATTTTTAACGAAAGCATACAGAACAACACATGAATGCTGGTATACAGATAATATTTTATTAGAGTTCATATGAATTAAATGTGTAATCTAGTGGTAGAGTGACTGAAAATTGTTGCGAACGCTGAAAATTGTTGAGGGGGGCGGTTGCCCCGACGCCCCAATGAATGGGCCGCTACTGGTCATATCTGGTGCAACCGTAGTGTACAGTGACATAAAACAACACTTTTTTGACTGTAATCGATTGAATATCAGTTGCCTGCCTACAGGCGTGTGTGTGAAGCCTAAAGCGCTTACTCTGCCAACTTTTGCCAGTGCACAGTGACACTCATATCTGGTGGCACCTTAGATTGCACGTGCAGTGCCCCAAATTTGAAGTGGGAGGACCGACCAAGCATCTTTTTCCATCTCCCTGTTCCAAATATCAATGCCCTATACACGTTCAGGATTTTTAGCCCATAATTGGGATCCAGCCACATGGACTAATGAAGTAAAGTCAGTGTTTTCAAATACATTACAGACAAGCCAATGAAATGAACTTAATATCAAAATAGAATTTATGGAATTAAATAGGATATATAAGAAACAATATCAGGTATGGTGGGAAGTGGCTAGCTTGGAAAATTACCTAAGCAATAAATTGGTACCTAGAGGGTTACGAATAAACCTATTTCCTACTATTAAGGATCTAGCTGAAGATTTCATAAAGAAATGGGACTCTGTGTTATTAAAATGCTCACAGGAATTGATGAATTTACTATTAGAATGGGAGCAAAAACAACTTAAAGAGACTGAAATGCTGTTAAAGAACAAAATTGAGAAAATTAAAGAGTTTAAATCAAACAGTGAATTTACTCAATTTGAAGATAACTTAGAAAAAGACAGAGATAAATTCAGATAATTACTGATGGAAAGAAAACACAATAAGTTCCAAAGAGACTTTAATGCCTTTGAAACAGGCAATATATTCAGAAGACCCAACAAATATAGAAATCCAAGAAATAAAGTAGATGATGTTTTAACTTCAGAATCAGAGTGGTCAGACTTTGACCAAAAAGATGGTAACCCCATCAATAAGGAAACAAAAAGAAAAGTGTGAATGAATAATGTAAGAAAAGTTTTTTTAGATACACAACCAAAACTAGGAGGGGTAAGCAAAGGCCCAAGCCTGCCAAAACCACACAAAAGATTCAAGAAACACTAAATCCTTTACAGATTTTCAATCTATCGAGTTGTCAGTTATCTGAGGATCATGTATCTTTACAAAAAAAGGTTTAAGCTTTTCACCAACGGAAGAATTTAAGATATTTGAATGGGTAAAAGATGTGAATCTATTCGCCCGTAAACTTGCATTAAAAAAGTTTTACTCCAAAAATAATCCAGTGGATCAACCTAGTAAAGTAGAGAGTAATATACATGATGACACACAAATAAAAGACAACTCTAATGACCTATTGGGACCTTATTCTAAATGTAAACCTAAAAGTAAATATACCCCACCACTATCGATTAGCCCTAATATAGAAGTGTTTGTTCATAATGTAGTGAGGGACTTGGAAGAACTGTCCCACAAAAAAACAATAAATTCAAATTTATCTTATGAGGAAAAGAAAGCCCTAAAAGACCTAGGGCCTCATTCTATTATCGGCCGTAAGAGATGCGGGGCCGCAAGGACACGCGCCAGAGGAAAGCCTTTGATCTTAAACGGCCGCAAGAGTTTCGGCCGCAAGAAAATCCTGGTTGCTATTCAATTACTCCGGGAACCCTCTCTGCCAGGCTAAAACCGAGCCGCAGCTTACTTGCAGCAAAAAGGTCCCGAATGCACACAATTAAGCACATTAAAAAGCCATAATAAAGCCATCCTGCACTCTGAGGAGACTATAAAGTGATTGTAGGTGTTAGCATTCATAGCACAACATTCCCCTACACTTAAATCCGTAAATAATTTATTTTTTAATTTATGTCAAATATCCATGGAAAATGTCCAGAGGGCTTTGAGCACCTCAGACCCGCCCACGCTGCGGCCGGAAAATAAACAGTTAATGTAAACTCGGATTTGGGCTGATGTGCAAGCTTGAGAGGGCGTTGCTATTAATCCTCATGTCCCCCATTATGATCCCTAGTATTTACAGAGCTTTATAGTGCCGTCTTGAATTTATTTTTGCTTTTAAAGATTTCTGAGCTTGCGGCCGGTTGCAAGATATACGGCCGGCCGTAAGGTGATATCCTTGCGGCGCCGTATAATTGAATTGCAAGGTAATGGGAGCCCCGCAAGGAATCGCAGCTTTGCGGACGATTTACGGCCGATAATAGAATGAGGCCCCTAGTCAATAATAAAAATATCACCATCAAAAATGCTGACAAAGGGGGTAATCTGGTGATCCTCAATACAGAGGACTCCATCAGAAAGAATTTGAGACTCCTAAACAATAAAGAATGTTATAATAAATTAAATCAAGATCCGACTGTAAAGTTCATTAATGAACTAAATGAGATTCTTAATGCTGGTCTAAAAGAGAAAATTATTTCAAAACAAGAATTTAAATTTCTAAATGTGACTAATCCTAAGGTAGCTACTTTTTATTCCATTCCCAAGATCCATAAAAATCCTACTAATCCACCGGGCAGGCCTATAGTGTCAGGTATAGGCTGCCTTACTGAAAATCTAAGCAAATACATCAATTCTTTTCTAAGAGAACATGTTGTAACCTTGACTTCCTATGTGAAAGATACAAAAGATGTACTTACAAAACTAAATGGTTTAAATATTAGCCAACATTCCTTGTTAGTATCTCTTGATGTAGAGTCCCTCTATACAAATATACGCCGCCAGAGAGGACTACATGCAATAGAGTACTTTCTACAAAAGAAAGGAAATGCATTCAGTAAACACAATGATTTTATGATGAAATCACTAGAATTTGTGCTAACACATAATTATTTTGTGTTTGTACAATCTTTTTATCATCAAATTCAAGGTACAGCAATGGGTACGGCCTATGCACCCACTTATGCGAATCTGTATTTAGGATGGTGGGAGGAACAAACTGTCTATAGCGAAAACATGGATAGCTACACTCAATATGTAGAACTATGGATTCGCTATATAGATGACATTATGATATTGTGGAATGGTAAAAAAGAACATCTTCAGAAGTTTATTACAACATTAAATAATAATGATATGGGCCTGTATCTAACTTCTGACATTAATGAACAAACAATTACTTTCTTAGATCTAAGAATTACTAAACAACAAGATGGCCCAGTAAAAACCAACACATATAGAAAACCCACAGCTACTAATAATTTACTATATGCAAAAAATAGCCATCCAAAAAGTTTGATCTCTGGAATTCCAGGGGGTAAATATCTTAGGATTAAGAGAAACTGTTCTGAGGAACAAGACTTTGAAAAAGAGGCTAAAGAGCTACAATTTCGATTTGAACAACGTGGTTATAAAAAAACGGTATTGAAAAAGGCCTATCATAAAGCCAAAGAGGTTAAAAGAGAAAATCTACTAATAGAGAAAACATCTAAGGAAGATAAATATGTTCGATGCATTGGAACATATAATGAGAAATGGTTTGATGTGAAAAAAAATCTTTAACAAGCATTGGCAGATATTACGTGATGATAAAGATATCGAACCCTACTTAAGTGATAGGGCACAAATCACAAGTAAAAGATCTAGCAATTTGAAGGATGTATTACCTAAGAGCCATTTGGAGTTACCTAGAAATACCACCTGGCTTCAACCACTACATGGTTGTTATAAATGCCAAACCTGCAAAGCATGTCAGTACATCAAACCTGCTAAAACATTTACCTCCCATGAAAAAAAACAGATATACAAGGTAAAATACCTATTGACATGTAAAACAGAAAGAGTTGTATATCTAATATCTTGTCAATGTGGGATGAGGTACGTAGGTAAAACCTACAGAGAATTCAGAAGGAGGGTTTTAGAACATATCTATAGCATTAAAAATGGCTTTGATACTCCAGTGGCGCTACATGTCAATAATAAACATAATGGAGATTTTAAAGAATTATCCTTCATGGCAATTGATCATGTACTAAAGACCACAAGCAGAGGTAATTTGGACAAGGAACTTTTGAAAAAAGAGGCCAAATGGATTTATGCATTAAGTACTAAAAAAGCTATAGGCCTCAATGATGGTTTTACATTTACTCCATTCATTTAAAATCGTATAGATCTGTCCATCTTAAAAAATGTTAATGGATGGGATCTAAGATTTAGTGAAAATATTGACCTATGTAAGCATAATATGCCTACATATAGTATAAAATAAGATGAAGTGTACATATTAACATCTATGTTTCATATTTATGTTTAATACATTAAAAGAGAAAAGATGTAATAATATATATATATTTTATCTATATAATTGTCAACTATAAGAATTAGATCCTTTACTAAGATCGATTCAATTTAGAGATATATCGATACATATCATCTTAGTATTATTATGATATTTATTATATTATCTAGTGATATTATAAGTATGCTCATACTTATATCTTTTTTTACTCTATATAGATGGTTCCATTTTTAAACATTATCAACATTGTATTTTAGTTAGGTATGATGTTTTTAGCTTTAAGCACACTGTTTCCATGGCAATCTGATGGCTATAAAGGGAGGCCTAGTAAACATGGCGGTGACCCTTGACAAAATCCAGAAACGTGCGTCGGGTCAGACGCAGGAGCGTACATGCAGGGTGATGACGTCATTGCTAGGCGTCTCTACCTCGTGGCACGCTATGTAGGAGCTCCCAAACAATGTTTAAGCGAATATCAATAGAAAGGAGCCTCTCCAGTCACTTTACCTATTTCAATTCTTGCGACTAGAATATATATAATAACGGATTTGTGTTGAAAACAAAATTACACAGATAAACGGAGTACACAATCCAATAATATACTATTCTACAATATTGTGGAAGCAAGGATTTTTAAGTAATGCAATAGCACCAGTGACTTTAATATGGCCTAAATAGCCCCATATAAAGGGGAACCTTTGGAAATTATTTCATGAGTGACACACAACTGATTCCAGATAAAAGGGAATCTATTACCCTTGTATTAGATATAATTCACTTCAGCACTTTAGAACCTTAGATTACTGTGGGTTCCATATAATATTATTTAGCACAAGCACCTTTTTGCACATTTTTTAGCTCCTATTAATTTATTTAAACACTTGGTATTTATTCCCTTCAATTAGTGATGTCCCGAACATTTCGCCCGCGGACTATTTGCAGCGATTTTGGCATGTTTGTGCTCGCAGCGGACGGCGAACACATGCGCTTTTCGGTCCGTCTCCTATTCCTTATCATTGAGGAAACTTTGACCCTACAACTCACAGTCAGCAGACACATTCCAGCCACTTAGCAGCATACACTCCCTTCCAGAGCCTTCCATCTGAAGGACGCCATCCATTTTAGAATCATTCTGAAGCTACATTCGTTGAGAGAGGACAGATATTGTAGCTGCTGCTGATTTAATAGGGAAATGGATAGCCAGGCTGTGTATTTAGCTTCCACTACAGACCTGAAGGACTCATCTGATATCTGCTGCAAGGACAGCAACCCAAAAAGCCCTTTTTAGGGCTAGAACATCATTTATTTTATTTTTTTATTTTTTTCTGTGTAATCTAATTGCATATGCCTGCCTCCCAGCGTGTGTGTGTGACAGGCTAACACCTAACAGCTTATATTTAGCTCAGTGAAATAAAACAACACTTTTTTGACTGTAATAGATGAATATCAATTGCCTGCCTACAGGCGTGTGTGTGTGTGAAGCCTATTGCATCTACTCTGCCAACTTTTGCCAGTGCACAGTGATACGTCATATCTGGTGCAACCGTAGTGTACAGTGACATAAAACAACACTTTTTTGACTGTAATCGATTGAATATCAGTTGCCTGCCTACAGGCGTGTGTGTGAAGCCTACAGCGCCTACTCTGCCAACTTTTGCCAGTGCACAGTGACACTCATATCTGGTGGCACCTTAGATTGCACGCGCAGTGCCCCAAATTTGAAGTGGGAGGACTGACCAAGCATCTTTTTCCATCTCCCTGTTCCAAAAATCCATGCCATATACACGTCCCCTGATAGGTGACGTAACAGGTATTAAACTGATAGGAATAAATAGTACAACTGAACACACCACTCCTATCTGGTGGCACCTTAGATTGCACGCGCAGTACCCCAAATTTGAAGTGGGAGGACCGACCAAGCATCTTTTTCCATCTCCCTGTACCAAAAATCCATGCCATATACACATCCCCCGATAGGTGACGTAACAGGTATTAAACTGATAGGAATAAATAGTACAACTGAACACACCACTCGTATCTGGTGGCACCTTAGATTGCACGCGTAGGCCCCAAATTTGAAGTGGGAGGACCGACCAAGCATCTTTTTCCATCTCCCTGTTCCAAAAATCCATGCCATATACACGTCCCCTGATAGGTGACTTAACCGGTATCAAACTGATAGGAATAAATAGTACAACTGAACACACCACTCCTATCTAATGGCACATTACATTGCACGTGCAGTGCCCCAAATTCGAAGTAGGTCCGACCCAGCATCTTTTTCCACCTCCCTGTTCCAAAAATCAATGCCCTATACACGTCCAGGATTTTTATCCCAAAATTGGGATCCAGCCACATGGACTAATGAAGTAAAGTCAGTGTTTTCAAATACATTTCAGACAAGTCAATGAAATGAACCTAATCTCAAAATAGAATTTATGGAATTAAATAGGATATATAAGAAACAATATCAGGTATGGTGGGAAGTGGCTAGCTTGGAAAATTACCTAAGCAATAAATTGGTACCTAGAGGGTTACGAATAAACCTATTTCCTACTATTAAGGATCTAGCTGAAGATTTCATAAAGAAATGGGACTCTGTGTTATTAAAATGCTCACAGGAATTGATGAATTTACTATTAGAATGGGAGCAAAAACAACTTAAAGAGACTGAAATGCTGTTAAAGAACAAAATTGAGAAAATTGAAGAGTTTAAATCAAACAGTGAATTTACTCAATTTGAAGATAACTTAGAAAAAGACAGAGATACATTCAGATAATTACTGATGGAAAGAAAACACAATAAGTTCCAAAGAGACTTTAATGCCTTTGAAACAGGCAATATATTCAGAAGACCCAACAAATATAGAAATCCAAGAAATAGAGTAGATGATGTTTTAACTTCAGAATCAGAGTGGTCAGACTTTGACCAAAAAGATGGTAACCCCATCAATAAGGAAACAAAAAGAAAAGTGAGAATGAATAATGTAAGAAAAGTTTTTTTAGATACACAACCAAAACTAGGAGGGGTAAGAAAAGGCCCAAGCCTGCCAAATCCACACAAAATATTCAAGAAACACTAAATCCTTTACAGATTTTCAATCTATCGAGTTGTCAGTTATCTGAGGATCATGTATCTTTTCAAAAAAAAGGTTTAAGCTTTTCACCAACTGAAGAATTTAAGATATTTGAATGGGTAAAAGTTGTGAATCTATTCACTCGTAAACTTGCATTAAAAAAGTTTTACTCCAAAAATAATCCAGTGGATCAACCTAGTAAAGTAGAGAGTAATATACATGATGACACACAAATAAAAGACAACTCTAATGACCTATTGGGACCTTATTCTAAATGTAAACCTAAAAGTAAATATACCCCACCACTATCGATTAGCCCTAATATAGAAGTGTTTGTTCATAATGTAGTGAGGGACTTGGAAGAACTGTCCCACAAAAAAACAATAAATTCAAATTTATCTTATGAGGAAAAGAAAGCCCTAAAAGACCTAGGGCCTCATTCTATTATCGGCCGTAAGAGATGCGGGGCCGCAAGGACCGGCCGCAAGCTATTTGCCTATTCTATTCCCTTCCGGCCGGGGACTCCGGCAGGCTTGCGGCCGGCGCCTTGTTATCCCTTGCGGCCGCACGCGCCGGAGGAAAGCCTTTGATCTTAAACGGCCGCAAGAGTTTCGGCCGCAAGAAAATCCTGGTTGCTATTCAATTGCTCCGGGAACCCTCTCTGCCAGGCTAAAACCGAGCCGCAGCTTACTTGCAGCAAAAAGGTCCCGAATGCACACAATTAAGCACATTATAAAGCCATAATAAAGCCATCCTGCACTCTGAGGAGACTATAAAGTGATTGTAGATGTTAGCATTCATAGCACAACATTCCCCTACACTTAAATCCGTAAATAATTTATTTTTTAATTTATGTCAAATATCCATGGAAAAAGTCCAGAGGGCTTTGAGCCCCTCAGACCCGCCCACGCTGCGGCCGGAAAATAAACAGTTAATGTAATCTCGGATTTGGGCTGATGTGCAAGCTTGAGAGGGGGTTGCTATTAATCCTCATGTCCCCCATTATGATCCCTAGCATTTACAGAGCTTTATAGTGCCGTCTTGAATTTATTTTTGCTTTTAAAGATTTCTGAGCTTACGGCCGGTTGCAAGATATACGGCCGTCCGTAAGGGGATATCCTTGCGGCGCCGTATAATTGAATTGCAAGGTAATGGGAGCCCCGCAAGGAATCGCAGCTTTGCGGCCGATTTACGGCCGATAATAGAATGAGGCCCCTAGTCAATAATAAAAATATCACCATCAAAAATGCTGACAAAGGGGGTAATCTGGTGATCCTCAATACAGAGGACTCCATCAGAAATAATTTGAGACTCCTAAACAATAAAGAATGTTATAATAAATTAAATCAAGATCCGACTGTAAAGTTCATTAATGAACTAAATGAGATTCTTAATGCTGGTCTAAAAGAGAAAATTATTTCAAAACAAGAATTTGAATTTCTAAATGTGACTAATCCTAAGGTAGCTACTTTTTATTCCATTCCCAAGATCCATAAAAATCCTACTAATCCACCGGGCAGGCCTATAGTGTCAGGTATAGGCTGCCTTACTGAAAATCTAAGCAAATACATCAATTCTTTTCTAAGAGAACATGTTGTAACCTTGACTTCCTATGTGAAAGATACAAAAGATATACTTACAAAACTAAATGGAATATTAGCCAACATTCCTTGTTAGTATCTCTTGATGTAGAGTCCCTCTATACAAATATACGCCGCCAGAGAGGACTACATGCAATAGAGTACTTTCTACAAAAGAAAGGAAATGCATTCAGTAAACACAATGATTTTATGATGAAATCACTAGAATTTGTGCTAACACATAATTATTTTGTGTTTGTACAATCTTTTTATCATCAAATTCAAGGTACAGCAATGGGTACGGCCTATGCACCCACTTATGCGAATCTGTATTTAGGATGGTGGGAGGAACAAACTGTCTATAGCGAAAACATGGATAGCTACACTCAATATGTAGAACTATGGATTCGCTATATAGATGACATTATGATATTGTGGAATGGTAAAAAAGAACATCTTCAGAAGTTTATTACAACATTAAATAATAATGATATGGGCCTGTATCTAACTTCTGACATTAATGAACAAACAATTACTTTCTTAGATCTAAGAATTACTAAACAACAAGATGGCCCAGTAAAAACCAACACATATAGAAAACCCACAGCTACTAATAATTTACTATATGCAAAAAATAGCCATCCAAAAAGTTTGATCTCTGGAATTCCGGGGGGTAAATATCTTAGGATTAAGAGAAACTGTTCTGAGGAACAAGACTTTGAAAAAGAGGCTAAAGAGCTACAATTTCGATTTGAACAACGTGGTTATAAAAAAACGGTATTGAAAAAGGCCTATCATAAAGCCAAAGAGGTTAAAAGAGAAAATCTACTAATAGAGAAAACATCTAAGGAAGATAAATATGTTCGATGCATTGGAACATATAATGAGAAATGGTTTGATGTGAAAAAAAATCTTTAACAAGCATTGGCAGATATTACGTGATGATAAAGATATCGAACCCTACTTAAGTGATAGGGCACAAATCACAAGTAAAAGATCTAGCAATTTGAAGGATGTATTACCTAAGAGCCATTTGGAGTTACCTAGAAATACCACCTGGCTTCAACCACTACATAGTTGTTATAAATGCCAAACCTGCAAAGCATGTCAGTACATCAAACCTGCTAAAACATTTACCTCCCATGAAAAAAAACAGATATACAATGTAAAATACCTATTAACATGTAAAACAGAAAGAGTTGTATATCTAATATCTTGTCAATGTGGGATGAGGTACGTAGGTAAAACCTACAGAGAATTCAGAAGGAGGGTTTTAGAACATATCTATAGCATTAAAAATGGCTTTGATACTCCAGTGGCGCTACATGTCAATAATAAACATAATGGAGATTTTAAAGAATTATCCTTCATGGCAATTGATCATGTACTAAAGACCACAAGCAGAGGTAATTTGGACAAGGAACTTTTGAAAAAAGAGGCCAAATGGATTTATGCATTAAGTACTAAAAAAGCTATAGGCCTCAATGATGGTTTTACATTTACTCCATTCATTTAAAATCGTATAGATCTGTCCATCTTAAAAAATATTAATGGATGGGATCTAAGATTTAGTGAAAATATTGACCTATGTAAGCATAATATGCCTACATATAGTATAAAATAAGATGAAGTGTACATATTAACATCTATGTTTCATATTTATGTTTAATACATTAAAAGAGAAAAGATGTAATAATATATATTTTTTCTATCTATATAATTGTCAACTATAAGAATTAGATCCTATACTAAGATCGATTCAATTTAGAGATATATCGATACATATCATCTTAGTATTATTATGATATTTATTATATTATCTAGTGATATTATAAGTATGCTCATACTTATATCTTTTTTTACTCTATATAGATGGTTCCATTTTTAAACATTATCAACATTGTATTTTAGTTAGGTATGATGTTTTTAGCTTTAAGCACACTGTTTCCATGGCAATCTGATGGCTATAAAGGGAGGCCTAGTAAACATGGCGGTGACCCTTGACAAAATCCAGAAACGTGCGTCGGGTCAGACGCAGGAGCATACACGCAGGGTGATGACATCATTGCTAGGCGTCTCTACCTCGTGGCACGCTATGTAGGAGCTCCCAAACAATGTTTAAGCGAATATCAATAGAAAGGAGCCTCTCCAGTCACTTTACCTATTTAAATTCTTGCGACTAGAATATATATAATAACGGATTTGTGTTGAAAACAAAATTACACAGATAAACGGAGTACACAATCCAATAATATACTATTCTACAATATTGTGGAAGCAAGGATTTGTAAGTAATGCAATAGCACCAGTCACTTTAATATGGCCTAAATAGCCCCATATAAAGGGGAACCTTTGGAAATTATTTCATGAGTGACACAGAACTGATTCCAGATAAAAGGGAATCTATTACCCTTGTATTAGATATAATTCACTTCAGCACTTTAGAACCTTAGATTACTGTGGGTTCCATATAATATTATTTAGCACAAGCACCTTTTTGCAAATTTTTTAGCTCCTATTAATTTATTTAAACACTTGGGACCCTATTAAATTCGAGCTGCGTAAATAATAGGTGAAAACGCAAATCCTACGTAGTTTAAAAATGAAACCATTTCCGACGCTATTAAATTCAAAGTGCTGCGAGATACGAGCGATGGATGCAAATGCGTAAACGTTAGGATTTGCGCATGAGTTACGATATCTCGGATCACTTTGCGTCTGAAAAGAGCGCGAAATACGTGATACGTACCACTTAACCTGACGGCAGTATGCCTTTAAAAGGGAGCCAAAAACAGAACATAATTGACTGTGCTGTAGCTTTTGCAAGTAGACACACAGGTCTAGGCGTTGGTGGGTTTTTGGTGAGCAAGGAGAGAGAGAAGAGAGAGGAGAGAGGAGAGAATTTCAATTTTGAACTAGCAGATAATTTAACCCTTTGTTTACAATACACATAATTACTGATATCACATAATTCACACACATAGATTAATACGTACACATAGCAACACCTAGTGGTAGGCCACTGCACACCTACACTTCCCCCCCCCCCCTCCCCCCAAGACCTCCCCCCCCCCTCCCACCACACATAATACTACACATAATACTTGCATCTTTTTTTACCTCCTAAACCAACACAAAGATTATCTTGCTTTATTGTTAATTTTTTTTTTGGAGGAGTTTAGAGGAGAGGAGGTGGTAAGGCAAGAGAGGCGCGGAGGAGAGTGAGGAGAACATCTGAGGAGAGGAGGAGGATGAGGAGGAGGAGGAGGTGGAGGGAGATGAGGAGGAGGAGGAGGTGGAGGGAGAGGAGGTGGAGGGAGAGGAGGAGGAGGAGGTGGAGGGAGAGGAGGAGAAGGAGAGCAAGGAGGAGAGCAGGGGGGGAGGGAAGTGCCCCCAGAGCTAGGCATTCTAGTGGAAGGGGCAGAGGGTCAGGGGCCTGATCCCTTGGTGGGAGGTAGTGGGGATGAGGGAGCGGCCCCAGGGATAGAACAGGAAGACCAGGCACCGTCTGTAAGGCAACGGGTTGTGGCAAGGCCCAGGGCCCCCAATTATAGCCCAGAGGAGATCCAGGTTCTCCTCAGGGAAATCTGTGCCCGCCAGGGAATTATATGTGGTGGCAGAGACATTAATGCCAGCCAGAGGCAGCAGGCCTGGTCCCAAATTGCCAGAGCTGTGTCGGCAGTAGGGGTTAGTAATAGGGACTGGAGGTTAGTGCGGCACAAGTTTGACGATTTAAAGATGGCTGTGAAAAGAAAGATGTCCGATGAGGCAGCAGCAGCACGTCAGACTGGTGGTGGGCCCGCGGTCACTTATGTTTATAAGGAATGGGAGAGGACAGTGATGCGCTTCATCCCTTCTGAATCTGTGGTGGGAATACCAGGCCAGATGGACATAGATCGTCCTAACACCCTGCAACGTGAGTATCATATCACACACATGGTTGGCTGAGATTGTAGGGGGATGGGCTGTCTAAAAGCCTGCAGATAACATGCTGTATGTATGTATGTATGTATAAATAGGCTTGTGTTCTGGCTGTTGTATATAATGAGCTGTATCCCTCTAGAACAGGGGTGGGTAAGGAGGGCCACATACATGCCAGACTTTCAGGATATCCTTTTTGGGCACAGGTGAGTCAATCAGGATGACTGAAAAGGCGATTGGCTCACCTGTGTGGCCCTCCAGGCCTGAACCTGCCCACCCTTGCTCAAGAATTATATGGCCTCCTACACCCCTGCCCACACACAGGGATAATTCACATCCAATAGCACTGTAAGCCCTATGGTTGACTAAAAATTTATGGGGCGACAATAACCATTTCAGACCTGGTAGCAAACCTATCATGTTCATAATTTGTCTCCCTGATATGTCAATTTCTAATTATATCCAGATTAATTGCAATAGAGCAGGGTGTCCAAAGTCAAACTTGCTGTGCTGCGCACAGGCCTGTATATGTGGATTTCCTTTATGTGAACAGATGAGTCAATTAGACTTAATGACTTGGAGAATGATATTCTCAGCTGGGTGCAGCATGGCTATCCACAAATGCAGGCCTGACTTTGGCCTCCACTGCGATCGAGAATAAAAATTTTGCTGTGCGGCATCTGTGGATACAGACTCTGTAGCACTGCATGTGTGTCATATACTGTCCTAACCTGGCCCATGTCTCAGCTGCATATTAACAACCATTGCTGGAAACTTGTCCGATTGGTCAGTCTCACACACTGCACAGCAGATGCAGCAGAGCACGTGTCTGAGGCACATGCAGTACACATTCATATGAGCCATGATCCACAATGCTCATTATGCAGCCCGTGGCTCATCTGTGTAACACAAGCACCACAGTCACTCACAGGTGACCATGATGTCAATGATATGTAAATGCATAGCTGGCAATTGTGTATGGCAACCAACTGAAATATATGTTTATTCCATTGCAGTATCCACAGATTCAGAAGAGGAGGAGGCAGGAAGAGCTGAAGTGGCCCAGGACATTCAGGAGGGCCCGGGACCATCCACATCACTTGCTCATACGGAGCGGGAAGTGATGCCCGGGCCCTCTTCGGCGTGGCCACCTCAGGGCCTGCACCAGCCACACCATCCTGTGCCTCTCTCAGCGGCTCCACCCTCATCCTGGGCTCCTCCCTCATCCTGGGCACAGCCCTCATCCTGGGCACAGCCCTCATCCTGGGCACAGCCCTCACCCTGGGCTCCCCCCTCATACTGTGCTCCCCCGACATACGGGGCACCGCACTCAGCCTGGGCTCCACCATGGGCCCCGGGAGGAGGTGCCTCGGCAGGAAGTGCCCCGGGAGGAAATGCCCCGGTAGGAAGTGCACCGGCCACAAGTGCCCCGGCCCCAAGTGCCCCGGGAGGAGGTGCCCCGGCCGGAAGTGCCCCGGGAGGAAGTGCCCCGGGAGGAAGTGCACCGGCCACAAGTGCCCCAGCCCCAAGTGCCTCGGGAGGAGGTGCACCGGCCGGAAGTGCCCCGGGAGGAAGTGCCCCGGAGTCGCCGGCCGCGGAGTCGCCGGCTGCCAGACCTCCAGGTCCTCTGCCACATCTCCCTGCCCAATTACAGAACATCATGGCTCACATTGACGAAGAGGACCAGGCCCAAAGCCAGCTAGCAAGTCAAATGCTGGCCATCAGTGAAAATCAATTGGCAGTTAGCAGGGCCATCCTGCCTTGAAATAGGGTCATCTTAGCCACCACATGCGCCATATATGCTGAGATGAGGAGGCACAACCGAAGGATGGAGAGATATGAGGAACGCGCAAGCCGGGAGAGACGCGCATTATTGCGTAATCTCCCTCGCCAGCCCATACCTCTCCAGCCTTCGGTTGTCCAATCTCAACCTGAGATGTCTGCCTCCTCATCTCAGACATCGCCCACCCATGAACCCCAGCCACCTGCTGTAGTGGCACCCCCTGATCCCACACCAAGGCGTGGAAGAGAGAGACAGGCCGCGGGCACAGACGGTGGGGGCCCGCTAACTCGGAGTAGGAGGTGTTAGGAACATCCGAGAGGGCCTCCTGACCACTCCTCACAGAATACAGATTGTTATACATGTTGACATAATATTGGCTACAGGGTGTGTACATGTCTGGTTATGTTGAACATTTTAACAATTGATGTTCAATGTGGATTGACCTTGAGCTTAAATGCTGTATTTAATCATAATATTGTTCGGAATGAGACATTGTTTTTGTCTTTGTAGGTGTTAATAGCCAAATCTCACAACTATGAAGACATTTTATTCATCTTCGAGCAGTACAATACCATCATGTGAGTAAACACTCAAACCAGTTCCCAACGGGCATTCTATCAGGATTATTCCCCACTGCAGATGGCTCTGAAATGAAATATATGACTACATATCTTTTCACTAAGAAACATGACTGTGTGATCTTCCATTATAATGATCAGTGTCCAGGCTATCGAGTTGCACAGTCCCATTACTATCTGCTAATCCAAACCAGCAATTCCACATAAGTTTTTATAGCATTCCTTCCCGTTAACATTATGAAATTGGCTTCAGTTTTTTCATGTCATCCAAACCAAAGTGGCAATTTCCAGGGTTTGACTTCATGATCAATGTGCATGTGTTTAGGGGTAATGTGAACAGTGTAATCTGTCTGGCCTTGGTACCACCCATTTAGAAGTGAGATGTGATATCAGCATGGCACAACTATTCCACATAGATAGTGATATTACATTTTGCTGAAGGATTGTGTTCACAGTGAAGCATGCCTTGTCGTATTCCACATCCTAAGCATATTCCTGGAAGGCTGACTGAACAGGATAGAATAAATATGGTTCTTACTGCTCGGAGATGATGTTCATGTTAGTTGGTTTAGAGTAGTGTCAAAAGCAAAAACAATGTACTCTAATAACAGCTTCTGATTGTTCTAACACCTCCTACCTCTGTTTTCCAGATTCATATCATCTATTGACCAATTCACACTGTGTGTGAAATCGCTTAGTATGACATGATCCCTGTTTTATAGTGTCTGTTTATTCTGGCAACCATATGGTTGTTGTATGCGCATTAATGGTTATGTTGATTAGATGTCGTGTTATATGCTGTTGGTTACTGTGGGGTCCTGACCACATGTGACCCTAGGAGATGCTATGCATTACCCTGATGATGTTGTCTGTTTCCTCTTCAGATGTCCTCAGATTTGCCACAGCCCCTTGCCATACTAGGATCTCTTCACAACACACACATGATATTAATGCACATTCCTGTCTATTTCTGTTTGTACTCTGTGTATGCAATAAAGTATGATTATGTTATACTGTTATCACTGTTTCTGTGTGTTTGTACCATATCATGCTTTCTAGTTGCGACAATACAGAGAGAATGAAGTGTCATTGTTAAATACATATATCTGTGTGTGTTTACATAGATACATATGCTACATTAATCTGTACCTTGCCAATATACATGTAGGTGCAAGTTGGAGGGGTGTGAATTCTGAAATCATGTCTAGAGACATGCAGGGTTGTATATAATGACTTGAAGGGCTCAACTTGAATGTTATGAATCAACATTCATGATTATGTAGTAATGTCAACGCAGATTGCCCCGAATAGTTACACCACTAACTGATGGTGATGAGCACATCTGACTTTCAGGGGAATTGAATTGTTACATGGTAAATATACAGGATTACACAAACATTGAGTGAAAAAAAACGGTTTAATTGTTCACAAAGCCACACAGTGACAAATTACCACAGGCCTGCTCAGTATCATGGTGGAGGTGGGTAGGATACAGAGTTCCAGTAACACACGGAAATAGGGACATGGGGCCAGAATGCACGCAGGGGGGGTGACATTGGTATAGATGATCAGTTGAGGGGGGGAGATACAGTGCATCATCCAACGTGAGGCAATATCAGTTATATTATTAAATATATCAGGATAACATTCAATATTCAAAACCAACAATACAGAAGGAGATATGCTCATGGGGAGAAGTAATCTGTAGTCTTGTGTGTGCGCGCAACACACACTCCTATGCAACTGCAGAGGTAGAAGTGCTCAATCAGTCAATGTTAGAACCCCCGTAGGTCATGTCACTGGAAATGGCACTATGAGAGAAGACTCTACATACATAAGTTTGGACACTCAGATGGTAACATGACCAGGACCATATCAGTGTGTTCCAAATAATTTCAGGTGTTAGCAGAACTACCAACCAACTGGCCAGTTCGAGGTGTATTCTGTTCTGTGAATGAGCATCTCTATTATCTGCTGTTGCATATTCATAACTGAAGGTAAACGGAACCTCATTAACAGTTATGTTCCAAGGCTAGAGTTACTGTTCCCCATATGTACAGGGAGGATCACATCAGCACTGAGGAAGAGATCTGGAAGGAAGTATGATACAGGCTTCACAATAGTCCAAGTAGAGGAGAGAATGGCAGATCTAAAGCAATAGGTACATATAAATCGATGTAGAGGATGTGATATCACACCCGATGCAACACATGATGACTGACATCTGAACATACATAGTCCTGGAACGTGGGAATGCTCATCATTCCTTGTTCTGACCGTGGAAAGGGACTAATCTTTGCGATCTGAAACATAAAAGGAACATGTCAATATTTACATTGCACATGCTCCCGGAGCGCTTACTTCGTCACTTACAGTGGTTATAAAAAGTCTACACACTCCTGTAAACAAATTAGCCAATGAAAAATCATTTCAGAACTATATCCACCTTTAATGTGACAAAAACTGTACAACTCAATTGTAAAACAAACTGAAATCTGTAAGGTGGAGGGAAGAAAAAATCAAAGAAAACTAATGTGGTTGCATAAGTCTGCACACTCTTATAACTGGGGATGTAGCTGTGTTCAGAATGAAGCAATCACATTCCAAATCATGTTAAATAGGAGTCAGCATACACCTGCCATCATTTAAAGTGCCTCTGATTAACCCCAAATTAAGTTAAGCTGCTCTAGTTGGTCTTTCCTGAAATTTTCTTAGTCGCATCCCACAGCAAAAGCCATGGTTCACAGAGAGCTTCCAAAGCATCAGAGGGATCTCATTGTTAAAAGGTATCAGTCAGGAGAAGGGTACAAAAGAATTTCCAAGGCATTAGATATACCATGGAACACAGTGAAGACAGTCATCATCAAGCGTAGAAAATATGGCACAACAGTGACATTACCAAGAACTGGAGCTCCCTCCAAAATGGATGAAAAGACCAGAAGAAAACTGGTCTGGGAGGCTACCAAGAGGGCCTACAGCAACATTAAAGGAACTGCAGGAATATCTGGCAAGTACTGGCTGTGTGGTACATGTGACAACAATCTCCCGTATTCTTCATATGTCTGGCGTATGGGGTAGAGTGGCAAGATGAAAGCCTTTTCTTACAAAGCAAAACATCCAAGCCAGGCTGCATTTTTCAAAACAAAAAAACATCTGAAGTCTCCCAAAAGCATGTGGGAAAAGGTGTTATGGTCTGATGAAACCAAGGTTGAACATTTTGGCCATAATTCCAAAATATATGTTTGGCGCAAAAACAACACTGCACATCACCAAAAGAACACAATTTCAATTTTGAACTAGCAGATAATTTAACCCTTTGTTTACAATACACATAATTACTGATATCACATAATTCACACACATAGATTAATACGTACACATAGCAACACCTAGTGGTAGGCCACTGCACACCTACACTTCCCCCCCCCCTCCCCCCAAGACCTTCCCCCCCCCCCTCCCCCCACACATAATACTACACATAATACTTACATCTTTATTTACCTCCTAAACCGAACCAAAGATTATCTTGCTTTATTGTTAATTTTTTTTTTGGAGGAGTTTAGAGGAGAGGAGGTGGTAAGGCAAGAGAGGCGCGGAGGAGAGTGAGGAGAACATCTGAGGAGAGGAGGAGGATGAGGAGGAGAGGAGGAGGTGGAGGGAGAGGAGGAGGTGGAGGGAGAGGAGGAGAGCAAGGAGGAGAGCAGGGGGGGAGGGAAGTGCCCCCAGAGCTAGGCATTCTAGTGGAAGGGGCAGAGGGTCAGGGGCCTGATCCCTTGGTGGGAGGTAGTGGGGATGAGGGAGCGGCCCCAGGGATAGAACAGGAAGACCAGGCACCGTCTGTAAGGCAACGGGTTGTGGCAAGGCCCAGGGCCCCCAATTATAGCCCAGAGGAGATCCAGGTTCTCCTCAGGGAAATCTGTGCCCGCCAGGGAATTATATGTGGTGGCAGAGACATTAATGCCAGCCAGAGGCAGCAGGCCTGGTCCCAAATTGCCAGAGCTGTGTCGGCAGTAGGGGTTAGTAATAGGGACTGGAGGTTAGTGCGGCACAAGTTTGACGATTTAAAGATGGCTGTGAAAAGAAAGATGTCCGATGAGGCAGCAGCAGCACGTCAGACTGGTGGTGGGCCCGCGGTCACTTATGTTTATAAGGAATGGGAGAGGACAGTGATGCGCTTCATCCCTTCTGAATCTGTGGTGGGAATACCAGGCCAGATGGACATAGATCGTCCTAACACCCTGCAACGTGAGTATCATATCACACACATGGTTGGCTGAGATTGTGGGGGGATGGGCTGTCTAAAAGCCTGCAGATAACATGCTGTATGTATGTATGTATGTATAAATAGGCTTGTGTTCTGGCTGTTGTATATAATGAGCTGTATCCCTCTAGAACAGGGGTGGGTAAGGAGGGCCACATACATGCCGGACTTTCAGGATATCATGCTGTATGTATGTATGTATAAATAGGCTTGTGTTCTGGCTGTTGTATATAATGAGCTGTATCCCTCTAGAACAGGGGTGGGTAAGGAGGGCCACATACATGCCAGACTTTCAGGATATCCTTTTTGGGCACAGGTGAGTCAATCAGGATGACTGAAAAGGCGATTGGCTCACCTGTGTGGCCCTCCAGGCATGAACCTGCCCACCCTTGCTCAAGAATTATATGGCCTCCTACACCCCTGCCCACACACAGGGATAATTCACATCCAATAGCACTGTAAGCCCTATGGTTGACTAAAAATTTATGGGGCGACAATAACCATTTCAGACCTGGTAGCAAACCTATCATGTTCATAATTTGTCTCCCTGATATGTCAATTTCTAATTATATCCAGATTAATTGCAATAGAGCAGGGTGTCCAAAGTCAAACTTGCTGTGCTGCGCACAGGCCTGTATATGTGAATTTCCTTTATGTGAACAGATGAGTCAATTAGACTTAATGACTTGGAGAATGATATTCTCAGCTGGGTGCAGCATGGCTATCCACAAATGCAGGCCTGACTTTGGCCTCCACTGCGATCAAGAATAAAAATTTTGCTGTGCGGCATCTGTGGATACAGACTCTGTAGCACTGCATGTGTGTCATATACTGTCCTAACCTGGCCCATGTCTCAGCTGCATATTAACAACCATTGCTGGAAACTTGTCCGATTGGTCAGTCTCACACACTGCACAGCAGATGCAGCAGAGCACGTGTCTGAGGCACATGCAGTACACATTCATATGAGCCATGATCCACAATGCTCATTATGCAGCCCGTGGCTCATCTGTGTAACACAAGCACCACAGTCACTCACAGGTGACCATGATGTCAATGATATGTAAATGCATAGCTGGCAATTGTGTATGGCAACCAACTGAAATATATGTTTATTCCATTGCAGTATCCACAGATTCAGAAGAGGAGGAGGCAGGAAGAGCTGAAGTGGCCCAGGACATTCAGGAGGGCCCGGGACCATCCACATCACTTGCTCATACGGAGCGGGAAGTGATGCCCGGGCCCTCTTCGGCGTGGCCACCTCAGGGCCTGCACCAGCCACACCATCCTGTGCCTCTCTCAGCGGCTCCACCCTCAGCGGCTCCACCCTCATCCTGGGCACAGCCCTCACCCTGGGCACAGCCCTCACCCTGGGCACAGCCCTCACCCTGGGCTCCCCCCTCATACTGTGCTCCCCCGACATACGGGGCACCGCACTCAGCCTGGGCTCCACCATGGGCCCCGGGAGGAGGTGCCCCGGGAGGAAGTGCCCTGGGAGGAAGTGCACCGGCCACAAGTGCCCCGGCCCCAAGTGCCCCGGGAGGAGGTGCCCCGGCCGGAAGTGCCCCGGGAGGAAGTGCACCGGCCACAAGTGCCCCAGCCCCAAGTGCCTCGGGAGGAGGTGCACCGGCCGGAAGTGCCCCGGGAGGAAGTGCCCCGGAGTCGCCGGCCCCGGAGTCGCCGGCCGCGGAGTCGCCGGCCGCCAGACCTCCAGGTCCTCTGCCACATCTCCCTGCCCAATTACAGAACATCATGGCTCACATTGACGAAGAGGACCAGGCCCAAAGCCAGCTAGCAAGTCAAATGCTGGCCATCAGTGAAAATCAATTGGCAGTTAGCAGGGCCATCCTGGCTGGAAATAGGGTCATCTCAGCCACCACATGCGCCATATATGCTGAGATGAGGAGGCACAACCGAAGGATGGAGAGATATGAGGAACGCGCAAGCCGGGAGAGACGCGCATTATTGCGTAATCTCCCTCGCCAGCCCATACCTCTCCAGCCTTCGGTTGTCCAATCTCAACCTGAGATGTCTGCCTCCTCATCTCAGACATCGCCCACCCATGAACCCCAGCCACCTGCTGTAGTGGCACCCCCTGATCCCACACCAAGGCGTGGAAGAGGGAGACAGGCCGCGGGCACAGGCGGTGGGGGCCCGCTAACTCGGAGTAGGAGGTGTTAGGACCATCCGAGAGGGCCTGCTGACCACTCCTCACAGAATACAGATTGTTAAACATGTTGACATAATATTGGCTACAGGGTGTGTACATGTCTGGTTATGTTGAACATTTTAACAATTGATGTTCAATGTGGATTGACCTTGAGCTTAAATGCTGTATTTAATCATAATATTGTTCGGAATGAGACATTGTTTTTGTCTTTGTAGGTATTAATAGCCAAATCTCACAACTATGAAGACATTTTATTCATCTTTGAGCAGTACAATACCATCATGTGAGTAAACACTCAAACCAGTTCCCAACGGGCATTCTATCAGGATTATTCCCCACTGCAGATGGCTCTGAAATGAAATATATGACTACATATCTTTTCACTAAGAAACATGACTGTGTGATCTTCCATTATAATGATCAGTGTCCAGGCTATCGAGTTGCACAGTCCCATTACTATCTGCTAATCCAAACCAGCAATTCCACATAAGTTTTTATAGCATTCCTTCCCGTTAACATTATGAAATTGGCTTCAGTTTTTTCATGTCATCCAAACCAAAGTGGCAATTTCCAGGGTTTGACTTCATGATCAATGTTAATGTGTTTAGGGGTAATGTGAACAGTGTAATCTGTCTGGCCTTGGTACCACCCATTTAGAAGTGAGATGTGATATCAGCATGGCACAACTATTCCACATAGATAGTGATAGTACATTTTGCTGAAGGATTGTGTTCACAGTGAAGCATGCCTTGTCGTATTCCACATCCTAAGCATATTCCTGGAAGGCTGACTGAACAGGATAGAATAAATATGGTTCTTACTGCTCGGAGATGATGTTCATGTTAGTTGGTTTAGAGTAGTGTCAAAAGCAAAAACAATGTACTCTAATAACAGCTTCTGATTGTTCTAACACCTCCTACCTCTGTTTTCCAGATTCATATCATCTATTGACCAATTCACACTGTGTGTGAAATCGCTTAGTATGACATGATCCCTGTTTTATAGTGTCTGTTTATTCTGGCAACCATATGGTTGTTGTATGCGCATTAATGGTTATGTTGATTAGATGTCGTGTTATATGCTGTTGGTTACTGTGGGGTCCTGACCACATGTG
Organism: Discoglossus pictus; assembly: GCA_027410445.1. Lineage (NCBI taxonomy): Eukaryota > Metazoa > Chordata > Amphibia > Anura > Alytidae > Discoglossus > Discoglossus pictus. Next base: position 64,846,250 of record CM050163.1, on the reverse strand, counting down.
ACCCTAGGAGATGCTATGCATTACCCTGATGATGTTGTCTGTTTCCTCTTCAGATGTCCTCAGATTTCCCACAGCCCCTTGCCATACTAGGATCTCTTCACAACACACACATGATATTAATGCACATTCCTGTCTATTTCTGTTTGTACTCTGTGTATGCAATAAAGTATGATTATGTTATACTGTTATCACTGTTTCTGTGTGTTTGTACCATATCATGCTTTCTAGTTGCGACAATACAGAGAGAATGAAGTGTCATTGTTAAATACATATATCTGTGTGTGTTTACATAGATACATATGCTACATTAATCTGTACCTTGCCAATATACATGTAGGTGCAAGTTGGAGGGGTGTGAATTCTGAAATCATGTCTAGAGACATGCAGGGTTGTATATAATGACTTGAAGGGCTCAACTTGAATGTTATGAATCGACATTCATGATTATGTAGTAATGTCAACGCAGATTGCCCCGAATAGTTACACCACTAACTGATGGTGATGAGCACATCTGACTTTCAGGGGAATTGAATTGTTACATGGTAAATATACAGGATTACACAAACATTGAGTGAAAAAAAACGGTTTAATTGTTCACAAAGCCACACAGTGACAAATTACCACAGGCCTGCTCAGTATCATGGTGGAGGTGGGTAGGATACAGAGTTCCAGTAACACACGGAAATAGGGACATGGGGCCAGAATGCACGCAGGGGGGGTGACATTGGTATAGATGATCAGTTGAGGGGGGGAGATACAGTGCATCATCCAACGTGAGGCAATATCAGTTATATTATTAAATATATCAGGATAACATTCAATATTCAAAACCAACAATACAGAAGGAGATATGCTCATGGGGAGAAGTAATCTGTAGTCTTGTGTGTGCGCGCAACACACACTCCTATGCAACTGCAGAGGTAGAAGTGCTCAATCAGTCAATGTTAGAACCCCCGTAGGTCATGTCACTGGAAATGGCACTATGAGAGAAGACTCTACATACATAAGTTTGGACACTCAGATGGGAACATGACCAGGACCATATCAGTGTGTTCCAAATAATTTCAGGTGTTAGCAGAACTACCAACCAACTGGCCAGTTCGAGGTGTATTCTGTTCTGTGAATGAGCATCTCTATTATCTGCTGTTGCATATTCATAACTGAAGGTAAACGGAACCTCATTAACAGTTATGTTCCAAGGCTAGAGTTACTGTTCCCCATATGTACAGGGAGGATCACATCAGCACTGAGGAAGAGATCTGGAAGGAAGTATGATACAGGCTTCACAATAGTCCACGTAGAGGAGAGAATGGCAGATCTAAAGCAATAGGTACATATAAATCGATGTAGAGGATGTGATATCACACCCGATGCAACACATGATGACTGACATCTGAACATACATAGTCCTGGAACGTGGGAATGCTCATCATTCCTTGTTCTGACCGTGGAAAGGGACTAATCTTTGCGATCTGAAACATAAAAGGAACATGTCAATATTTACATTGCACATGCTCCCGGAGCGCTTACTTCGTCACTTACAGTGGTTATAAAAAGTCTACACACTCCTGTAAACAAATTAGCCAATGAAAAATCATTTCAGAACTATATCCACCTTTAATGTGACAAAAACTGTACAACTCAATTGTAAAACAAACTGAAATCTGTAAGGTGGAGGGAAGAAAAAATCAAAGAAAACTAATGTGGTTGCATAAGTCTGCACACTCTTATAACTGGGGATGTAGCTGTGTTCAGAATGAAGCAATCACATTCCAAATCATGTTAAATAGGAGTCAGCATACACCTGCCATCATTTAAAGTGCCTCTGATTAACCCCAAATTAAGTTAAGCTGCTCTAGTTGGTCTTTCCTGAAATTTTCTTAGTCGCATCCCACAGCAAAAGCCATGGTTCACAGAGAGCTTCCAAAGCATCAGAGGGATCTCATTGTTAAAAGGTATCAGTCAGGAGAAGGGTACAAAAAAATTTCCAAGGCATTAGATATACCATGGAACACAGTGAAGACAGTCATCATCAAGCGTAGAAAATATGGCACAACAGTGACATTACCAAGAACTGGAGCTCCCTCCAAAATGGATGAAAAGACCAGAAGAAAACTGGTCTGGGAGGCTACCAAGAGGGCCTACAGCAACATTAAAGGAACTGCAGGAATATCTGGCAAGTACTGGCTGTGTGGTACATGTGACAACAATCTCCCGTATTCTTCATATGTCTGGCGTATGGGGTAGAGTGGCAAGATGAAAGCCTTTTCTTACAAAGCAAAACATCCAAGCCAGGCTGCATTTTTCAAAACAAAAAAACATCTGAAGTCTCCCAAAAGCATTTGGGAAAAGGTGTTATGGTCTGATGAAACCAAGGTTGAACATTTTGGCCATAATTCCAAAAGATATGTTTGGCGCAAAAACAACACTGCACATCACCAAAAGAACACAATTTCAATTTTGAACTAGCAGATAATTTAACCCTTTGTTTACAATACACATAATTACTGATATCACATAATTCACACACATAGATTAATACGTACACATAGCAACACCTAGTGGTAGGCCACTGCACACCTACACTTCCCCCCCCCCCCCCCCCAAGACCTTCCCCCCCCCCCTCCCCCCACACATAATACTACACATAATACTTACATCTTTATTTACCTCCTAAACCGAACCAAAGATTATCTTGCTTTATTGTTAATTTTTTTTTTGGAGGAGTTTAGAGGAGAGGAGGTGGTAAGGCAAGAGAGGCGCGGAGGAGAGTGAGGAGAACATCTGAGGAGAGGAGGAGGATGAGGAGGAGAGGAGGAGGTGGAGGGAGAGGAGGAGGTGGAGGGAGAGGAGGAGGTGGAGGGAGAGGAGGAGAGCAAGGAGGAGAGCAGGGGGGGAGGAAAAGTGCCCCCAGAGCTAGGCATTCTAGTGGAAGGGGCAGAGGGTCAGGGGCCTGATCCCTTGGTGGGAGGTAGTGGGGATGAGGGAGCGGCCCCAGGGATAGAACAGGAAGACCAGGCACCGTCTGTAAGGCAACGGGTTGTGGCAAGGCCCAGGGCCCCCAATTATAGCCCAGAGGAGATCCAGGTTCTCCTCAGGGAAATCTGTGCCCGCCAGGGAATTATATGTGGTGGCAGAGACATTAATGCCAGCCAGAGGCAGCAGGCCTGGTCCCAAATTGCCAGAGCTGTGTCGGCAGTAGGGGTTAGTAATAGGGACTGGAGGTTAGTGCGGCACAAGTTTGACGATTTAAAGATGGCTGTGAAAAGAAAGATGTCCGATGAGGCAGCAGCAGCACGTCAGACTGGTGGTGGGCCCGCGGTCACTTATGTTTATAAGGAATGGGAGAGGACAGTGATGCGCTTCATCCCTTCTGAATCTGTGGTGGGAATACCAGGCCAGATGGACATAGATCGTCCTAACACCCTGCAACGTGAGTATCATATCACACACATGGTTGGCTGAGATTGTGGGGGGATGGGCTGTCTAAAAGCCTGCAGATAACATGCTGTATGTATGTATGTATGTATAAATAGGCTTGTGTTCTGGCTGTTGTATATAATGAGCTGTATCCCTCTAGAACAGGGGTGGGGTAAGGAATGTATGTATAAATAGGCTTGTGTTCTGGCTGTTGTATATAATGAGCTGTATCCCTCTAGAACAGGGGTGGGTAAGGAGGGCCACATACATGCCAGACTTTCAGGATATCCTTTTTGGGCACAGGTGAGTCAATCAGGATGACTGAAAAGGCGATTGGCTCACCTGTGTGGCCCTCCAGGCATGAACCTGCCCACCCTTGCTCAAGAATTATATGGCCTCCTACACCCCTGCCCACACACAGGGATAATTCACATCCAATAGCACTGTAAGCCCTATGGTTGACTAAAAATTTATGGGGCGACAATAACCATTTCAGACCTGGTAGCAAACCTATCATGTTCATAATTTGTCTCCCTGATATGTCAATTTCTAATTATATCCAGATTAATTGCAATAGAGCAGGGTGTCCAAAGTCAAACTTGCTGTGCTGCGCACAGGCCTGTATATGTGGATTTCCTTTATGTGAACAGATGAGTCAATTAGACTTAATGACTTGGAGAATGATATTCTCAGCTGGGTGCAGCATGGCTATCCACAAATGCAGGCCTGACTTTGGCCTCCACTGCGATCGAGAATAAAAATTTTGCTGTGCGGCATCTGTGGATACAGACTCTGTAGCACTGCATGTGTGTCATATACTGTCCTAACCTGGCCCATGTCTCAGCTGCATATTAACAACCATTGCTGGAAACTTGTCCGATTGGTCAGTCTCACACACTGCACAGCAGATGCAGCAGAGCACGTGTCTGAGGCACATGCAGTACACATTCATATGAGCCATGATCCACAATGCTCATTATGCAGCCCGTGGCTCATCTGTGTAACAACAAGCACCACAGTCACTCACAGGTGACCATGATGTCAATGATATGTAAATGCATAGCTGGCAATTGTGTATGGCAACCAACTGAAATATATGTTTATTCCATTGCAGTATCCACAGATTCAGAAGAGGAGGAGGCAGGAAGAGCTGAAGTGGCCCAGGACATTCAGGAGGGCCCGGGACCATCCACATCACTTGCTCATACGGAGCGGGAAGTGATGCCCGGGCCCTCTTCGGCGTGGCCACCTCAGGGCCTGCACCAGCCACACCATCCTGTGCCTCTCTCAGCGGCTCCACCCTCAGCGGCTCCCCCCCTCATCCTGGGCACAGCCCTCACCCTGGGCACAGCCCTCACCCTGGGCACAGCCCTCACCCTGGGCTCCCCCCTCATACTGTGCTCCCCCGACATACGGGGCACCGCACTCAGCCTGGGCTCCACCATGGGCCCCGGGAGGAGGTGCCCCGGGAGGAGGTGCCTCGGCAGGAAGTGCCCCGGGAGGAAGTGCCCCGGAAGGAAGTGCACCGGCCACAAGTGCCCCGGCCCCAAGTGCCCCGGGAGGAGGTGCCCCGGCCGGAAGTGCCCCGGGAGGAAGTGCACCGGCCACAAGTGCCCCAGCCCCAAGTGCCTCGGGAGGAGGTGCACCGGCCGGAAGTGCCCCGGGAGGAAGTGCCCCGGAGTCGCCGGCCGCGGAGTCGCCGGCCGCCAGACCTCCAGGTCCTCTGCCACATCTCCCTGCCCAATTACAGAACATCATGGCTCACATTGACGAAGAGGACCAGGCCCAAAGCCAGCTAGCAAGTCAAATGCTGGCCATCAGTGAAAATCAATTGGCAGTTAGCAGGGCCATCCTGGCTGGAAATAGGGTCATCTCAGCCACCACATGCGCCATATATGCTGAGATGAGGAGGCACAACCGAAGGATGGAGAGATATGAGGAACGCGCAAGCCGGGAGAGACGCGCATTATTGCGTAATCTCCCTCGCCAGCCCATACCTCTCCAGCCTTCGGTTGTCCAATCTCAACCTGAGATGTCTGCCTCCTCATCTCAGACATCGCCCACCCATGAACCCCAGCCACCTGCTGTAGTGGCACCCCCTGATCCCACACCAAGGCGTGGAAGAGGGAGACAGGCCGCGGGCACAGGCGGTGGGGGCCCGCTAACTCGGAGTAGGAGGTGTTAGGACCATCCGAGAGGGCCTCCTGACCACTCCTCACAGAATACAGATTGTTAAACATGTTGACATAATATTGGCTACAGGGTGTGTACATGTCTGGTTATGTTGAACATTTTAACAATTGATGTTCAATGTGGATTGACCTTGAGCTTAAATGCTGTATTTAATCATAATATTGTTCGGAATGAGACATTGTTTTTGTCTTTGTAGGTGTTAATAGCCAAATCTCACAACTATGAAGACATTTTATTCATCTTCGAGCAGTACAATACCATCATGTGAGTAAACACTCAAACCAGTTCCCAACGGGCATTCTATCAGGATTATTCCCCACTGCAGATGGCTCTGAAATGAAATATATGACTACATATCTTTTCACTAAGAAACATGACTGTGTGATCTTCCATTATAATGATCAGTGTCCAGGCTATCGAGTTGCACAGTCCCATTACTATCTGCTAATCCAAACCAGCAATTCCACATAAGTTTTTATAGCATTCCTTCCCGTTAACATTATGAAATTGGCTTCAGTTTTTTCATGTCATCCAAACCAAAGTGGCAATTTCCAGGGTTTGACTTCATGATCAATGTGCATGTGTTTAGGGGTAATGTGAACAGTGTAATCTGTCTGGCCTTGGTACCACCCATTTAGAAGTGAGATGTGATATCAGCATGGCACAACTATTCCACATAGATAGTGATAGTACATTTTGCTGAAGGATTGTGTTCACAGTGAAGCATGCCTTGTCGTATTCCACATCCTAAGCATATTCCTGGAAGGCTGACTGAACAGGATAGAATAAATATGGTTCTTACTGCTCGGAGATGATGTTCATGTTAGTTGGTTTAGAGTAGTGTCAAAAGCAAAAACAATGTACTCTAATAACAGCTTCTGATTGTTCTAACACCTCCTACCTCTGTTTTCCAGATTCATATCATCTATTGACCAATTCACACTGTGTGTGAAATCGCTTAGTATGACATGATCCCTGTTTTATAGTGTCTGTTTATTCTGGCAACCATATGGTTGTTGTATGCGCATTAATGGTTATGTTGATTAGATGTCGTGTTATATGCTGTTGGTTACTGTGGGGTCCTGACCACATGTGACCCTAGGAGATGCTATGCATTACCCTGATGATGTTGTCTGTTTCCTCTTCAGATGTCCTCAGATTTGCCACAGCCCCTTGCCATACTAGGATCTCTTCACAACACACACATGATATTAATGCACATTCCTGTCTATTTCTGTTTGTACTCTGTGTATGCAATAAAGTATGATTATGTTATACTGTTATCACTGTTTCTGTGTGTTTGTACCATATCATGCTTTCTAGTTGCGACAATACAGAGAGAATGAAGTGTCATTGTTAAATACATATATCTGTGTGTGTTTACATAGATACATATGCTACATTAATCTGTACCTTGCCAATATACATGTAGGTGCAAGTTGGAGGGGTGTGAATTCTGAAATCATGTCTAGAGACATGCAGGGTTGTATATAATGACTTGAAGGGCTCAACTTGAATGTTATGAATCGACATTCATGATTATGTAGTAATGTCAACGCAGATTGCCCCGAATAGTTACACCACTAACTGATGGTGATGAGCACATCTGACTTTCAGGGGAATTGAATTGTTACATGGTAAATATACAGGATTACACAAACATTGAGTGAAAAAAAACGGTTTAATTGTTCACAAAGCCACACAGTGACAAATTACCACAGGCCTGCTCAGTATCATGGTGGAGGTGGGTAGGATACAGAGTTCCAGTAACACACGGAAATAGGGACATGGGGCCAGAATGCACGCAGGGGGGGTGACATTGGTATAGATGATCAGTTGAGGGGGGGAGATACAGTGCATCATCCAACGTGAGGCAATATCAGTTATATTATTAAATATATCAGGATAACATTCAATATTCAAAACCAACAATACAGAAGGAGATATGCTCATGGGGAGAAGTAATCTGTAGTCTTGTGTGTGCGCGCAACACACACTCCTATGCAACTGCAGAGGTAGAAGTGCTCAATCAGTCAATGTTAGAACCCCCGTAGGTCATGTCACTGGAAATGGCACTATGAGAGAAGACTCTACATACATAAGTTTGGACACTCAGATGGGAACATGACCAGGACCATATCAGTGTGTTCCAAATAATTTCAGGTGTTAGCAGAACTACCAACCAACTGGCCAGTTCGAGGTGTATTCTGTTCTGTGAATGAGCATCTCTATTATCTGCTGTTGCATATTCATAACTGAAGGTAAACGGAACCTCATTAACAGTTATGTTCCAAGGCTAGAGTTACTGTTCCCCATATGTACAGGGAGGATCACATCAGCACTGAGGAAGAGATCTGGAAGGAAGTATGATACAGGCTTCACAATAGTCCACGTAGAGGAGAGAATGGCAGATCTAAAGCAATAGGTACATATAAATCGATGTAGAGGATGTGATATCACACCCGATGCAACACATGATGACTGACATCTGAACATACATGATGCATGGACATAGTCCTGGAACGTGGGAATGCTCATCATTCCTTGTTCTGACCGTGGAAAGGGACTAATCTTTGCGATCTGAAACATAAAAGGAACATGTCAATATTTACATTGCACATGCTCCCGGAGCGCTTACTTCGTCACTTACAGTGGTTATAAAAAGTCTACACACTCCTGTAAACAAATTAGCCAATGAAAAATCATTTCAGAACTATATCCACCTTTAATGTGACAAAAACTGTACAACTCAATTGTAAAACAAACTGAAATCTGTAAGGTGGAGGGAAGAAAAAATCAAAGAAAACTAATGTGGTTGCATAAGTCTGCACACTCTTATAACTGGGGATGTAGCTGTGTTCAGAATGAAGCAATCACATTCCAAATCATGTTAAATAGGAGTCAGCATACACCTGCCATCATTTAAAGTGCCTCTGATTAACCCCAAATTAAGTTAAGCTGCTCTAGTTGGTCTTTCCTGAAATTTTCTTAGTCGCATCCCACAGCAAAAGCCATGGTTCACAGAGAGCTTCCAAAGCATCAGAGGGATCTCATTGTTAAAAGGTATCAGTCAGGAGAAGGGTACAAAAGAATTTCCAAGGCATTAGATATACCATGGAACACAGTGAAGACAGTCATCATCAAGCGTAGAAAATATGGCACAACAGTGACATTACCAAGAACTGGAGCTCCCTCCAAAATGGATGAAAAGACCAGAAGAAAACTGGTCTGGGAGGCTACCAAGAGGGCCTACAGCAACATTAAAGGAACTGCAGGAATATCTGGCAAGTACTGGCTGTGTGGTACATGTGACAACAATCTCCCGTATTCTTCATATGTCTGGCGTATGGGGTAGAGTGGCAAGATGAAAGCCTTTTCTTACAAAGCAAAACATCCAAGCCAGGCTGCATTTTTCAAAACAAAAAAACATCTGAAGTCTCCCAAAAGCATGTGGGAAAAGGTGTTATGGTCTGATGAAACCAAGGTTGAACATTTTGGCCATAATTCCAAAAGATATGTTTGGCGCAAAAACAACACTGCACATCACCAAAAGAACACAATTTCAATTTTGAACTAGCAGATAATTTAACCCTTTGTTTACAATACACATAATTACTGATATCACATAATTCACACACATAGATTAATACGTACACATAGCAACACCTAGTGGTAGGCCACTGCACACCTACACTTCCCCCCCCCCTCCCCCCAAGACCTTCCCCCCCCCCCTCCCCCCACATATAATACTACACATAATACTTACATCTTTATTTACCTCCTAAACCGAACCAAAGATTATCTTGCTTTATTGTTAATTTTTTTTTTGGAGGAGTTTAGAGGAGAGGAGGTGGTAAGGCAAGAGAGGCGCGGAGGAGAGTGAGGAGAACATCTGAGGAGAGGAGGAGGTCGAGGGAGAGGAGGAGGTGGAGGGAGAGGAGGAGAGCAAGGAGGAGAGCAGGGGGGGAGGGAAGTGCCCCCAGAGCTAGGCATTCTAGTGGAAGGGGCAGAGGGTCAGGGGCCTGATCCCTTGGTGGGAGGTAGTGGGGATGAGGGAGCGGCCCCAGGGATAGAACAGGAAGACCAGGCACCGTCTGTAAGGCAACGGGTTTGTGGCAAGGCCCAGGGCCCCCAATTATAGCCCAGAGGAGATCCAGGTTCTCCTCAGGGAAATCTGTGCCCGCCAGGGAATTATATGTGGTGGCAGAGACATTAATGCCAGCCAGAGGCAGCAGGCCTGGTCCCAAATTGCCAGAGCTGTGTCGGCAGTAGGGGTTAGTAATAGGGACTGGAGGTTAGTGCGGCACAAGTTTGACGATTTAAAGATGGCTGTGAAAAGAAAGATGTCGATGAGGCAGCAGCAGCACGTCAGACTGGTGGTGGGCCCGCGGTCACTTATGTTTATAAGGAATGGGAGAGGACAGTGATGCGCTTCATCCCTTCTGAATCTGTGGTGGGAATACCAGGCCAGATGGACATAGATCGTCCTAACACCCTGCAACGTGAGTATCATATCACACACATGGTTGGCTGAGATTGTGGGGGGATGGGCTGTCTAAAAGCCTGCAGATAACATGCTGTATGTATGTATGTATGTATAAATAGGCTTGTGTTTCTGGCTGTTGTATATAATGAGCTGTATCCCTCTAGAACAGGGGTGGGTAAGGAGGGCCACATACATGCCAGACTTTCAGGATATCCTTTTTGGGCACAGGTGAGTCAATCAGGATGACTGAAAAGGCGATTGGCTCACCTGTGTGGCCCTCCAGGCCTGAACCTGCCCACCCTTGCTCAAGAATTATATGGCCTCCTACACCCCTGCCCACACACAGGGATAATTCACATCCAATAGCACTGTAAGCCCTATGGTTGACTAAAAATTTATGGGGCGACAATAACCATTTCAGACCTGGTAGCAAACCTATCATGTTCATAATTTGTCTCCCTGATATGTCAATTTCTAATTATATCCAGATTAATTGCAATAGAGCAGGGTGTCCAAAGTCAAACTTGCTGTGCTGCGCACAGGCCTGTATATGTGGATTTCCTTTATGTGAACAGATGAGTCAATTAGACTTAATGACTTGGAGAATGATATTCTCAGCTGGGTGCAGCATGGCTATCCACAAATGCAGGCCTGACTTTGGCCTCCACTGCGATCGAGAATAAAAATTTTGCTGTGCGGCATCTGTGGATACAGACTCTGTAGCACTGCATGTGTGTCATATACTGTCCTAACCTGGCCCATGTCTCAGCTGCATATTAACAACCATTGCTGGAAACTTGTCCGATTGGTCAGTCTCACACACTGCACAGCAGATGCAGCAGAGCACGTGTCTGAGGCACATGCAGTACACATTCATATGAGCCATGATCCACAATGCTCATTATGCAGCCCGTGGCTCATCTGTGTAACAACAAGCACCACAGTCACTCACAGGTGACCATGATGTCAATGATATGTAAATGCATAGCTGGCAATTGTGTATGGCAACCAACTGAAATATATGTTTATTCCATTGCAGTATCCACAGATTCAGAAGAGGAGGAGGCAGGAAGAGCTGAAGTGGCCCAGGACATTCAGGAGGGCCCGGGACCATCCACATCACTTGCTCATACGGAGCGGGAAGTGATGCCCGGGCCCTCTTCGGCGTGGCCACCTCAGGGCCTGCACCAGCCACACCATCCTGTGCCTCTCTCAGCGGCTCCACCCTCAGCGGCTCCACCCTCATCCTGGGCACAGCCCTCATCCTGGGCACAGCCCTCACCCTGGGCACAGCCCTCACCCTGGGCTCCCCCCTCATACTGTGCTCCCCCGACATACGGGGCACCGCACTCAGCCTGGGCTCCACCATGGGCCCCTGGAGGAGGTGCCCCGGGAGGAGGTGCCTCGGCAGGAAGTGCCCCGGGAGGAAGTGCCCCGGAAGGAAGTGCACTGGCCACAAGTGCCCCGGCCCCAAGTGCCCCGGGAGGAGGTGCCCCGGCCGGAAGTGCCCCGGGAGGAAGTGCACCGGCCACAAGTGCCCCAGCCCCAAGTGCCTCGGGAGGAGGTGCACCGGCCGGAAGTGCCCAGAGAGGAAGTGCCCCGGAGTCGCCGGCCCCGGAGTCGCCGGCCGCCAGACCTCCAGGTCCTCTGCCACATCTCCCTGCCCAATTACAGAACATCATGGCTCACATTGACGAAGAGGACCAGGCCCAAAGCCAGCTAGCAAGTCAAATGCTGGCCATCAGTGAAAATCAATTGGCAGTTAGCAGGGCCATCCTGGCTGGAAATAGGGTCATCTCAGCCACCACATGCGCCATATATGCTGAGATGAGGAGGCACAACCGAAGGATGGAGAGATATGAGGAACGCGCAAGCCGGGAGAGACGCGCATTATTGCGTAATCTCCCTCGCCAGCCCATACCTCTCCAGCCTTCGGTTGTCCAATCTCAACCTGAGATGTCTGCCTCCTCATCGCAGACATCGCCCACCCATGAACCCCAGCCACCTGCTGTAGTGGCACCCCCTGATCCCACACCAAGGCGTGGAAGAGGGAGACAGGCCGCGGGCACAGGCGGTGGGGGCCCGCTAACTCGGAGTAGGAGGTGTTAGGACCATCCGAGAGGGCCTCCTGACCACTCCTCACAGAATACAGATTGTTAAACATGTTGACATAATATTGGCTACAGGGTGTGTACATGTCTGGTTATGTTGAACATTTTAACAATTGATGTTCAATGTGGATTGACCTTGAGCTTAAATGCTGTATTTAATCATAATATTGTTCGGAATGAGACATTGTTTTTGTCTTTGTAGGTGTTAATAGCCAAATCTCACAACTATGAAGACATTTTATTCATCTTCGAGCAGTACAATACCATCATGTGAGTAAACACTCAAACCAGTTCCCAACGGGCATTCTATCAGGATTATTCCCCACTGCAGATGGCTCTGAAATGAAATATATGACTACATATCTTTTCACTAAGAAACATGACTGTGTGATCTTCCATTATAATGATCAGTGTCCAGGCTATCGAGTTGCACAGTCCCATTACTATCTGCTAATCCAAACCAGCAATTCCACATAAGTTTTTATAGCATTCCTTCCCGTTAACATTATGAAATTGGCTTCAGTTTTTTCATGTCATCCAAACCAAAGTGGCAATTTCCAGGGTTTGACTTCATGATCAATGTGCATGTGTTTAGGGGTAATGTGAACAGTGTAATCTGTCTGGCCTTGGTACCACCCATTTAGAAGTGAGATGTGATATCAGCATGGCACAACTATTCCACATAGATAGTGATAGTACATTTTGCTGAAGGATTGTGTTCACAGTGAAGCATGCCTTGTCGTATTCCACATCCTAAGCATATTCCTGGAAGGCTGACTGAACAGGATAGAATAAATATGGTTCTTACTGCTCGGAGATGATGTTCATGTTAGTTGGTTTAGAGTAGTGTCAAAAGCAAAAACAATGTACTCTAATAACAGCTTCTGATTGTTCTAAACACCTCCTACCTCTGTTTTCCAGATTCATATCATCTATTGACCAATTCACACTGTGTGTGAAATCGCTTAGTATGACATGATCCCTGTTTTATAGTGTCTGTTTATTCTGGCAACCATATGGTTGTTGTATGCGCATTAATGGTTATGTTGATTAGATGTCGTGTTATATGCTGTTGGTTACTGTGGGGTCCTGACCACATGTGACCCTAGGAGATGCTATGCATTACCCTGATGATGTTGTCTGTTTCCTCTTCAGATGTCCTCAGATTTCCCACAGCCCCTTGCCATACTAGGATCTCTTCACAACACACACATGATATTAATGCACATTCCTGTCTATTTCTGTTTGTACTCTGTGTATGCAATAAAGTATGATTATGTTATACTGTTATCACTGTTTCTGTGTGTTTGTACCATATCATGCTTTCTAGTTGCGACAATACAGAGAGAATGAAGTGTCATTGTTAAATACATATATCTGTGT
>CM050163.1:64045224-64145955 GCA_027410445.1 Discoglossus pictus | reverse complement strand
AAGTATTGATCGGCTGCCTTAACAGCAAAGAGAAACCTCTAACACAACAACTTTTCAGTCAGTGGAGATCAAAGTCTTGGTGGTACACATTTTGTCTGAAAATTTAGCAACACAGTAAAAAAAAAAGTGTATTTTCAAGTGTATAATATAAAGATGAATTTGCCCATTAAGATTCGTTATTCAAAACACCATATAGAAAAAAATAACCAGAGTGGTCCTTTAAACGGTTTTAGTTTTCCTGGAGTGATATCCCCTGACATGGCATCCCCTTCCCCCATTATCACCAGCACTGAGCCTGGCCCGCCGGGGCACTCTGCGCCTGGAAGTGATAACGCCTGCTGGATGTGGCTGTGAGAGAGCGCTGCTATAGCCTTGTTAGGTCACAAGTGGATTAAGTGTAAAGGTCTCGGCCAAGTCCCATGTGGGCAGGTTCACACTTCCATTTAATGGGACCAGCTATTTAAAGGAGCTCTGTGCTCACATTGGGTCTATATGGTCATTTAAATAGTCAAACTTAACAATATCTTAGAAATGAAGCAGATAAATGAAATATTTCACTTTTATATGCAAATATTATTTACTGCATGATTCCATTGGCTTAGCCAAGTGTCTGCTTTCTGTTGAGCTTTCCATTAGCCTTAATGAAAGAATGGCAGTTTTAACCACCACATTTTCATTGTAGCTTCCTCTGCTTTCAAAGTCTCTTATCTGCAGAAATAGATAATCAGAAACTAAAATGGTAGTTTGCTGCAAAAGGTACTAAATTAATGGCTGTATTATTTTCTTAAAACAGTTCATTATCACTTGCAATTCTTCAAAATAGTATGTTTCAAATATATATATATATATATATATATATATATATATATATATATAACACAGGTATACCGCGCTTAACGCTACCCGTTTGACCACTGATTCGCTATAGCGCTCTTTTTCCCTGCTTAGCGTTAAACCTTGCAATAGCGCATTTTTGGAGCGCCAAATCTTATTTATCGCTTTAAATCCCCGCTCAGCGCTCTCCGATTCGCCATTGGGATGTTCCATTTAGCGCTCCTTTTACATATATCGCTCCTCACTGAGGAACACATTTGGATCGTTAAATGGGAAATAGTATATATATATCCCCTTCTGAATCACTACCTTGTCGTGGTGTAGGGGCTTGTGTAGGGTCAGCCAAGATGGACAGATCATAGCAGAGAGGTTAGACAAATCACAGTCCACTGGAGAAGGAACTGGCAACCCGCTCCAGTATCTTTGCCAAGAAAACCTTTTGGATAAGCCCAACAGCACACAATGTGTTGTTGTCCATAGGGTCACGGATTTATATACATGGCTATTTAAAGGGGCAGTGTCTCCCAGCTTTAGTAACTCTTTCAATGCTGTGTGGCACAGTGAAGGCTTCTTTGCTAATTGATATATTACTTGGCTCCAGCTCATGCCGTACATCGCAGGTGTAATCCAAGCCTCCTAAGTTTGTAGTAGCAACATTTGATGGCATGACAAAGGTATTGTTCTTAGACATAGAGTACAAAGGCTGGGGTACATACTTATACTGTACACTGCAGGCTCTGAGCAAGATATGATTGATACTTCATTTGTGTCAAAAATCTCGCAAACAATAAGCAGATCTTGCTTTACTTACTTTAAGACTTTTATTTACATGCACTTACATGTCTGTGGATTTTTAGTAAATGGGCTCAACCGACTAAGCTTCATTGTGGCAGCAAATGAGCTGTGATGCCTTTTTTTTTTTTATTATTGTAGGTTTTCACCAGGATATGTCCCACATTTCCTTCTATCTCGAGCGCTCCTCTTTGCTACCACGTTAAAGGAAAGACGGATCTACCGCAGGTGCAGCTGGGGCATGGCACCGGGGCCACTGGCTAAAACATTTCCTATGTGGTTCTTTGAATAACTAATCTTGATATTGGACAGAGTGTTTTAAGCAAATGAAAAAAATATAAGCACAACCTTTCATTTTTTTTATAAATATAGCTTTCAATTTTCTTAACTGTGCTGCTTCTTTCAGCCTCTGTCTCAGGAGTACTTGTAAATTAACGAGCTTTCTGTTAGTCCTAATGAAAAGCGCTGACAATTTTCACATTTTAATTGAACAGATAGAAGCTACCTCTTGCATTAAAAGTCGCCTCACACCTCAATCTTTAGATTGTACGTTTGTGAGTTTTCAATATTGTAAGGTGTCTTGGAAACAAGCACTATGTACGTTTGACTTTAAGCTCAAAAACAGGGCCCTCCATTCTTCAGCAATGTATACCGCTACAGAATATGCTGCCGCGTAACAAATAAAGGATAATAGTAATAATAACTGAAACCTAAATGATGGCGTACATAGCAGCATAATCACATATAAAAGGTAACATTGCTATATATATATATATATATATATATATATATTTTTTTTTTTTTTTTTTTTTTTTTTTACATGTTGCCTGTTTTCATGTCCAGTTCTTCAAAATAGCATATTTTATATACTGCACTACAGTGCTCCTTTAAGTGCACTCATTAGTCTTAGATTTGGTCTTAAATGCTGAGGATAAGGGCATCATTGTAGCATTTTCCCATAATGATAGCAAAGTCATGAGTACATTTTTTTGTGCTATACAAAATGAAACGATTCAGACATTACCTACTGATTTCTATTATAATACAAATTGTACAAATCAATACAAATCACAAGTACAATCATTTGTGCTATAATAAATGAAAACATCAGACATTACCTACTGACTTCTATTATAATACAAATGATAATACAAAACTCAAGTACAAGCATTTGTGCTATAATAAATGAAAAGATTCAGAAATTACCTACTGACTTCTTTTAGAATGCAAATCATAATACAAATCACAAGTAAAATAATTTGTGCTATAATCAACGAAAAGAGTCAGACATTACTGACTTCTATTATAATACAAATCATAATACAAGTCACAAGTACCATCATTTGGTGCTATGATAAATAAAAATATTTGGACACCAATTTCTACTATAATACAAATCATACAAATGATAAGAAAAATCAATCATTTTTGCTATAATAGATTGAAATATTCAGACATTACCTCCTGATTTCTATTATAATACAAATTGTACAAATCAATACAAATCACAAGTACAAGCATTTGTGCTATAATAAATGAAAAGATTCAGAAATTACTTACTGACTTCTATTAAAATGCAAATCATAATACAAATCACAAGTAAAATAATTAATGCTATAATCAACGAAAAGATTCAGACATTACTGACTTTTATTATAATACAAATCATAATACAAGTCACAAGTACCATCATTTGGTGCTATGATAAATGAAAATATTTGGACACCAATTTCTACTATAATACAAATCATAAGAAAAATCAATCATTTTTGCTATAATAGATTGAAATATTCAGACATTACCTACTGACTTCTATTATAATACAAATCATGTAACAAATGGCAAATACAATTTGCCTGGTATTTGTATTATAATGCATGGCAAATATACAGGCATCAGTGTAATGCATTGTTCACCACAAATGTGCATTTGTAAGCAGCGAACACTTAAAAAAGAGAGTAGAAAGTTGGCTATGTTACAAAATCTGGTGAATTTCAGAAGCAAACAACCTAAACTTGGTGAAGCTCAGAAGCAAATATTTACCTGGTGCTGCTTTTATATATATATATATATTTTTTTTTATTTATTTTTTTTTAATTTTATTTTATTTTTTATTTAAATATATAAATAAATAAAGAGTGAAAAAAAAAAAATATATATATATATATATAAACATATATATATATATATATATATATATATATATATAAATATATATACAAATATGTTTTTATATATATATATATATATATATATATATATATATATATATACATACATATACACATACATATATCGTATGTTAAGGCATATTTCTCTTTAAAAAGATCTTTACTTAGGAAATTGCAATTAGAATTTCAGCAAAGAGCCTTCTCCAAGTGATTAAATTAACAATGTTACTTCACTCTCGTTGTGAAAATAAACTAATTTCCTTTGCAGTTAGATTCTGATTTAATGATAAAACTCAGTAAATTATTGCGAGCTGGGCCAAAGGTCACTCCCTCTACCCTTCGTACACTGAACTGTGAAATAATGTAGTTGGCTGACTGGTCGGAGTGCAGTCAATTTTTAATATTAACTCCTTAATGGCAGGCCAGACCTTGTTGCATATTAATGCATTTCAGGTTTCATTCTCGCATCTAAAGGGTAAAGCGTTATCAGTTAATCTGTCCTAGGTAACATATTCCGCTCCAATCAATGTTCTTTCTTTTAATTGTGTTCAGTTTATTGACTTTGCAGAGAGCATTGTTTTGTAAAAGTTACATTCATGCCTCCTATGATAACACATTTTCTCTGTTGTTCCGTGACCTGTTTTAATTTTTTTTCTATTCCAAATAGCCTGGCCTGAAAAAAATGATTAACTGACTGTTCTGTGGTCAAATGATTTTACATAATAAATAACCCAAAAAAAATAACAATTAAGTGCATTTTGTACTTTCTGAGTTCCTTACTTGATCTGATCACTATTTATTCACATTATTTTCACTTTTAGTCTGGGTTTCTAATAGAAAAACAAGAAGGACTTTACTATGTAGCTCATCTTGTGCATCAATTTGCATCCCTTGATTTACTATTTTGCAAGGGTAACACTGAGACCACAGATCTGCTCACCTCATCTTAGGTGAGAAAATGTTTAGTAAATGCCCCCCTAAGGCCAGGGTCTAGAACAGTGTTTCCCAAACCTGTCCTCAGGGACCATCAACAGGCCGGAGTTTGTGGATAACCACATCTGAGCAACCAGAATGTTCTTGTTGTTAAATCCTCTTCTCTTTTTACCCGCAATTCCCTATATGTTTCCCACATTCCCATTCTCTATGCTCCTTGTCCCGTTTCAGCCATGTCCATTGTCTTTACGCCCTATTTAGGACTTTCCTCTTGAGTTGTTTGTAGTAAATTCATCAATAAGTTGCCTAGTGCAGGCTTGTCTTCCTTTGTCAATACATAAATGGTCAAGACAAGTGACAAGCCTGCTCTACAACCATGTATCCATAAACCCGATACTAACCCCTATGGACTAGAACTGGATAAAAGGATGATCCCAAAACAATCCTAAGGTTTCCAAAAGCTTCCTTTGCCCAGATATTACATTTAATTTAACAGTTTTTAAATCTGAAAATTTCCCTGCAAAAGTTGTGATGTTTAAAACATACTTTTTAAATTAATAATAGAAAATTGGAAAGTCCTGCTCACTCCCATTCTCCTCCCATTCACATTTTTACCAAATACCAACCACTAATTCCATACGTTCATATTCATATTGGACCAATGAAGGGTAGATTTGAATAATTAAAACACACATTAATTGAATTTAAATGCTGGATCCGCTAACAGGTGAGTATAATGCAGCTTCACATTAAAACGCCACCATTAAACACCAGACTTGTCAGCAGGACTTTGTAATGATAAGATTTACAGCTAACTGGTATGGGTAATACATTTAACAAATGATCAGCAGATAAAAGAAGCTCAAACCTTATTAATCATACCAACATGAAGCAGTTAAACTTCTCTGCAGTTTAATAATGCATCCAGTAAAGAATGTTTGTAATATGCAGAAGAAGAAGAAGTGTTTCTTTTTATGAATAATTATGGTTAAAAGTAGTTAAAAAGCACCAGTTAAAGTAATTTGCTAGGAATGTAAGGCAATTAAGGGCAATGAAAACACATTTGAAAGACATATGAGTTTATGCCTGGTGGGTGGATCAGAAATGTCAATTGACAGGTAAAAAAATGCTAACTTCAACACAACCGTCATGATGTGTTTTTAATACAATTCAATTGATAACATACGTGTCATTACCTATAGCTCTGAGTTATACCTTCATGGTGCCCGTTTAGAGCCACTAGCCATTCATTGGATTAAGTTGGATGGCATCTATTTCTTATTATTACATCCATGTGATTTTGTTTTGAGCACACAAATGGATATGAATTGAAATGAAGTCATGTTATTCATATGGGGCCTCATTCAATTGCGATTAGGCCAATTGAGTAGGGCTCATTATAAGCACAAAGCATATTTTTTAACAGAAGTTTTTAGTTAGTGAAGACCTTGCTTTTGTATACAAGTTCACTAAAAACTTCTGTAAAAAAATATGCTATGTGCTTATATAGAGCCCTATTCAATTGGCCAAATCACAAGTGAATGAGGCCCATGGTCTGGTACTGCACTGGTCTATATTAATAATGTTGTGACCCTTTTCGTTTAAATGATGCACACTCTGTAAGATGTTTCCCTGCCACATAATGGTATAAGGGACGGTAGCACGACATCAGCGCGCACGCTGAAGCCGCGCCAAATTAGGGGCGCCGTCAATTGGGCATCATAGATGTCGGGGCACACTATTGCTCGTGGGATGGGGTAAGTAATATCTGGGGATGGGAGGAGGGAGAGATGTGTGATAGAGAGGAGGGGGAGAGGGAGAACAGGTACAGTACATATAATAGGCAGGGGTATAACAGACAGGAGAAGACTGTACGTGCGCACTATTGCGTGTGCGAGCTTCCAGGCCTGCGCACATTTCTGTGATGCCCAATTGTCGACTCCCCTAAGTCGGTGCGGCTTCACCACCCGCGCTGAAAAAGGTGCAATAAGGGACTGCATGATACATAGGGCCTTATTCAAATGCGATTTGGCCTATTGAATAGGGCTCTATTTAAGCACACAGCATATTTTTTTACAGAAGTTTTTAGTTAGTGAACTTCTATCAAAAGCAAGGTCTTCACTAACTAAAAACTTCTGTAAAAAAAAAAATATGCTGTGTGCTTAAATAGAGCCTTATTCAATTGGCCAAATTGCATTTGAATGAGGCCCATAGACCTTATTATCTGCATTATCTCGAACTCAATTCAAGTGAATGTTTTTTTTTACACTCATTAAAGTGGCTGGCGGTCATTTTGGCATATAATGTGTCTAAAATCAACAAAGGCTTAAATGACTGTGTGCTTAACCCTTCAACTGCCAGAAATGCCTGAAAGTCTTTTTTTAACATACTACTCAATAAGTAGAATAAAATGACTTTAAAGAACCAGTGCACTATAAAAAATGTTTGAAAATCTTGAACTTTTCTCAGAGCATAATGAAACAGGAAAGGTGATATAGTGCCTTGCAAAAGTATTCACCCCTTGACTTTTTACTTATTTTGTTACATTACAGCCTTAAGTTCAATGTTTTGTTAATCTGAATTTTATGTGATGGATCAGAACACAATAGTCCAAGTTGGTGAAGTGAAATGAGAAAAATATATACATAAAACTATTTTTTAGAAATAGAAAACAGAAAATTGGCATGTCTGTATGTAATCACCCCCTTTGATTGCACCAGAGCTTTTTATGGGCTTCATAACAATTACCTTCAGAAGTCACATAATTAGTTAAATGGTGTCCACCTGTGTGCAATCTAAGTGTCACATGATCTGTCATTACATATTCACACCTTTTTTGAAAGGCCCCAGAGGCTGCAACACCTAAGCAAGAGACACCGCTAACCAAACACTGCCATGAAGACCAAGGAACTCTCCAAACAAGTAAGGGACAATGTTGTTGAGAAGTACAAGTCAGGGTTAGGTTATAAAAAAATATACAAATATTTGATGATCCCCAGGAGCACCATCAAATCTACCATAATCACATGGAAAGAACATGGCACAACAGCAAACCTGCCAAGAGACGGCCGCCCACCAAAACTCACGGACCGGGCAAGGAGGGCATTAATCAGAGAGGCAGCACAGAGACCTAAGGTAACCCTGGAGGAGCTGCAGAGTTCCACAGCAGAGACTGAAATATCTGTACATAGGACGACAATAAGCTGTACACTCCATAGAGTTGGGCTCTATGGCAGAGTGGCCAGAAGAAAGACATTACTTTCATCAAAAAAAAAAAAAGTTAAGTTTAGAGTTTGCGAAAAGGCGTGTGGGAGACTCCCAAAATGTATGGAGGAAGGTGCTCTGGTCTGATGAGACTAAAATTGAACTTTTCGGCCATCAAAGAAAACGCTATGTCTGGCGCAAACCGAACACATCACATCACCCAAAGAACACCATCCCCACAGTGAAACATGGTGGTGGCAGCATCATGCTGTGGAGATGTTTTTTCAGCAGCCTGTACCACTCTCTGCATGATTTGAGGCTAGGACGGAGGTTCACCTTCCAGCAGGACAATGACCCCAAACACACTGCTAAAGCAACACTTGAGTGGTTTAAGGGGAAACATGTAAATGTGTTGGAATGGCCTAGTCAAAGCCCAGACCTCAATCCAATAGAAAATCTGTTGTCAGACTTAAAGATTGCTGTTCACAAGCGCAAACCATTCAACTTGAAGGAGCTGGAGCAGTTTTGCAAGGAGGAATGGGCAAAAATCCCAGTGGTAAGATGTGGCAAGCTCATGGAGACTTATCCAAAGCGACTAGAAGCTGTGATTGCCGCAAAAGTCCTCAAAGTTGTGGGCATGTTCTGTAAATTAAATGATGCAAATCCTCAAACAATCCATGTTAATTCCAGGTTGCGAGGCATCAAAACATTAAAAATGCCAAGGGGGGTGAATACTTTTGCAAGGCACTGTAGAGCTAGTTTTTAATTAGATAAATATAATGTTGATGTCAGGGCCGTGGAGGGACCCATGATACATTACTGTAGAACTATGGTTACATCCTTTGATGTCTTTCCTGCTTCTGAGTCAGTGAGGAGGGAGGAGTGTGGTGTAAATTTCAATATTATCCAAATTATAAATCTATTACATATGTATAATCAATTACTTATAGTTGTAACTGTGCTTAATATTGTCTGTATTAAAAAAGAAAACATGTATATATGAAAATGCTATTTTTATTTCTCTTAATTTAGAAAGAAACATTATACACATGTATTTTCCTGCCATTAGGCTAGCAAATCTAAACACAATAGGGGATTTACTAAGCATCTTAAGTTATCTCCTGATTTACTAAATACTATTTCCTTTGAGAAATAACAGCCCTTCTCGCATTATCTCAGCTCTTTTCACCTCATCTCAGATTAGAAAGTGCTTTGTAAATTCCCCCAATATGTCCATCTAGTCTGCCCATTTTATATATTGAAAAGCTTAACCTCTGTGGAGTTACTGCTGGTGCAGCAGGTGCAAAGCACCAGGGCCCACAGCAAGGTATGGGGGCATCTACTACAGTAGTAAAGGAGGCTCTTAATTTCTTCATAGACGGGAACAGATAATTATATTTAATAAAAAGTGATCTGATTACTCTATGGTTCATCTAAGCATTAACACATATTCTGGCTTTTTATTGAACCCTACAGAAACTGCAATGGGGTCCCTGAATTGTTATGCACAGGGCCCTTTATTCACTAGCTCCGCCACTGCTTAAGATCCTATATATAGCCCAAGTAATCACTGATTACACCAGCACCTCCTACTTACAAGGCAGCGTTTTACATCTCTTTATACAGATTTGCACTTTTTACATTAAAATTAATTATTTAATATACAGTAGACTCTCAGTTAAACAGAACCCAAGCAACTAGAACTCTCAAACTACCAGAAACAAATGTAATTTACAGGGTTCAACAAATGCCAGGAGCCAGGTTCTCATGGCACAAAATGCTTATAGGCACCTAGGTTTCATCCACTATACGCCTCTGTGATTCAGTGTTACCTGGTAGCAGACAGGCATGAGTGACTGATCCAGGGCAGTGTTGGCGTTACATTGCTTGGGATCAGCACCGCACCCTCCAGCCAAACGTACCTGTGAGGAGTGAAAGCTGCTGCTGCTAGAACAGCCCTCACTGACAAATATACATAGCAGAGCATCCTATGTGCAGCTAATCTAGGTCTCTTAATAGTGACTCTCAAATTATGTTAATATGTTGCTTTTTTTCACTTTTGCTGTATTCATATTGTATTACACAATTTATTGTTGAGATTGTTTAAAATGAAAAAAGCGACCCAGCAGAGGTTCCAAATATGGATAATTGAAAGCTATGATATTATTATTAACTTTTATTTATAAAGCTACACCATATTACATAGCTCAGTACAGTTAAAGACAATATAATGTTGATTGAGCTTACAATCTCAAAGGTATATAGAAGTTTTCTGGATTATGAAAGCATCTGATTGAGATGAATCAGTAGCGTATGTAAAGATTTTGTGCATGAAATAAATCCCCAAAAAACACTAATAAACTTACCCAAGAGTTTGCAAATTCCTACAGTTTTCTGGCAGTTGATTTTGAGAAGGAACGCCCCTGAAAATCCAAGCTAAATTAGCATAAAATTAATAATTCATTTTGGCCAATCAGAGGCAGCTACAACTTTGTTGCAATGTCTGGGGACCAGTCTCTGCAGCAAAGCATGGGATGTGTAGTGTATATCCCATAACAAGCTCATGTATTACTGCTCTGGATCCCAGCATTGTGCTGCTGTTAGCTTGAAGATTAGTATAAGAATAAAAAAGTACTTGAATGCAGTGTATCTACTAGTAGGTACACTATGCTTATGTAGGCACTTCTGGGGGTGCGGACTCCATAATTTTAAATAAAATAAATCTGTTTGTGTATATAATAACTCAATGCAATGTATGTTTCTGATATAAGTAGTGTGTGTTAGATTAGAGAAAGATAAAAACGGGGAACTTCCTTATACCTTCAAATAACAAGTTAATTATCAATGCAGTATTATTACAATTATGCATTTTCTTACATTAAAATAAAACTAGAATTAATTTTAGAATTAAAAAAAAAAAAAAAAAAAATATTGCATTTTCCTGTTCTAAACTTACAGTGACGTTTATAATTTTTACTGTCAGTCAGCTGTTTTGATACACCCACTAATGGCAGAGTGATATATCTTGTTAATGGGAGCTCATTGCCAATAACTCACTGCATTTATGATCTATGCTTTGTGTTTAACAACATGTTAAAATTAAAAGATTGAGTATAAAAAAATAAATAAATAAATAAATAAATAAAACTAGAATTAGTAATTTATATCAGTAATTCAGCCTTTCTGACTCAATATCAGTAATTAATAATAACACACTGGGGCTCTGTTTCTATTGTCCTCCATGTAAGTTATATGCAAGAAAAAAAAAAGACTGGGCATGCTGAGGGAGCATGCCAACTCTTTTATTTTCACTTGGGCTACTCTAAACACTCACAGTAAGTATTTGCAAAAATTTCTAATTAACAAGAGATACATAAAGTATTTAGTGGGTGGATTAGAAAGGCTGACTGACAGCTAAAAACTGCAATATTCAGTGTTAGATTACTATGAGAAAAATGCGATTGTACTTTTTATTAGCAATGGTTTTTAGTGATTGATATTTGGAAGCTCTGCCGTGTCACTGGTGATTGTGCCATCTCTGTCTATACCTGAGAACTCACAAAGCAGCAAAAAGACAGTATTTTCACTCATTATGCTGTTGACATGAGATAAACTGAAGTTTATAAATCACATCAGTGAATAAAAAACAGTCAGCAATACTTTTGGAAAATGGGACACAGTGTGAGATTTAGCGCATGAGATATCTGCAACCAAATGTGATGCAAGACAGTATTTTTCTTCTTTTGATGTTGTGCAGGTACAGGACACACATATTTTGCAACTCACACATTGGGATCATGCGACACATTGCACAGGACAGATAAAATTGGGATTTCACAAGAAAACAGCATAGAGGAGACAAACACATACATTACAACACAGTATACAGCCTTTTATCATATACTAGTCACTTGCCCTACTAAAATGACGGTATAATAATGTCTTAAAAATCTGTCTGAAATGTCTGAAAAAATCATCTGTCTGTTTGTGCGCCCTCTCTGTGTACCCTGTCTCTCTCTCTCTGTGTACCCTCTCTCCCTTTCTGCGCCCTCTCCCTCTCTCTCTCTCTCTGCGCCCACTCCATCTCTCTCTGTTCATTCTCTCTCTCTGTGCGCCCTCTCTCCCTCCTTCTATCTCTCCTCTCTTCTTCTCTCTCTCTCCCCTCTACCTCTCCGTCTCTCTCTCCCTCTCCTTCTCTCTCTCTCTCCTTCTCACTCTCTCTCTCCCTCTCTCCGTCTCATTCTCTCTCCCTCGCTCTCCTTCTCACTCCCTATCTTTTTCCTTCTCACTCTCTCCTTCCCTCCTTTTCTCTCCTTCCCTCCTTTTCTCTCCCTCCCTCTCCTTCTCTCTTCTTCCCTCCTTCTATTTTCCTCCCTCTCGTTCTCTCTCCCTCCTCTCTCCTTCTCCCTTCCTTCCTCCTTCTCTCTCCCTCACTCTCCTTTTCTCTCCTTTCCTCCTTCTCTCTTCCTCCCTCTCCTTCTCTCTCCTTCCCTCCTTCTCTCTTCCTCACTCTCTTCTCTCTTCTTCCCTCCTTCTATTTTCCTCCCTCTCCTTCTCTCTCTCCTCTCTCCTTCTCTCTCCTTCCTCCTTCTCTCTCCCTCACTCTCCTTTTCTCTCCTTGCCTCCTTCTCTCTCCCTCCCTCTCCTTCTCTCTCCTTCCCTCCTTCTCTCTCCCTCACTCTCTTCTCTCTTCTTCCCTCCTTCTATTTTCCTCCCTCTCCTTCTCTCTCCCTCCTCTCTCCTTCTCTCTCCTTCCTCCTTCTCTCTCCCTCACTCTCCTTCCCTCCTTCTCTCTCCCTCCCTCTCCTTCTCTCTCCCTCCTCTCTCTTTCTCTCTCCTCCCCTCCTCTCTCCCTCCCTCTCCCCTTTCGGCGCCCACTGCAAGCCTCACAATGTGCAGTGTGCATGCGAGACTCACAATTTACGAGCGTTACACACAAACTCGCAGTATAACAACTATATTAGTGATAATGAGGAAAAAATAAGTGTTTGTTTCTATTGCTGTAGCTACATGAATTAATTTATTTCCAACAAAAATCTCCATTGAACTGTATCCAAGTTCAGTGGAATGAGGTATTTGTGAAATACTACAAGTGCCAGAGATAAAACAAATTCCACCCTCACTCTATCCCTCTCCCTATTGTGATTAGTAGAAAGGCACACCCCCTTTGGCTCCAAGAAGTACTAAATACGATTAGATGGAACCTTCTATACACTAGCGGAATCTGCTAACAATGAATAATATGCAACAATGTAACAAAGTTAACATTTTCATTATAGCAGAAGCTGAGATAATAATAATATTACAATTTCAAGGCATAAGTGGCCAGGGTAAAGGGTGCTTGGAAGTGTTTATTTGCAGCTGGCTTCTTCTGACCATGTGCAGAGAAAGGGGAAGATATCACATGCTTAAACCTTATCCAAATCAACCAATGAACCATCAAATCCCCTCTCTTTCTAGATTACAGAACACATCCCTCAGGCTCCATTCTTTTAGTAAGTGTAGAAGGTGCATGCATGGAATCCCTCAGGCACTAGCAGTATTTTCTTGCTTTCATCCTCAAGGCTTATATCCCTGTTAATGCTGTTACATATTTCACAAAATATGACTACAGTGGCCATAAAAGGCCTGATATCTGATTTACACATTGGGCTAGATTCACCAAGTTTCACAACTACTGAGAAGGGGCTCTAATACTTGTTTTGCAACATTGCAGCCTTCCTGCATAAAACAACAACTACAGTGTGTATGTGTATATATAACAACATTTTGAGTCTAAGTTTTCCCACCTCCGCTGGACCCTGGCAGAATCCAAAATACTTTGGTCCAATTTGTATTTTTGTGAGAGGGGTGTTTACATTTCTGAAGAGCAGTGCTTGCATATACTTATGCAAGCAGCCTGCTTTTGGTCCTGTGAGGGTAAGGGGTGTGATGTCAATTTCAATCAGATTCAGTTATCTTTCCAAGCCTCCTGATACTCCTTATTCCTCCTTCCCACCCCTCCTTCCATTAATAAAACACGTCCTCTTAATCCAGCTCGCAGGAAGTGATGTAACAAAAACAAAATGGGTTCCTTCAAAAATATTAGTGCCTTTTTTCTAGATCTAAAGTGGTCCTTTAATTCTGATAACGATATTCCCATAACCAACAAATGTTTGTGAATGTCTCAGCTTGAAGTCCAGCTGTAATTGACCAATGAAGAAAAAAACATATGTCTAGCACTTATCCTTATGAGCATCTCTAGGTCATCTGTACTTGTCAGGGACACACAATCCTTTATCAAAATAAATGATTGGAAGTCTTGCTAATTTCTATCCCTAAAAGTACACATTATGGATTGTGATACTTTAAATAAATCCGCAGAGTTCTTTATAGACAAAATGATGAGTACACAGAGATCAACACTGTTCTTTATTTCATAATTATAATTATTTACTTGATGGGAGAGCTGTCTAGTTAGTCTTATAAGGAAAGCAGATCTAAAGTTTTACCAGACCGTCACAGCAAAACGTTTAAATGAAGTGAGTAATGCAAATCAAGGCTTCCTACAGTTGCTTTACCATAAAAACAATTTTGGTACCACTAGCAATAAAAATTATCATAACATTTCTTTCTTTTTCTGATATATGAGTAAGACGTCTGCTGTATCTCAGAGACTGTAAGAAGTCTGTTGTATCTTTGAGTGCTACAAGCTTTTTGAATAGTTTAAATGATTTACAGTGGGCTCCTCAAAAGACAGAGAAGTAGGGCCAGTAAGTGTGTAAGGGGATTACCAAGTGTTGGACCGGTCCCTACTGACATAGTCTCAGTTTCCAAAACAACCGCCATGGGCTTTTCAGATTTGTGTACCCTGTGCACCCACTTACAGCTGATACCTATTTCTATATCTCAAATCGTGTCATTCAGTAGTGTCCGACTCTCCAAGACCCTATGGATGGCAGCATGCCAGGCACAATCATTATGTCTCTGGTCGGGCTAATATATAAGGGTTTCTTGTCAAAGAAACTGGAGTGAGTTGCCAGTTCCTTCTCCAGTGGACAACGATTTGCCTGACCTCTCTGTTATTACCTGCCCATCCTGGGGGACACTACATAGTATAGTTCACTGCTTCATTGAGGTACACAAGCCCCTTTACCATGACAAGGTAGAGATCCAGAAGGGGATTATATATATATATATATATATATATATATATATATATATATATATATATAATAGTCACTATATATATTCTAGTCACATAATATTGTCTTAAATAAATGTTGTCTTCTCTCTGTTTACCCTGTGTTTCTCTTTGTGCGCCCTCTCTCTCTCTGCACCCTCTCCCTCTCTCTGTGCTCACTCTATCTCTCCTTCTCTCTCTCTCCCTCCCTCCCTCCCTCCCTCCCATCTCTCTCTCCCTTTTTCTCTCTTGCCCCTCCCTCACCTTCTCTCCCTCTCCTTCTCTCTCTCTCTCTCTCTCTCCCTTCCTTACTCTCCCTCTCTTTCTCTCCTTCTCTCCCCTCCCTCTGCTTCTCTCTCCCTCTCTCTCTTCTTCTCTCTCCATCTCGCTCTCTCCCTCTCCCTCTCTCTCCAACTCTCTCTCCCTCTCATTCTCCCTCTCCCTCTCCTCTCTCTCTTCTCCTCTCTCTCTCTCTCCTTATCTCCCCCTCACTCTCCTCTCCCTCTCTCCCCCTCTCCTTATCTCTCTCACCTTCTCTTTCTACCCTCTCCTTCTCCCTCTCTCTCCTTCTCACTCTCCCTCGCTCAATCCTTCTCACTCTCTATCTCTCTCTCTCCCTCCCCATCTTCCTTCTTTCTTTTTCCCTCCTTCTCTCTCCCTCCATATCCTTCCTTCTTATTCTCTCTCCTTCCCTCTTTCTCTCTCCCTCCCGATCCTTCTCTCTAACAAGCAGTCCAATATGGAGAAAAATCTGTAATAAATTATATTTTCTCTAAAATGTTTTTTTAGTTTTTTTATTCATGGTTTACGTATCAGCTAATGTAATTTGTTACAGACTTCAAAAATACACAACATTTTTCCAAACTTCATGGGCAATTTGAATCTTAAAGGGAGGTGTCCAAATGCAATGAGAGGTGGGGGTTGCCAACCACTTCCCTTGTCTGTTCACATGTATTAGTGATTGTACTTCTATTTATCTATATATAGTGTATCATTGGTTGGCAATTTGCTAGGCTTCATAGACAAACATGTATTTGTGTATACTGACCATATACTGTACCCTAAATTAAAGACACACATTGGCACAGTTTAGTTTTTTTGTCATGCCTGGGGTGCTGCTTACTTGAGAAGTTGGTATGGACTTTAAGTTACCTTAAATAATGACCAATACTCATCACCCCTTGTACATTTTCCATCTTCCACAATACACAGAAATATTCAAAAGATGGAGGAGATAGATACAAGCTATTTACTGCACATAAGCCACATATTAATGGATCAATATATTTTAGGAAAAACCTCACAAGTTTGTAACTAATAAAAAAGTAGCAGCTATACCAACCATGAACATAATGACTTTTCATGACTTTTAAAGGTTATGTTTGTATATGAAGATTCCTCTTGTCTGATCTTGTGAAATCCCAACAGCTTGAAGTCTTCAGACATTTCATTAATCTACTGAACAATGGAGGATAGAGTTTGGAAGGAAGGAAAGGGTGAGGGACTTGTTAAATAATTGAACCTTTTGGAATCTGATCCCCACTCCCTTCCCCAGCACAAGCTCAGAAGCAGGCAGCTTGCAACAATAAATGCAAGCCTTGTCTAGCAGAAATCAAAACAGTCCTCTCTTAAATGCAACTCTCACCAAAGGATCATGGATGTCTCCAGCAACTACCAGAGTCACCAAAATGAAATAAAAATGATCACTATCACATTTCTCCTTTCAAACTATAGTCTTAGACCAGGCAAGTGCGGTCCTAGAGGATCACATACAGGCCTGGATTTGAGGATATCTCTGCAGTGCTCACTTCTTCAGTAATTCTGATAGACTCACCGGTATGTATGTGCCCTCCTCGCCCACCCCTGTCTTAGACTGATACACACATCTATGGTATTCT
This sequence comes from Discoglossus pictus, assembly GCA_027410445.1. Lineage (NCBI taxonomy): Eukaryota > Metazoa > Chordata > Amphibia > Anura > Alytidae > Discoglossus > Discoglossus pictus. The sequence continues at coordinate 64,128,961 of CM050163.1, read as the reverse complement.
CTAATTTATTCCAATAAAACCTATTTAAATGCATTACTCATATCAATTTAATAAAATAATTTGCATAAAATCTATTTTTACATACACATGTTTTTGTATTTTTGAGGATATCCCTGCTTAGCACCAGCACATTATTTTCCAACAAAAAAAGTACGTTTTCAGCAGATCCTGAAAGTAGTTTCAAATAAAATAAAAAAAAACGGTATTTCATCATTGTATTTTTAGCAATTTATTAAACCAAAACTGCATACAGGAGAGATGACTGTGAAGCAGCCCCAAGGGATGCGAGGAGGTATATTTCCAGCTGTTTCCTTTCCTCATGAATCTTTGTTTATGAAGAAAATTCTGAAGATTTGTGCTGGAGCTCCAAAAAATTCAAAAGCACTTTGTTAGCATTTTTTCATTTGGTTTGAAAATGGATTTAAAACTCAGCTGCACTCCAAATTTACATCCGTGAAATTATTAATTGAGCACGGAAAACAAGATTTGGAATATGCAAAAAAAAAAAAACGAAACCGGACAGACGATAAACAATTTAATTCTTTAATTTCTTACGTAACTATAATGCGAAATAGAAATAGAAAATAAATACAAAGAATAATCCAATTTGGCACATTTGGAAAGCAATAGCCATTATAGTTAAAATTTAGAAGTACAGCATACATGAATTATTATATATATTATATTATAAAGGACCACATGGAGTTTATGAAACACTTCACATTTGTGATGTATGTATCAACCAACACAATTAAAATAAGTGTAGACCATCAGATAGAAGAGCTGTGATAACGTGACAGGGGTTCTTTTTTCCTATTGGAAATTGTTGTTGTTTGGTCGTTAAGTCATGTCTGACTCTCTATGACCTTATAGACCGCAGCACACCAGGCAAATCTGTACGTCTCTGGTTGTGCTTATACATATTGTTTGCATGGCAAAGATACTGGAGTGGGTTGCCAGTTCCTTCTTCAGTGGACCACAATTTGTCTCACCTCTCTACTATGACCTGCCCATCTTGGGTGACCCTACATGGTATAGCTCATGCTACCCTACATGTTAATGTAAAGTTTGTTGCATACTTCAGCAACATGTGACGGTTTTCCTAATCTACAGTCAATATAAGGATAACAATTTATATTTTTAATTGTTGCAGTGTGAGTTTTTCATGCATTTATTAATGTCTAAAAAATAGAAGTTGTTCTCTCCCACAGAAATACATAAATATTACTTTACCTTGAAGAGCAGTGATAAATATATAAATTATTAGCTCAGATATTCCATCTATATATATCTCCTCTGTGCCCATGTTTAGTCTTATGGTGCTGACTAAGGCATATAAATAGATTGCCCATAGCGTTCAACCTTGGTCTTTCTGTGGTAGAGGAGGCCCTATGAGATTGTCATGCCAGGAATGCTCAGAGCCCCAGGTTCTCTCCTATTACAAAATAATATGCCATTTAGTTAGAGTTGGAGATCAAAAGTGACCTTCACGTTGTCTAGTGGTAATGGCAATGTCTTTCATGGTGAAGATGCCATCTTGCGCCAAGGCAGTATAAATCTTGTCCTTTCACAATAAACATTTAAAGGACCACTGAAGAATGAATGAATATATTAATATATCAATATATATATTTATATCAATATATATATATATATATATATATATACATATATATGTATTTGAATACTTTAAGTCTGACTAGGAGCATAAAAAATTAGGAAAAAAGTCTTGAACTAATTATTCAACAAAGGTTTTAGACTTATGCCTGTTTCCTCCCCCTCCAGTGATAACTGTAAACATGTAACCAATACAAAATGGATTCCTGTGCTCATAAACAGTCTTCAAAAATTCAGCTTTTCCCAAAAAATGTTTTATGTCCATGGTTGAAACAGCTTCTACTATTATTATTAGTTTGCTACGTACTTGACAAACAAAATGCCTTATTTATTCTTGAACTCCAGAGGTTCTTTAAAGCACCAGTGTGGTCATATATATAACATATACTATTCTGAAGAACTGCATTATTATTATTTCCTTTATTTTTAAAGCACTAACATATTCCGTAGCGCTATACAGGGGTACAATATTAACAAGAAGAAAATAATGGAGGGCCCTGTCTTTGAGCTTAAAATCAAGAGTACAGCATGCCTTCACTAGAGCACATAAGATTGAAAACTCACAGACTTACAATCTAAAGGGATATATATATATATATATATATATATATATATATATATATATAGTAAATACACAGTACATCTGTGTTCACATTTGAATGTCTAAAACAAGTTAAAAAACCTGCTTCCAGCTCATAATTCTGAGAAAAACACTTATTACACTGCATTCTGGGAAGCTGATATACATATATACATATACACTATTTTGAAGAACTGCACAGCGAAAAAACAAAAAGATAGGTGCGCTCTGAAAAGCTATTCATGAAAATATGAATATGTTTGTCCAATAAAACAGGTATTACTATTCACTGCAATACTCTGATTATTCATGTAGATTACTGGACACTCGCGGCTTCCTCACTCTTATATATATATATATATATATATATATATATATATATATATATATATATATACACCCTATTATCCTGCTTTGGGATTTGCCACCTTGCTTTCTGCTGATCAACTTCCTGAGCTTGGAGGTAGACCTTGAATACACAATGGGAATGTGACACATACAACAGTCAGTGCAATCATTGGATACCGTATATAGTTGCATAAATGCATTAAAAATTTAGAAGTTGTTTATTTTTTTTTCACCTTATTAAAAGTTTTTGTCCAATATTAATACTAGTTCTTTAAAAGAGAATAATACAAATATTTGGTTACAGGGTCCCTTTAAATAAACAAAATAGCCCTATATACACTAAGGCTTCCTGATGAACTTGGATAATTACTGGACAACATGATTTAAAATATCTGCAGTCACATTTGTACAACATACTCTTTTAACAAATTAAACTACAAACTTGTCTAAATAAATTCAGAAAAAAAATAAAATAAAATAGATACTTTAATTATTTATTGTGTGTTTCAACTGTCTTTTATGTGAAGCTTATTTCAGTTACATCCTCAGCAGTGTATGTCCTTGTAGACTAATTAGTAAAATGACAGTACTGGCATTTTGATTCAGTGACAATTATTTTATGAAGTTTGCCTTTATGGACTATGAAGTCTATGAAGTATATATATATTATCTTTGGGGTTTAGTCTCCCTAAGGGTAATAGGGGACTCCAGACGTGGACCCCTTGCTCACTGAGCCTTAGGGAGTTCAGCTGCCCCTCACTGACGAGGCCCATAAAGGCCGAAACGCATCTGGGGTTTGCTGTTTCTCCTGTTCAGGGTAGAATTGCCTGGTATTTCGGGGCTGGATCACTCTTTTGAGTGGGACCAGACTGATATACTACAGGATATTTCTCCCTGTGAAGGGCACAAGTGAGCTAAAAGAGGTTGCTCTCAGAGTGGCGTATCATGGCCATAGAACTAACCTATTAAGGTTGGTTCGTTCTCTGATGAGCACCTCTGACTTTGTTGTTTTCTCTCTCTCTCTCTCTCTCTCTCTCTCTATATATATATATATATATATACGTATGTTTGTATTTATATGTTTGTTCATATGCATTGAAAAGCTTTACCGATAAAATTATGATGGCGATACGTTAGATTTCCATGGTCACCCCAGAAAAAATGTCTGCAAGTGCCTATTCTGCTGCCTCTTGGAGGCTAATACTGACAAGAGAAAGTCATCAAACCACAATAATTTAGATAATTGGAACAAAACCTACTCTGGTCAGACATTATTTTTAGTGCATCTTGCAGGCAGAACTGGCCATATGTTGAAAGAGATATGCAGCTCTGCTTGAGGAGAAAACAGACAGTTTAAAAGATATCTTTTTTTTACGTTTATTTATTTTAAACTGAATACTGTTTTTAATAGCCGATGCACAGCATTGGGTTGGACTTCAGTGGTTCTTTAAGTGTATGTATCTTTATAAGTCAGTTTACACATTGTACTGAATGGTGGTAACTCTGTCTAATGGTTCATACAATATGTGTCCCTTTTTGGCCATTTGAAATGTTTGCATGTATGTTTATATATTGACCATACTCATACTAAAATGATGCTCTAAATTGGAAAATAGAATATTTCAATGACCTTCTTCATTTAAACTGCACAGAGAATTCATCAGCATTTTCTTTTCAACATCATTTTTACTTCTGCTCTTTAGGTATTAGGTATTACAATCCTATTGAAGAAGTGTTTTTTTTTCCCCCAATAGATCATAAATAACATTCTGAGAGATAATGTTCCCTGACTCTAAACATATGTAAATCTTTTCCTTATCTTTGTGAACAACACTGATTTTGTAAATGTCGTTTCAAACTTATGTACTGCCATTTTGTCTATATGGCCTTTTAGAACTAAATTGATAATCAAAAGTTTAGTGGGGATGATCACAGAGAGGGATTAATTTGCTCTTTGGTGGATTCAGATACGATTTTAACATTTGACAACTCCCCCCACAGATGCTCCCTGGGAGTCATCTTATAAACATACTTGCAATCTATCCAGTTTGTTGTGCCCTAAAAATTAGGTATGACTGACATGGCAACTTCCATACACTAGCAGAATGTGCTAAAATAAATAATTTTCTCTGAAAATGCTTTTGGCTCATTGCTTAAACGGATACTAATGTTGTTAGTTTGTTGCACACTACACAAACATGTGAAGATTTTTCCTAATCTACAGTGATCAGTTAAAGGACCACTTAATGCAGCACAATTTTGACCACATCACACTGAAGATATCCTAAAAGCATGTTGAAATACTTTTTGAATTTTTGAAATATGTGCATTTTCACTGAGAAATAAAATAAAATATGTATTTACATGTGTAATAGACTGCCCACTTTCTTTTTCATTATTGCAGCCAATCAGATTGCAGGGGTGTGTCCCACATTTAAGTCAATGGTAAGACTGCGTGGATTTCCAGTTTGAAGGGAACAGATTGTCATTTCTTATGGCAAAAAATTCAGGTTTCTGCTCTCTTGCCTCCTGGAATTTGAACAATAAAGACCAGTGCTAGCTCTGAAGCTGTCCATGTAGAGACTAAAAGAAACAAAATAACCCTTAACAAATCTGTCTGTACAGGCATGGTAAACAGGTCAGCTATGGGTTAACTGGTCAGTGCAGTGTAAACTGAGTTCAGGGAAAAACTGACATCAATCACTGTCTTCCCTATAGACAATCACCACGCCGCTCACATACTATCAGCAGGCAGGATACACTTTGTGTGTAATCAGAGACTTAAAACTTTATATTTTGTATCTGTTATTAATATATGTGTAATCCAAAATGTGTGTAATTAAACAAAATAAACATTTTTAAATGACTAAAATAACTATGGAAAGACTAAAATGATAGTTATATGAATTTCAGAATATAAATGTAATGTTTTATCATTTTATTTATTTAAGTAAACACTGCAATGATCCCTATTTGGCAATTTAGTTTAAATTCTCTTGTACTGTCCTCCAGCACTTCCAGCACAGTTACAATTTAATCAATTGCCTTTGGCGTAGATCTGTGAATCTGCAGTGTGCAGTTACTCATATTCCGTACCATCACGCGGCTTTATTTGCATAGATGGAAATCTGGAAGTTATGTGAAAATTTGGAAAGTAACTTCCAGTTCTTGTGCAAGTCTTGAATGTCTAAATAAATCATCATACAAGATCTACCAGGTGGATTTCATTGAATTAAATAATACCCAACAATCTCAACCACAGAGATCTGCAGAAAATTTTTTTTTTTTTGCATGCTCAGCAAATTATTGCATTGAATAGAAGAAGGGTAAATTCAAACATTTCTAGCTTAATATATTGAGGTTTTTTTGGAAACTGTGATGCGACATAAGTGCGTTTTGCACAGTATACGTTTAGCAATGTGCACATCTTTACAGCTCAAGATTTTTTTATTTGATTAATATAGTTAAAAATAAATATCACACTAGTAAATGATGTTTCATCAAAAAACATTTTTATTTGAAAGGCAGAAAAATATATTTTTTGATACTGAATTGTCTTTGTTTCCAGATTTGCAAATTACAGAAATAGTATTCAGATCTTTAAGAAACTCCTCAAACCAAATAGTTTTCTTAATTTGCTACCCATTGTAGTAGTATGTATTTCTTAAGTAAATAATTCTTGAGATTGTGTGCTTCTAATATGTTTCTTATATACTATCAGCCCTATTAAATTTGAAGCCCGTAGCGGCATCGGCACACCTGCAAAGGCTGCGGACTTGAAATTCGGCTGCGTTACAGAGCTATTAAATTAGACCATGCTGTGAGTTACGGGCTTGAGACGCAAACCCGTAAACCATTCTTGCCTCGTTGGACGTGCGGCCGTGAACATGATCAATTAGTCGGAGCCAATGGCAAAAGAGATCGTCATCATTACGTCACTGAAAAATGGAGGTTAGATTTCAAAGCCTTACGGGCTTCAATTACGTTTTTCGATCGGACCCACATTACAGAAATAATACAATATTAATAAATCAGTAAATATGATATTCTAGTCCATGCGAGTTCCATTATATGTTTTAACACATTGATTGCTGGGATTGAAATAACACGGAAATTAAACAGAAAAAAAGTATTTTATTTTGCAAATTTGTGGCTTCTGAATGTTGTGCTATTCATTGTAATACCTTACATCACTTTCCCTTTAATTATGAGTGCAGTAGTGTGTGCATATTTGCATTTACAGTGCTACGGATAGGACTTTATCCCCCTTGCTTTAAGTCTAGTTGTTTTTTTGGCTCCATTTAAGGCTTTCGGATTGTAACGCCAGTAAAATCGTAGCAATTTAATAGCGATTTTCAAACGTAACAGTTACGGGCTTAACATATCAAAGAATTTGCGCCCGCATAGTTCAATTTTCAACGTCCAGTAGTTTTTTTTTTTTGCCCTTACCCCACAAGTCGTTGGCGTGTTGCTTTACCGGGGAAATGTAATATCCGTAAGTCTTACAGGCTACGGTTTTACACGTTCAGGGAAATTAATAGGGCTGTATATGTGTCTTATATTCTAATGTGTACCTGTTTTGTTACTATTTTGTGATCATAATTAGATAAGAAAATGTCATAAGCTAACTTTTATTTTTATTTTTTTACTTTTGCTGGTCCCTATAGGCATCCATGATACTTGATGAAGTTGTGTGTGAGAGGGATGTTTACATCCCTACAACATTAGGGTTTGCAGTTAACCTTGCAACTTCTTGATTCTGAGTGTGAATGGGGGAAAGGGTTTGGTGTCAAATACTAAAAGCTGAAATTATGCTCCAGTGAGATAATAAACCCCTTCCCCCTTTTTAGACTCTAAAGAATAGTTAGGTAGGGCCTGATAAGAAAAAAAAAAGGCATTTTAAACTTTTATTGTGCAATTAATTTCTATTTTTTAATCACACCTCCCAGCAGGATGGGCTCCTTATCTCTCTACACCCTACTGATGTATTGTCTCTGGAGTGGAAGATGCCCAAAAGGAAAATGTATCCAAACAGGCATACTGTTCTTGCAGTATGATAGTGGGAGGTGAATACAAAGTGTATTTGTGTATATTGCCAGCAGCTCATTGTACATTACTGCCTGCTACTAATATGTGGTTTATATTCAATTTGGTACGGCCCCCTGGGCAGGTCCCACTTCAGAGACAATACATCATTCAGAGGGTCGAGAGATCTGAAGCTTTTACAGCCTGTGGCATGATATAAAAACATATTTTGTTGTTCAAATGCACAGTAAACGTTTAATAAAGATTTTTTTCTCATATCAAACCCAATCAAACTATTCTTTAGAAAGCCCTATATAAGACCACTAAAGTGGTCTTTTAAGCAGTAGGTACTTGCATAAATGCTAACATTATGTTACAGTTTAAATAAGTAACAAACGGACGAGAGCTGGACCATAAAGAAGGCTGAGTGCCGTGGGATTGCCTCATTTCAAGTGTGGTGTTCGAGAAAACTACTTAGAGTCCCTTGGACTGCAAGAAGATTCAATATTCAGTACTACAGGAAATCAGCCCAAACTGTTTACTAAAAGGTTTGATCATGAGGGTGAAGCTCAAATATTTTGGCCATATCATGAGAAGACTCTGATTCTGGGAAAGATTGAAGGCACACAAAGAAGGGGATGGCAGAGGCGGAGATGGATAGATGAGGACACTGAAACAATGAATGTGAGCTGGATGGAACTAAGAGTGGCAGTGGCTGAGAGGTTTGCCTGACGAGCTGCGTTCCATAGGGTCACTGAGAGTTGGACACGACTGAATGGCAAAAAAAATTAATATATATATATATATAAAGATAAATATATATAAACAACACACACACACACACACATATATATATATATATATATATATATATATATATATGTATATATATATATATATATATATATATTGTCATGACTGACTTATGGGGAGCCAGGATGGTAGACCCCCTGAACCCCACCAGCAAGGGCCTGTATGACCCAAGATCAAACTGTCACCACCCTAAACTTAATAACCTGTGTAGTGTAGTGTGGGCCACAATAATTAATGTTGTGGTTGCTATATTGTGTTGTGTGCACTGTAGTAGTGTTATGTTACCTGTAACTATAACTAACAGATACACTTTATCAACAAGTTTGTAGTGGGACAACTAAGAGGTTATTCTACAGGGAGTTGAATGTGTATATGGCCCCAGATGTTACATTACATCCTAGTATCTCCTGTTTGATCAAAGATAGTCAGAATGTTAATTTACTGCCCTCTGTAAAATCAGATCTGTAAACTAGGAGGGGGTTGGAAACAGTGGCTATGGGGTTAGAAGGTGACATTAAAGAGGGGTCTGATGAGGTGGGCATGTGGGGGAAATCTTTCTTTCGTGGCATGTAAAATAAGAAAGAAAACAATAAAGGACAGTCTTAGCATTCTAATAAACTGGATGTCTGATGTTATGATTTAATCCTAATCAAGGGGGTGTTACAGAGTTTGCTCAGCTTGCAACCTGTGATTTCCAGAGTCCCCTAAGAGGTGTTTTGCTGGGAACTGCGATATTAAACACAAAAGGCACGGCTTAGAGGGGGAAAATTGAGGTGCATGGCCTCAACTCTGGGTCGTCTATATATCATATATATTAGGAAAGAAGTATGTACTCAAATAAAATAAAAATTTGCTATTTGTACAGAATGACGGTCCTGCTCTCAGGGGAGCATTTAATGTAGAATTACATATTTTGCATATGTCATATTTAATGTTTGTCATACTTGTCCTGTTCTGTAATTTACAGTATTATCCATTTGTCCTCAACTATTAACTATACTCCATAAATAAACTATAATAATAAAGCTATTTTTGTGTTTCAAAATCTTGATAGACCTATTTAAAGCTTTCAAGTTTATCCTTATAGATTCTCCTACACAGTGATTCAATAATGTCTACCCATTTCTATGCAAAAAAAAAAGAATCTTGGATCATTTGTACTTAAAGCATTGTTGGGACATAATCTCTGTTTTTTTCTTAGAGCGCTAAGAGATGTAAGGATGAGCAGCATACATTATTTAAATCAACACAACTTTTTTTCGGCAACAATTAAATTTATAGCACGATTGTATCTATTTAATAAAAAAAAATCGTAAGATTAAATGCAAGTGAGAAAAAACATTCACAATGCTTTTTAATTGGAAAAAGACATAAAAACACTTCTCATTGTACTTCTCTTTTTAAATCTCGAGATAAAGGAAAAGCAGAGGTATCTTTTAATGTCCATATTTAGATTAGACTCGGTGATAAGACAGCTTTTAAATGAGAGAAAGCAGCAATCATAAACTAGGTCTGTACTGCAGTATGTAAAACCATTCACAAGTCTTCTGCAGATGAGTATTTTTCCCACTATTATGTGCCTTTCTCCTCAGTACAGACAGTAGCTGTAAGTTATGATGTGCTGTATATTGCAGGACTCATTGGGTATGAAGGGCAAAGTGTCTGTCGTATTGCAAGTCGGAGTCTCTCTTGACTGGGTTGCCCTGATTTAGCACAAAAAAAATACATGTACTAAAATTATCCGTTGTTTTCAGTCAACAAGAAAAATGGCATTGTAAATAGTAATTCATGGCTAACAGTTATCTTGTGTTGGGCTAGAGATCTCTAACCGCACTCCTTCCCTGCATCTTGAAGAGATATACAATAAGACACAAATCACTTGCACATCCCAAAACATGCTCGGCTATTTCTATGTAAATTATCTTGAAAATGTGATATCTCAGAAAGTTTTTAGATCTGTTTACTGTGGGTTGTATTGGTTTACTACCTGGGATATTGTCCAATAATATATATAAAAAAACATGCATAAACAAGCATAATGATTTGGGTTTTTAAAGGGCTATTTACCTCACTGTATGTGCTCTTCATGATGTGAAAGAGGGCAAAATTATCTTTCGTTTTTAGTTCTTAGGTCTGTTTACAAAGATACTCCTGACTGTTCCATGATTAACAACATCTTCCGACACCGAGCGGTGAAGGCTCTGGTGAGCACAAAGATTTATAGTTTCTCCCTGAACTTCAGGAATGCAGCAGGACGTGTTAACCCCCAACAGTATTTTTAGCTGATTCCAGTAGTCATTTATATGCACAGATGAATTTGTGAAAGGTTAACTCTATTTCTGTTTATGCTCTCTGCATGGAGCTGCTGTTGTGGGTCTATCTGGGGGCGCTGCCAGTGACTCAAGTAAACAGACAATTCATTTATAAATTTCTCTGTGAAAAAATAATGTATTTCAAAAATTCTAAAAATATTTAAATTTGATTTTATGAGAACTTTACAGTGGTGTGCTCCAAGTTGTACTGCATTAACTGGCCCTTTAAAATCCAGCCTTGTGTTCTGCTGAATTCTGAGCACGGCATGCTATTTTACCACCAACAGAAAAGAGCAATCATTTCAGTCAAGGTGGATGCAGGTGGGGTGTACTGGCTGAACCTGGACACGCCATCTTGTATGCTCTTATGGTGTTATATTTAAATTCACTTTTCTGAAGGACTACATTAGAAAATAGACAAACCAATTTTTATTACGCAAAAATCCAATAATAAGGCAACTGTAACAAGCAGTGCTTCCAACATGACAAATGAAAACTTGTTAGCTTACAATGAAAGTAGATTCAGTGGAGATGTGGAACAATGTACCGGGCCCTCCTATAGGTAACCATGATGTATGCTGTTTCATTTTTTAAATTACATTTTTTTCCCCCTTGGGCCTCCCACTCTGACGGCCTCCTTGGCCGCATATCCTCCTGGCCTTTAATTGGTCTGTGCCTGTTTAAAGAGCATTTCTACTGAAGCTTCAAGAGGTGGGGAAGATCAACACACTGGGGATGTGAATCAGGAAAGAGGTGAGAGAGCTGGATTCTGTGAGAAGAAAGCACAAGCGATACAGATGGGTGCTATGTGAGGTGGGTGCTGAGAGGGAATGGCTGCTGATAAGGACTGGGTGCTATGTATAGATGGATGCTAAGGGGGATGGGAGCTGTGTGGGGGTGGACATTGAGAGGGATTGGGTGCTATGTGAAGATGACTGCTGACAGGGACTGGCTGTTATGCAGAGATATATATGTATATGTGTATATATAAGTATATGTGTATGTTGTTCAATACTTCAGTCGTGACCAATGGATGCTGCATGCCGGGTTTCTGGGTTGTCAGTTCCTTCTCCAGTTGACCACAATTTGTCTATGTTTATATATGTGTAGATTTGTTTTTTGCACCATTCTCTCGCTCCCCCACTGAATCAGTGTACAGCCCTCAGTAAGGGATAATTGCATGGAAAATGCGGGCAAAAGAGTTGGAAACTTAGGACCACTTTAGTCAATTTTTTCTGTATAATAATTTGAATAATAAAACTTTTTTAATATTTAAAACGTTGTCAGAAAAAAATAAACAGAGCCTTTACATTATTCAGTTTTAGATGCAATTATTCTAGCAACTTCTGTCTAAACAGAGTATGTGCTTGTAAATGAATGTACTTTGAGTTAGACCTAATGAAAGCAGCGGAATTGTATATGTCACCTTCCAATTGTGTAAATATAAACTTCGTTTGTATTCAAAGTCTCCTCCCACCTCAGGAAGTAGAGCACTGGAAACTAAAATGGTAGACTCCACCACAGTATACTTGCATATAAAAGTAATACATTTGTACCTATATTATTTGTTTTACATTCTAAAAACGTGTTGCTCATTTTGAAGGGTAGTTATGCAAAATGGGCTATTTTAAATAGTTGACAAGAGTTGTTTTTTAATGGCGCTTCTCATACAAGGCCACCAATTGGTCAACTGCAGGCCCTGCCTGTAGTGACTGGTGCAGTATAATACAATTCTACAGTCTTCATGTACGAAAACGTAAATGGAAGTTAAGAGCAGGTAGACTCGTAGTTTCACACATGCCATAAATACGGAATAATTAGTAATGAGAAAAATAAATGAAAAAAAAAGGAATCAAAACAAAATTGACAAAATCTTTGTTCGAATTATAGTGAACTTTGACGCACAGTGAAATAGTCTGGCAAGATGCCCCTTTGCGTTTTTGCACCTTTGTTCTTTTTAAACTTGCTTATATATAAATAGAAAAAAATGGTAAAATATCTACAATGGTATTTGGTAAAAGTGCAAGAGAGAAAACAAGTATTGTAAAATGGAGCACCAGCTAATGTAACATTAGCCGTAAAAATAATGTTTCATATTAGGCTAGTTCATCAGATCAGTTTTATTGGCATGGCCAAATGACTGCACAGTCTTCATAGGATGGCACTTCCCATTACTGTTCCTCATAGTTGAAACTGAATACAATGTTAATCTATACATCATTTTGAAGTCACCAGGATGGCATGGTCTATCTGGCACAAACTGTGAGGCGGGCACAATAGGGGATGGATGTTGGGTCAGTTGGGCACAATAGGGGTATATGTTGTGTATAATAAGATAGTATGACATGTATCCACAGTATATATACAACTTGAAAAAAATCCTGAAGGAGTTTGGAGAAGGTGAAAAGAGAGGAGGATAGAGATGGAGAACAAAAGGGGGCATATGGGCAGACAGAGATATAAATGGGTGCACTGTAATAAAGGGCTTTATATGATTGAATCAAAATTCAGGAGACAATGGGAAGCCAGTAGAGTGACTGTAAGAGAGTTATTGTAGACATCAAGCATTGGGTGATATAAATGAGCCTAACAGAGGATTTCATTATGGTTTGGAGTGGAGACAGAAGGTGACAGGGAGGAAAATGGAGCAAGTTACAGTAGTAAAGGGGAGGACCTTTGTTCTTTCTCTACCTCTAGAACTATTGTTATCTTTACTTGGTCTAATATTACCTTCACAACACCCTATCCTTACCTATACTATCACTGCCCTACTCTACTCTTATTCTATAAATGCTCTAACCAAACCTTTCACCAGTGGTTATTCTATATATGAATATGCCATACTTCTAGCTCACGTGTATTACATCATAGACCTAGGCCAGAATGGGGGCCTCCCACCCCCACTTGCATCTCGCTCCTCATTTCCTTTTTTCTGTATCTGAAAGCATACGTTTGTTTGTGTTTATGTATGTGTATATATATATATATATATATATATATATATATATATATATATAGTATATAAATAATACATTTGTGTTCACATTTGAATGTCTAAAACAAGTTAAAAAACCTGCTTCCTGCTCAGAATTCCGAGAAATACAGTTATTACACTGCATTCTGGGAAGCTGAGCAGGGACATGCAAATGTGCCCACAAATAAACATGGCTTCATGTAAGCTTATGCCCGCTGCATTACACAGCTTTTTTGCAAAGCCAAGGTTGGATTTTAACACAAGCTGGGAATCCTACCCACGGACAGCCGTTTCAAGGTTACTGCCTATCATCAGTGTGGAGCGGGATCCCAGCTTGTGTTGTGGCCCGTATTGGATAGGTAGTTCACCACTACCTATTAATATAGCATGTCAGACAATGTCAGGTACACTGACAGATATAAACATATTACAATATTCTAAACTGCATCTTCAGACAGCCTACTTCCCCCTAAAAATGTGCTGCCCTAGGCCTGGGCCTCGTGGATTACACACCACAACAGTGCTTCTACCACTCAGACAAAGAGCGAGTTACTTATCAATGTGGTAAAGTGGTATTGGAGATAAGTACTTCTCCCCTTCCCTCTCTCTTTTCATTGTATATTTCAACATATTTGTGATATTTTTAAATGCAGTTCTTTGTGCTATTTAGGAATCTCTTTCATAGATCTTCGCAATGTAAAACCCATTAGATTTTTTGCTCAACACAGAAAATAATAATATATAGTAAACTCCCCGTTATCCGGCACCTATGGGGACTCCCTATTGCCGGATACGTGTAGTTTCCGGTTAATTGGAAGTCCCCAAATGTAAGGGTCTAAAAGACCCTTAAACACCCCAAAACCCCTCAAAATGCCTTTAAAATGGCATTAGCACCTAAACTGTGCCATTTAGGCCCAGAAAAAATAATTAGGAAAAAAGTTAGCATTTTTTTTTTGCAGTCCTGAACTCCTGATCGTGCCGCTTATGCCGGTTTAGCGGTAGTAAATTTAAAATGGGAAATTAATGCCGGTGCCGGTTGCTTGAGAGTGCCGGTTGGTTAGGTGCAGGATAATCGGTAGTTTACTGTATATACAATTGGTGAAGCTGGATTTTTTTTGTTAAATCTTTAAATCTCTGCAAACCTCCTATATGTAATATATATGGAAATATGGCTGAAGCTCCAGTTGCAATATCCAATAAAAGACATAGCTTGTAAAAAACTTAACAAATCTATGTATACTGTCCAATAAAATAACAACGAAATTGCTTTTCAAAGTGCCAAATTAGCTTCTAAAAAAAATAAAACACAGAATATCCCTGATCCTAAACAGGACCGCGGAAAGCTGTAGGAAAAAGAGCTATTCAATAAAAAAATTGATTTAATTATAACTACCTATTCAATTTAATGTCCTTGGCATCCACATGCCTAATGCAAGTTTGTGATAGATAGTGCAATCACTTTCTAATTAAGCCCAACTGTGCTTTATATTAAGCAGAACCCTATAAACATTATAGCATAATATGTCTAAAAAATATTTAATACTTCCTCTTGATAGTTAGATTCTCACAGGTTGGACTCTGCAGTGGCTGTATCAATATTTAACTGTGTTTTCTTATATAGTTAAAGAGACTGGGTTCATGTGTAATTTGAGCCAGCATGAATTAATACTTCGTCCAAATTAATTGTACTTTTTGTTCTGCCTGTTGCGTTATCTCATTATTGCTAAGCTTTCCGACTCATATTAAGAATGCATTCCATGGTATTATAAATATACATTTCGTATTATAGATTGCTTTATTTAAATCAGTGTAAATGCAAAGCTGTAGAACACATTCCGACAAAGGCAAGTTATTTAATTATTCACATTATATGGCCCGTGATTTCTATTATAATAGAAACTGACGGAACATTAAAATCATGTTTGATTTACTGTATAGGCTGTTCTGTTTTTAAAATGTGCTTTCTGATTGTGTGGGGGACAAAAATAACAACAGGGATGTGTTTCTAACTAGGCACATGAAGCCCAGGCCTAGGGCAGCACATATTAGGGGGAAGCAAGCTGCCTGAAGATGCAGTTCAGTACATTGAAATATGTTTGTATATGCACAGATATGTCTATATGCAGTGATATTTCTGTCTGTTAGTGTACTTGACACTTTCTGACATTATATATATATATATATATATATATATATATATATATATATATATATAATGATTTTAGATATAGAAAGGCAAAGGAGTAGCAGGAAGTGGTGCATCGGGGAGGGGTAAATCTGAACGTCCTAGGGCAACATGTAACCTAAATACACCCATGGTTGAGAGTGCCCCCTTACTATTCCTAAATTGGTAACATATAACACATTTGTTCACTTAAACAAACAATATGAGCTAATTGCATAGGTCAGTGGTCACAAAATGAGGGATGGGCCCATCTGAGTGGCCTGAGAGTATAAACTGGGGTCCATGGAAGAATCCTCAAAATTAGCCTTTTTATACACTGTTAATGGACACATGAAGAAGAAAGATAGAGAAAGAGGAAATAAGGACCATAGTCGGTTTTAGTCCATCCATTTGGTAGCTGCAGCACCTAGTTGACATCCAGATGGTGTGACCCTGCAAAGTAAGTATTTGTATGGAATATGAAGGGAACACTGTGGTAGCAGTAACTATCATTCACAATGTTTCTACATGTTTGATCCACTATAGGGCTTCTTCAGGAGTCTAGTCTCCATTCTCTTACCTACACAGTAGACCACTCAATTTTCATAAGACCATGGTAATGATTTTAAAAATACAAATTCATTAAGTTTATTTTCAATTCACATTCTATTCTTCAGTTTCAACTGCTCTCTGTTTGACAAAATGCTATTTTGTCATCCAATTAGGACACATTCAGTAGCATTATATATATATATATATATATATATATATATACATATATATATATATATAGTGATGACAATCAAACCACAAGTCCAATTTTTGTTCTGTACAGTTTTAATATATATTTTAAATATATTCTATAAAAATTATCATATATCAAGTGTGATATTTACCATATGTTGATATAATTATGGACAATATTAATGTCAATGTTTTGAGATAATAAATAAAAAGGATACTGAATTTTCAATGTAAAGAAGGAGCTAGCCAAAACACAGAGTGGAAGGTGAGATTTCGGGCCATGAAAAGCACAATGTGTCTTGTTCCTTAAAATAAAGCCTCGTTGATCATTAAACTACTTCAAATGTACACTTGCCCTGGGGTTTTCCCTATCAGCCAATCAGCAGTAACAGAATCGTATGGCCCAGTTTAAGCCAATGTATGATCAGTGCAAGACCTGCGTTTCTTGCCAGTTTAAATAAGTTCTACATTATTATTTTTTTTCATACAAAAAGCTTTTGTAATTTATAAAAAATACTCTTTTAAATGCATTACAGAAAATGTTCACGTTCTTTGTCCTTTTAAATGTTTTATTTATGGGGCGTATGAAAAACTGCTCGAGACCATCTATTTCTGAAATGAATACACAATCAAAGCAGCTTTTATAGAGACCCTAATAATAAAAGACTATTCCACATCCATGCTATCCTCCAAATGAAATAATGTTTACGTGAATTCCCAGGAGGCCCGTTTCACTTTAAGCTGCAGAGACTAATAACTGATGGTACTCAGCATCACCAAATAAAAAAATAAATGTATCCTTCTATATCAATCCACTTAAGGAAATCAAAGTACTCTTATCGTATACAGCACTAACCTTCTTTTGTCCTGAGATAAGACACATCTGGAGAAACGAATCGCTTCTTTTAACACCTACCTGACAACCCACCTGTCATTTCAGCTGCTTTGCTACACCCTTTCATTTTCTTCAATTTCCTTCTTTCATTGAGGAGATCAGAATATGGGAAGTATTTATGCCCTTTTATTTATGACTCCTGACTTTATTGCAAGTGAAGTACTACATTCTAACTTCTCCATGACATATAATATAACATTCCTAATGTGTATGCTAAGCAGAACTGAAAGGTGAAGAACTGTGTATTGTGAGTGCAAAATAACATTTTAACAGTGGGCAAATATATAGAGATCTAAGCTTCTTGTTAGAAAGACAAGCTTGTATGTGTGTTAGATCTGTGTTATTAATTATTAATTAGATATTAATCATCAATAACAATTTATTTAGTCATTTAATAAATGATAATCAGATTAAACTTTCACATATGAGCTTCTAAGAAGTTACCAGATGAGCTACTGGTCTTCACCATCTGTGAGGTCATCAAGCTCTGGGAGGTGGTGCTAAATGGTCAGACACAAGCTTGTATCTAAACAGGATTGGGACTTGTTTTAAAGTGTTTTTTCTTTCACAAAAAGCAGTGAATCGGCTATGACCGAGCACTGTCTAAATACAAGCTTGTGTTTGAGAATTTAGCACTTCCTACCATCAGGGGCCACTTGGACCCATGTATGACCTCATGGAACATGTGGCCAAGCAAGTTGACCATGGGCTGAGAAGCTAATATTTGAAAGTTTAAAATGTAATGTTATTTCCTGTTGATGATCCATGCCTACATCTACCTCCTGTTAGTGATCCTTGAACTATGTTTATGCCATTTTCTCTTGCATTTATGTGTCATAATTTATTTATTTATTACACATTATTAATGGCTTTATTTTTAATTTTAGATATGCTCTAGTTAGTTTATGAATGCATCATTTTGGGGCTTGTTCTTGTCAGCCATTGTGCATGAGTGTCAGCATCATGGGGGGTGGGATTCACTAAAGGATCGCTGGTATGTATGCGGCTGCAATAGGCCACAGTAACCTAAGATCCAAGTTCCCTGGTGGTCCAGTGGTTACGATTCGGTGCTTACACCACTGCAAACTGGGTTTGATTCCAGTCTGGGAACCAAGAGATCACACCATCCTGAAGCCATGCAGGGTTGGGCCTGGTCAGTACTTGGATGAGAGACCACCTAGAAATTCCAGGATGTACACTGTGGCCCACTGGAGAAAGAACTAACAACCCATTCCAGTATCTCTGCCATGAATACCAAGTGGCTCAGCACAGTGTGTTGCGGTTCATGAGGTCACAGAGAGTCGAACACAACTGAGCAAAAGAAAGAGAAGAAACCTGAGATCCAGCATCTCATGTCATTGTGCAATTTGCTAAAGGCTTTTTCCTCTGTAAAAGCTATCGATATACTATCCGTTTTAATGGGCGTGTTACGTCATGTTACTGACAATTATATTCATGATATGGTTGACAGACGGGACATTATAAACACAAGTAATTAATATGTGGTGCTAATGACAATGAACGGGCATCTTGCAATTTTGCCAGATTTGATGTTATTATTTGTTAACAATGATGTTATATAAACCATTTCATCATTGCCCACCACTATTGTGCCTTTGATGGCGCAGACGCAGAATCTGAATTTAGCATCTTGTAAAGTTTGCATGTTTGTACCCTAAAACATTCATGTGTCCATTTTCTGCAGTTGCTAATATTGTATTTTTCCTTGTTCTGTTCCCCTGTATTATTATTATCATCTTGTATTTGTATCGCGCCAACATATTCCGTAGCGCTGTACAGGGGAGAAGAACATGGAAATATACAATAATGACAACAAGCAGAAAATGGAGGGCCCAGTTTTGAGCTTCACGTCTTGTAAGAAGTGCTTTTTCCCAAAGCACCACACAAGATTAGACACTCGCCACTTACAATCTAAAGAGTACTACGGAATATGTTAGTGCGATACAAATAAAAGTTAATAATAAAAAAAATGTGTTTCTTTGTGATGTATAAAGGGGGTGGATAGGGGATATTGCGGACTTAGTTATAATACTTGAGATTTAGTAAATAATCTGAAGACCTGAGCAGCGCTAATGCGCAATGTGCAGTGGTAGAGCGCTGATTAACGCTCGCCCTTAGTAAATTCCCCCAAGCACTAATTAATCTACATTAGTGTCCATTAATTGACATCCGCATTTGTCGTGCACCGACATGCATTTTATCTAAAGTTCATTTAACTTTAAACAGCTTTTACTTTTTAAAATTATTTTAAGATTATTTTAACTGCTAGTTGTTAATGTCTAATGCTTAAAAATGTTGGTTTTACGTTTAACTTTAAATATGGCAAATTTTTTGTCAATTAACCATCAAAGGTTTAAAGCTAAGACATTTTTTAATATTTACAGTGCTGCAACTCAGAGAAATATTAGTGTGACTAATTACAAGTGATACGTTCAGTGGTTTACTAATGTGATAAGGGAATAAATAAACACACCATAAATCCTACATAAAATTAAATGCAGAAGCGTGATGATCTGGAGACCTGTAATGTACTAGGCACATTCATGTTGAAAGCAGAAATGCAAGCTGTAAACTTCTACTGAATATATGAATATGTGCTGTATATATATATATATATATATATATATATATATATATATATATATATATATACCAAAAAAGCAAGGAAAATGGATAATTAAGGGATAAGGAGGAGAATAAGAACACAATATTTTATTGCAAAAAGTCATAAAATATATTTATATAAAAATAAACCATATAAATGATCCCTGAAGAGACCCTAAAGGATGAAACCTGTAGTACCACAACCACCATGTTTTATGAATGTATTGGGGGTCTAAATAACTATTTTTTTAACTTTATATCAATATTTCTTGCTTTTGCTATCGATTTTGTTGTGCACTAAATGGAATACATATATATACCCTCTCATTAGCTGCAAACTCATATCCCTTGCACTGTGGGTGTAGTTATATATAAATAATACATCACATGTAATAGTTGTCAAACTACAAGACGTCGTCACGCTTTGCGTGGTGTGTACGACTTAGGCGATGAGCTACAAAGGCGCTCATCGCTTGCGAGCCTCGTGTAGCAAGGCGAGACGTTAACTCGCATCACTTAGGCGATGAGCTCCAAAGGCGCTCATAGCCTGTGAGCCTTGCACAGCGAGGCGAGCCTTTAAGGCACTAAAACTCGCAGCGATGAGTGCCAAAGGCAATGAAACACGGACTTACCCAGAAAGGAGCGCCAAAGGCGCTCTTGTGAGCTTTGCAAAGCGAGGCGAGCCAATCAAACACTTACAGCCTTATTAAATTGCGATTCGGTAAATTTAGAAGGGCTCTATTTAAGCACACAGCATATTTTATTTACAGAAGTTTTTCGTTAGTGATCTTCTATTCAAAAGCAAGGTCTTCACTAACTAAAAACTTCTGTAAATAAAATATGCTGTGTGCTTATATAGAGCCCTTTTAAATTTACTGAATTGCAATTTAATAAGGCTGTTAGGCTGCAAGCAGTTGACGAACGCAGGATTTAGAAAAAAAAAATCGAGATAGGAAAAATATGAAGTTAACGGCTGAACCGAGCAAACCAAAAAACACTGAAAACACACAAAAAACAAAAAAAAATACAGCAAAAACATTACACCCAGCACAGGGGAAAAGCCAGGACGTCTGGGAGTGAGGTGGAACGCAAATTTAAGTCGATTTAAAAATGAAAACTAGGCTACATGACCGACCCTGGACTGCGCGAAACCGGCAACCGCGTACCACTTTCACACAGGAACATACGAGGTACAAAATACACTTTTACAAAGGACGCCAAATACTCATGAACCTCTATATATATATATACAGTATCACACAAAAGTGAGTACACCCCTCACATTTGTAAATATTTTATTATATCTTTTCATGTGACAACACAGAAGAAATGACACTCTGCTACAATGTAAAGTAGTAAGTGTACAGTCTGTATAAAAGTATAAATGTGCTGTCCCGTCAAAATAGCCATTAATGTCTAAACCGTTGGCAACAAAAGTGAGTACGCCCCTAAGTGGAAATGTCGAAATTGGGCCCAATTAGTCATTTCCCTCCCCAGTGTCATGTGACTCGTTAGTGTTACAAGGTCTCAGGAGTGAATGGGGAGCAGGTGTGTTAAATTTGGTGTTATCACTCTCACACTCTCTCTCACACTGGTCACTGGAAATTCAACATGGCCCCTCATGGCAAAGAACTCTCTGAGGATCTGAAAAAAAGAATTGTTGCTCTAAATAAAGATGGTGTAGGCTATAAGAAGATTGCCAAGACCCTGAAACTGAGCTTCAGCACGATGGGCAAGACCATACAGCGGTTTCACAGGACAGGTTCCACTCAGGACAGACCTTGCCATGGTAGACAAGACAAGAAGTTGAGTGCACATGCTCATATCCAGAGGTTGTCTTTGGGAAATAGACGTATGAGTGCTGCCAGCATTGCTGAAGAGGTTGAAGGGGTGGTGGTCAGCCTGACAGTGCTCAGACCATATGCCGCACACTGCATCAAACTGGTCTGCATGGCTGTCGTCCCAGAAGGAACCCTCTTCTAAAGATGATGCACAAGAAAGCCCACAAACAATTTGCTGAAGACAAGCAGACTAAGGACATGGATTACTGGAACCATGTCCTGTGGGCCGATGAGATCAAGATAAACATATTGGGTTCCGAAGGTGTCAAGCGTGTGGGGCGGCAACCGGGTGAGGAGTACAAAGACAAGTGTGTCTTGCCTACAGTCAAGCATGGTGGTGGGAGTGTCATGGTCTGGGCCTGCATAAGTGCTGCCAGCACTGGGGAGCTACAGTTTATTGAGGAAACCATGAAGGCCAACATGTACTGTGACATACTGAAGCAGAGTATGATCCCCTCCCTTCGGAGACTAGGTCGCAGGCAGTATTCCAACATTATAATGACCCCAAACACACCTCCAAGACGACCACTGCCTTGCTAAAGAAGCTGAAGGTAAAGGTGATGGACTGGCCAAGCATGTCTCCAAACCTTAACCCCTTTTGAGCATCTGTGGGGCATCCTCACTGGAATAGGGCTTCAGTGGCAACCTGTTGACCTCCATGCTCATGAGGGTTAAGGCAGTGCTGGAAAAAATGGTGGCCACACAAAACTGTGACACTTTGGGCCCAATTTGGACATTTCTACTTAGTGGTGTGTACTCACTATTGTTGCCAACGGTTTAGACATTAATGGCTGTGTGTTGAATTATTTTGAGGGGACAGCAAATTTACACTGTTATACAGGCTGTACACTTACTACTTTACATTGTAGTAGAGCGTCATTTCTTCAGTGTTGTCCCATGAAAAGATATAATAAAATATTTACACAAATGTCAGGGGTGTACTCACTGTTGTGGGATACTGTATATATATATATATATATATATATATA
Organism: Discoglossus pictus; assembly: GCA_027410445.1. NCBI lineage: Eukaryota > Metazoa > Chordata > Amphibia > Anura > Alytidae > Discoglossus > Discoglossus pictus. Next base: position 64,106,034 of record CM050163.1, on the reverse strand, counting down.
TATATATTTATACACACAAGCACAAAATTGTGTCTGCATTTATATGTACATGAATATATTACAAATGAAGCTCAGAGGTGAAGAAGGAAGTCCAGCAATCGAAAATGCTGCTGCCTCCATGGGGATTGGTGTAGCAGGTGGAAATAAAATATTTTATTATGGCTCTGGGGAATGGCGGGCACAATTTGTATAATGTTTGATATACTATACTGGATCAATATATGAATCCATAGCTATCAATAGGAGATGTTCATGGGTCTCTTCATTACGCCAAACCTTATATGATGACGACAAAGCTTTGTATACTGAGAAAAAATGTGCCAGTTCAACGAGGTACTATGATATGTAACATAAGAAGTTTAGTTTTTCTGAAAAACATCAGTATAGGTAAGCATACTATCATTTGTTAGTATTGACAATTAGTAACCAAAGTACTTTTTCTACTTCTTTTAATTATGCATTATCAACAGTTACTATATTAGAATAATACTAATATATAAAAAATATAAAAGGACCACTACAGTCTGGGAAAAAAACTTCACCTGTTGGTGTAGTATGTACATAAGCATCTATGTAAGACATATATACAAAAGCATTTTAAACAACAACAATTAAATATAGCTGATTCTATTTGTGTCCTGGGGGATGCATCATGGACTACTAGTCTTTCTGTAGCCTGAGGGGAGGGTTAACCTACTGGGCATGGGTGTAGGAAATGGGGGGGGGGGGTGTACAACACCTTCCCCCACCCCCCTAAGTATTCATTGTGTGTATTTAAGTGTAGAGAAGCAGTTGTTTGGTATTTGTATACTATGGGCCTCATTTAATTGCGATTTGGCCAATTGAATAGGGCTCTATATAAGCACAGGGCATGTTTTTTTTACAGAAGTTTTTAGTTAGTGAAGACCTTGCTTTTGGATAGAAGTTTACTAACTAAAAACTTCTGTAAAAAAAATATGCTATGTGCTTATATAGAGCCCTATTCAGTTGGCCAACTCACAATTGAATGAGGCCCTATATGTGGTATCCTCCCCAGATTTCTTTGGTCCCTAGACCCAGGCTACTGGGGCTTATTATCCTATTTGTTATTAATTATTTTTAATTGACTATATAAAGTGGCAGTCATTCAACAGAGCTAAATAGACATATTACCTGAATCCACTGTACCTCGTATTTTTCTAATCCTGTTTGCACAATTAATATAGGGCCTCATTCAATTGCGATTTGGCCAATTGAATAGGGCTCTATATAAGTACAGAGCATTTTTTTTTTACAAACGTTTTTAGTTAGTGAAGACCTTTTCGATAGAAGTTCACTTACAAAAAACATCTGTAAGAAACTATGCTCTGTGCTTATATAGATCCCTATTCAATTGGCCAAATTGCAATTGAATGAGGCCCATAGTATATAAATAGCCTCTTACTGATATAAACCTATTCTTTCCCAAAGCTTTACCTCTTTAATAATCTTTCCAATTCTTTTGCAAATTAAAATAAAATATATTTATTAAATCTATTTATTTTTTATCCATCACCACACAAAAACCAATACGTATTATATGCAGAGGTATTACAGGAGAATATGTGGTAGTTTCTCCAAAGCTAAGAATAACCTATTCAGTACTATATGATGGTCCCATAGGAAATGGACTATGGATTCCAGCTCTAATATTTCCCTTTTACTTCCCTGACCCTGCTCTATAAAATGTTATATTATTCTGCTCCGGCAGGGTGCATGGAGGACGACATGATGTGTATCCTCACTATGTTCACCACCTTGTAGGTAATGGGTTTTGCTGTGGCTCTGCCCCTGTGAGTACCACTTGCCAGACTTAAATCAAACGGTTAAATGTAATTTGTATAAGTGATTATATAGTTAATATTAGTCATTTTATACTTGTTTGGAATAAATGACACTCTTTATCTGCTTGTAAAAAAACATTAGTATTATTGTTTTGAGAAATGAAGAATCCCTTAAACGTCTTGCTGGAAATAAACAGAGTGCGGCATGACCCGTGACCCAGAAGTGGTTACATTATCAGTTGATAATTATCTCCTAGGGTTCTGAATGTATTGTTCTCTATCTAAAGCCATATGAAATTTACAAGGCTGAGCATGTGCAGACACCAAGTAGTCATCAAATACATCTGGCTCCATTTGTTGCATATGCAGAATTTTATATCAAAAGTGGCAATCATTGCATATTTCACATAAGACCATGGGCCGGATCTAAAGTTTATCAAATGGGATATATGTTTTAAAATGTGATCTTATTTGTTTTTGTATTTATTGATTAGCAATAAAATCAGTATATGCAGGAAAAACAATTCAATGTTTAGCTTTGAAATTTTAATTATTTCTTCCAGAAGATGTGCTTCTCTCCACCCCAGCCATCCACAGGTGAAAAATGATCTGCCCAGGAGGTAAGCAGAAAGACAATGTTATCAGGACAACAAATAAAAAGACTTAGGGCTCTATATAAGCACGCAGCATTTTTTTTTACAAAAGTTTTAAGTTAGTGAAGACGTAGCTTTTGGATAGATCACTAACTAAAAATTTAAAATATGCTCTACGCTTATATAGAGCCCTATTCAATTGGCCAAATCACAATTTAATAAGGCTGCAAGTAGATAAGGCCACAGCTCCTTTATTTACCATAACTCAATTAACCATGTCACCAACTGTTTGAAGAAGTAACGAGGGGTGCTTGTACATCCACATAAAGGAACCCAAGGGGACTCAATGCCCCAGGAGTTCAGACACCACCATGAGCATTACTTGCTGCTCATACCAATATGTGGGCAAGCACCCCCGCACTCTCCTCAGCTATAACAAGCTAACACTTCGACTTTTAACCTGGAACTATATTCTTTTATTTCATATTATCTAGGTTAAGGAGCGAGGTGTGATCTGAAATCCAGCCCAGGAAGGAACAAGCCTATATATAACTTTACTCAATTATATAATAGCCCTCAATAATATTCAGCCCATTCCATTTTATTAAAACAATTATTATTCCTTACTAGCCTCCTAATTCCAAGCCCCGCCATACTTCCTCTCCTTATAACTTTGTATGGCAGTGGGCTTGAATGGCCATAGGGTTGAAGATTGATATTAGGAAAATGCATATTGCTTGTCTGTCATCATATTTTGTAAATGTATATAAGTGATTTTTTTTCTAACTTAATGGGATATGGAAAGTTACTGGGTTTTACTAGGTATATAATATATCTGTATATCTATTTACTTTTATGTACTTTGTTTTTATCAAGAAGTGTTTATAAGCTCTGCTTAAAATCAAATAAATATTACCTGCTTGGTTCTTCCCTCTGCAGCTTATGAAAACAGACTCTTTAGTACTTGCCTTGCTGTGTCCTATACAAACCAATCAGCGACTATATCTTAGCAACATTCCGCAACATGCTGCTGAGACGTGGTCCCTGATAGGCTAGGACACTACACTGCACATCCAGCGTTATTGAGGCCCTCATTCAATTGCAATTTGGCCAATAGAATAGGGCTCTATATAAGCACATAACATATTTTTTTACAGAAGTTTTTGTTACTAAACATCTATCCAAAAGCCAGGTCTTCACTAACTAAAAACGTCTTTAAAAAAATATGCTATGTACTTATATAGAGCCCTATTCAATTGGCCAAATTGCAATTGAATGAGGGCCTGAGTCTGTGTCTGCATACTCTTCAGGGGACAGACCCATATAGACACTATGGGCTTTATTCAATTGCGATTCGGCCAATTGAATAGGGCTCTATATAAGCACATAGCAAATTGTTTTTACAGAATTTTTAGTTAGTGAAGACCTTGCTTTTGGATAGAAGTTCACTGACTAAAAACTTCTGTAAAAAAATATGCTCTGTGCTTATATAGAGCCCTATTCAATTGGCTGAATCGCAATTGAATGAGGCCCTATATATAGATATGCTGCTGTAAAAATATAGATTATTTTGATTTCAACTGAGAAACATCTTAAGGTGGAAGGAGACTTTAAATGTAGGGCAGAGTTCTCTGCGTACAATGTGAATGTGGCAGCTACAACTACTAGTTCTTTCAATGTGCTCATTTGTTTACCAAAGTAGCAGACCTAATAATGATAATTAATAATTAAGAAAAATGTATTGATTTTATTTTTTATCAAGTTTAGCTTTTTCAAAGGACATTTAGAAAAAAAATGGCCACGGTAGATTTTTTATATGTTATGTGTTTGTAATTGTTCACTTAAACTGCAAATATTTAAATTCCTACAATATAAATATTTCAATACATAATAAGGGACTTGTCTGGATTGCACATTACTCTCATGAATATAATTGTGAGCTGCAAGGAAGGTAACCTTCCCAAAGCATTAGTCCAAGCCATACTCGGTTGGCTCCCCCAGTAACTCATTTACTAACTAATGGCGAGGCTGTAACCTTCTGTATTGCAATTGAAAATATGACCTTGTTGGGTATATACCATGTAGGCTTTTACCAATTCAGGCATAATTCCATGATGGCTTTTACTGTTGTTATATTAAATCAGTGTCTTGGCTAGTTTAGATCCAGAAAAATTACATAAATATATACAATTTGACATATTTCATTCATCACAAAAGAAGAATTGTATTTCTGAAAGAAATGCAGAAAAAAAAAATCTTTGTTACCGGATTTGATTCTGTCACAAAAAACAAATCTTTCCTGGCCATTGTTCCAAAACACAAAGCATGTTGGGATCTAAAGCTTTAAACAGCATGGATTATCAAAATCAGAGAGAATACATCTCTCCATCCAGTAAATACCAGCTAGGAAGGAACATGTCATATCTGATTGCAGTGACAGCCGAATCATAGCATATGCAAAAACACCAGCAATACAACCGGCGGGCCGGATTCACTAAGGGTCGCAGAAGTTGCAAACGGTCCATAATGCCAGGTTGCTTCCCTGGATTCATATGATTTGATGCTCTATGTGATTGACAGCTGCATTAAATTTGGGCTATGTGTAAAACCGTAGCCTGTAAGGTAGACAGTAGGACTTAAACCTACCTTCAGATGACTTGTGGGTTAAGCCGTTGAAAGGCAGAAGAAAGCCTACGGGATGTGGAACGTGGAACTTCGTGGCCGCAAATCCTTAGTTCTCTAGAGCCCGTAACTGTTACGTTTCTAATTTAGCTATTAAATTGCAACAAAGTCACTCGCAAGCAAGCCTGTAACACGCAAATGTAGCCCAAAGCCCAACAAGTGCTGGAGAGGATTCGCAAAAGGGGTAAAGTGCAATACAAAGCAATTTAACTGCGATTAAAAATACACTACTATTAAAAGGGAAAGTGATGTTAGGTCTTATAATTGATAGCACAACATTCTCAAGCCCGCAAATCGGACAATAACATACTTTATTTCATGTATAATATTTGTGTTATATCAATCCTGGCAATCAATGTGTTAATACATATACTGTAACTCGCATGTGATAGAATATCATATTTACGTATTCATCAATATTGCATTGTATCTGGAATGGGGGTCCGATCGTAACTCGTAATTGAACCCCGTAAGTCTTTGAAATACAACCTCCTTTTTTCTGTGACACAATGGTGACGGTCTCTGTTTCCATTGGCTCCATCTAAACCGTAACTACGGGTTTGCTTAATTGATCACCTACAATGCCACAAATCCGACGGCCGACAAATGGTTTACGGGTTTGCGCCTCAAGCTCATAACTCGCAGCCCCTTCTAATTTAGTAGCACCATAACTCAGCCAAATTTCAAGCCCATAGCCGTAGCGAGCTTCACGTTGCACTTACTGTGTTCAAATTTAATGGTGCTGTGAATATGGCCCTGTGGGGATTCTAATGAAATACATTAAGTGATTCTACAAAATAAAAAAGAGATAACTATGGAACAAGTAGTAATGCTCTGACATAGACTTTTTGAAGTTAGATTTGTGAGGTACTACATTACAGAAAGGTTGGTAGATGCACGCAATAACCTATCATCAAGTATCACCCCTAAATCAAGTTGTTCTTTTTAAGTTATTTTCAAAGAGCATAAAAAAGCCATTTGTTTCTAAAGTACGTAATTCATGAGAAATTTAGAAACATTATTATGCAAATGAATGCCCTCCAAATATTAGATAATTAATTTGATGAGCTAATTGGTGACACAATATGTTTGTTTTTTCTGTGGTGGCTTAAACAATGTACCCCAATATCATCATACATTTAGATACCCTCCCCCACACACATCAAGCACTCTGAGCTGAAACTTAGCATATTGTTGTTGTTGTCTAGTTGTTTAGTTGCAACCGACTCTGCCAGGCACATCCTTCAGCCTCTGCCCCTCTGAGCTCCATCAAGCTCACGTTCATCGCTTCAATGACTGCATCTATCCATCTCTACCACTTTCATCTCCTTCTTCATGTTCCTTCAATCTTTCTCAGAATCAGAGTCTTCTCTAGGGAATCCTGTCTTCTCATGATATGGCCAAAATAATTGAGCTTTAGCCTCATGGTCATACCTTCCAGTGAACAGTTTGACTTATTTCCTGAAGTACTGATGTATTAGATCTACGAGAGTGATGTTGGTGTCTTATGCGTGAATTTCACTTGGATCTTCTCTTATGGGAGCCATGGAATAAAGCCTTATGAGTACATAGTTACATAGTTATTGAGGTTGAAAAAAGACCTTAAGTCCATCAAGTTCAACCTTTTAAGATCTCCTCTGATCTGCAATATGTCGATTAGTTGTTAATTAATTGATCATCTTGCAGTCCAAGGGACTCTAAGCAGTTTTCAACTTAACATATGGAGCCACATATATTCATAAAGGAGACACACAACCAATGCCTGATTAGTACAATGTATAGCCAGTTTTTATTACCAACTTGTTATTGGTATGACAGTGTCCCTTTAAAGCGACTCCAGAAGAAGTTGGGTTGTGTTTAATGGGTATTTATGGAGTTTACTGGAGTTTCATATTTACAATAAGATTAAAGATAGGGCCTCCATTTTTGTGCTGTATGTTAATATTGTATTTTTCTTTGTACTTAACTCCTGTACAACACTATCGAATATGTTGGCGCCTTAGAAATAAAGGATAATAATAATCATATGATTTGAATGATTCTGTTGACATGTGACAATCATTGTTCCAGTGCATTCAAGAGAAATAATGGAAATTGCAACTGTCTATGATGGGAATGGTGAAGTGGTGAAGGAGTCTTGAAGATGCCAGATATTGGTATATAAGCTCCATAGGAGAAGTATACACTTCATCTTATAATATGCTAAGTTCATTGTCTATGTGTAATAGATGCATCTCCAAGTGCACTGGTCAATACTGCACAACCCTTATGGATCAGTACTCATTATTGATCTTAGAGGTCCTCTCACTCACCACCTTCAGCCCTAACTTTCGTCACACTGCTTGAGTATCACTGGTCTAGACAAATGTCTGACCCACAATTTAACAAATGGATAGACTCTCTAACATAATCAATATCAATCATGTAATAAGAGACATAAAATGGCCACACTTTATAGAAAGCTTCCTAGTTTATAGATATTAGCAGTGAGGTCAACTATGGATCTATTATGTCAATTCCAAATAACTCAAAAGCAGTACGTAGGGCTTCATGTTGCTCTTTCAATTGGCTCGTTCCAATATCAAGCTGGGACTGCTAAAAAATAAGTTATGATTATAAAGTCAATTTTATTGACCAATAATCATATGGAATATTTATATGACTTAAAATGCACACTGGAGGGTCCATATATGATATCATTTTCAACTGTAAATAATAACAATACTTCATCAGTTAAATGTTGAAAAATTGCATTTTCTTATATTAATCTTACACCAATGTTATCAAGCATTCAAATATCCTCCTCTACACTTATTAAGCATTATCAGGTACAAATTACCTTATGGCGGCACATATTAGCATAAAGTAGCTGCACAAATTACATAGAATATTTTATTGTAAAGAAAATGGCTAGTACAATATAAAAATCAGTTTTAATGTACTCTGTGATTAAACCAACTTGTTGTTGGCATGACGGTGTCATTTAGAAGTTTTGGCTTACCTGTTTTCTAGGTGAAGTGATGAAGGGAAGCTAACAAAAACAATAACTGCCATAGATGTCATATCAGTCATTTTCCCTCCCTTCCTCATTCAATGCTCATTAAAGCACCACTGCAGTTGGCGAAAAAATACTGCTGTTTGTCAAGTATGTACCAAACTAACAAGACTAGCAGCTATGTAAGCCATGGACATAAACCATTTATTTGGGAAAGTCTGAATGTTTCAAGACCCTGTTTATGAGAGTTTGTTATAACACTTACTCATAGCTTAATTATGACGATGTGTGCTATCATTGGAGAAAAGGGAGTGAAAGGAGGCAAGAGATATTAATATATTGAGTTATTTGGATAAGACTGAAGTTGACACCATATCCTTCCCCCTCACTGGCCCAGAAGCTGACTCCTTGCTTCAGGAAATGCAACCATATATCTGCAGAATGTTAACACACACACAGCTTCCTCCTATTTATCATAAAATTCCACCAGTGCCAGGTATCAATATTTATTTTTGTTCTAATAAAAACTATCTGCGTGATTTTTTTCTGCTTAATTATGTTCTTATTTAGACTCAATGAGCCATATTCAATTGAGGTGTCGCTCGATTCGGTAGCTTGTAAGTGAGGTCGCAAGTTAATATGCTATTCAGTCTTTTTGTGGGCTCCAAACGGGTTACAAGTTACAGCTTTGAAAAAATTGAGATGGTTAAACCCGTAACTTACAGCCTCCTGAAGCCTTTCACTTTCTCCTTTCACTTACGATGGCTAAAATCCCAGATCGCTATTCAATTGCTCAATTTCCCCAAGACCGCAAATGTTTTCACACCCGTAAACGGCAAAAGAAGGAGAAAATCTTACGAATGTTAGAGAGGACCCACAAGGGTGTTAAACACCTATTCGTAGCACTGTAAATGCAAATAAAAATCACTACTGCACTGTAAATAATGGGCAAAGTGATTAAATACATTAGAATTAATTGCACAACAGTCTCAAGCCCGCAAATCGGCAGTAAATAATTATTTATATATATATAGTTATAATATTTTTTTTTTATGTTTCATTTTGGGGTTAAATCGATCTTGGGTATCAATGAGTTAATACATATCAGGCCACCCACATGGACTAGAACAGTATTGGCATTCTTTCTCATAATTCTGTATTTTGCGGTTTTGCGATTCTGATCGCATATCGGACCCCCAAACCTAATTAATTGACACATAACCTCCATGTTTTACAGCCGTAATAATGACGGTCTTATTATCTATTGGTTGATTCGAAATGGGCGGTTAAGGGCTTGCTTAATTGATCATGTTCCTGCACTGAACTTCTACGAATCAGTGCATGGTTTACAGAGTCGGCTTTGGGCCAGTAACTTGCGGGCTTGATCAACTGAATAGCATCGTAACCGGAGACCAACAGGAGCCCACAACACATCAGCAGACATACGGCCTACATCGATCGAGTTGCAGGCTTGCAATTGAATGGAAGCCAATGTTTTCAAACATTTTTTTTCCATTATGCATTAGGCATTTAATAATGCCCAGAGGAATAATAAAAACACTGAAACCGCACTATAATCACATGCTTGTGGCAAATTGTAGCTGATTTTATCCAGCTTGACTTCCAAAACCTTAGTAAAACCTAACATTTATTTGTTTGTTTGTTTGTTATTTTTTTCTTTCAATGTATCCACTGAAAGGAACATAGTAACCAGGGTATAATATTACTAAAGTGTCTGCCTCTGCTGTCCCTACCTATTCTGAACACGGGCACTTTTTGCTTTGTGACAGCTCCTTTTGTTTCTGCTACTTAGAAACACAAATCTTGTTCCTTGGCAGCGGCCGCAGTAAGTGCTGTACCACATGCCCAAACTAGTTCTCAGTCGTAGCTTTAATTCACAGTAAGTGGCAGGAAACGAGGTCAACACTTCTCAGAGTCACTTTCACTCCTAGGCTGCTTCAGTAGCCATTGCTGATTATCATATTGTAAGTCCCGACGCTTTGTTTGCCACTTGTGTTTTGTTACATGAGACCGGCTTTTGTAGTGCACAAGTGTAGTGAATAGTATTACAGCTCCAAGCACACCATAAGGAAAAGAAATCTCTTAGACAGCAGATTACAGGGATCTTGTGGATTAAAGTGTTACAGATTACTCACTTTTTCTAATATGCATTTTTAAAATGTACATGTTTTGCACGACAATCCGTTATCCACTGACTCATTTTCTTAGGGTAGGTTGGTGAAGTCTCAAGATTGTGTATACAGGTGGTCCCCGGGTTTAGTACAAGATCCGATCTTGAGAACGTTCACAATTTACCAAATTTTATATAGCTGAGTACAGGTAATCATGATCTGTATAGAAGCACTGGATGCATTGCTAATAATGGTGGTGGATTCCAAGGATAATGAGCCTCATTCAACTGCGATTCGGCCAAATTAATAGGGCTCTATATAAGCACAGAGCATATTTTTTTACAGAAGTTTTTAGGTACTGAAGATCTTGCTTTTGGATAGATGTTTACTAACTAAAGACTTCTGTTAAAAAAATATGCTGTGTGCTTATATAGAGCCCTATTCAATTGGCTGAATCGCAATTGAATGAGGCCCAATGTGTTTTGGCATAGACCAGTGCTCTCAAAGTGGTTGCCCAGTTTTTGCCGCAGCTTATTTCTTTTGACTGCTAGAGAAAATCTTCTCACATATCTAATTATTAAAAAAATATATATATTTAAATATATATAAATATATTTAGATATACATTTTTTAATTATTATTCTAAAAATCTGATCCAGCACATCAAAGAAGGTTAACATCACTACCCTTGACCAACAAGGCCATGCCCCGGCTGGATAATGTTACAAGTGCAGTACACAGTAGTATGTCAACATGTACCCAAAATGTCTACATACTCTTTCTGACATATTATACTAAGATATACCAACACATGTTTATATACAGTGGGCCTCATTTAATTGCGATTTGGCCAATTGAATGGGGCTCTATATAAGCAAACAGCATATTTTTTTAACATAATTTTTTAGTTAGTGAAGACTTTGCTTTTGGATAGAAGTTCCCTAACTAAAAACTTCTGTAAAAAACATATTCTCTGTGCTTATATAGAGCCCTATTCAATTGGCCAAATCGCAATTGAATGAGGACCAGTGTGTATATATATATATATATATATATATATAATTGTTGTGGAACTCATCAGAAATCCCAAACCGCAGTAGTCTTTGAGATTCTGTGCTTCAAGTGGACCCATGTGAGATGTATAAATATATAAATAAGTGTGATTTTTGTGTGTTCTAATTCTAGGGGAAAAAGTTATCTGAAAGGGAATGGATGAGTGATAATTGGGGGCATATATATCTGCTTGGGGCTATGGCAGCATAAACATTAAACCTGTTTATGGAATCCAAGATCCTTTTCAAAATACATTGAATGTTTGGTGAATGATGATGTTATGCCATCAAATTAGTTATTTTAAATAGAAAACTAAAAACTTTTGCATGATGGAAAATGTCGGAGTTGTGTGTTCCTTGTAACATACTGAAGACACAAGACCGTACAAGTCGAGCAAACATGACAAGTTAATGGAAGTGCAAAATATACGCTGTTAAAATAATTTAACATTATATTTATCCTGCTTGTATATACTGATGGTAATGAATTGAACTCACAGGCACGCCAATTATACATTTAAAATGACATTAATTATGCAATTTTGAATATGCATCTGTTTCACAATCTATTTGGCAAACCAGACCCATTTGCATCATCTAATTATGTAGGGAAATGTTAAAAGGGTTATTTATATGGTATTTGACTGGGGAAACTATGCTAAAAGTATTTCAAATACATCTAATGATAATACAATATTTTGACATAAACTGTAAAACACATACCAACACATGCTTAGAAATGATAAATAAATAATTTTATTTTATATATATTAAATATCACTACCATTTTATAGGAATTAACAGTAGAGTTGCATATAATGCAAATACAAATATAAAACATGGACAAAAAAAGTAATTGGTTATATTATGGGAATGTTTGACCAGGTTCACTAATATTCTGTGAGGCTGAAAGGGATTCTGTGAGGATTCAAGAGCAAAATATACTGATGTCCAACGTGACGTCTGCATTCAGAAGATCATTGGCTGAAAACTGGAATTAGCCACATTCTCCAAATGTCTGAAGCTTAATTAAGATTGGAAAGGCTAAGGGACATACTAGCAGCTTTTGAAATGAGACTGGCTCATGAGCTTATGTGAAGAGGGCAGTCATTTGGAAAGATATTTGTTTGTTATAGTTTTTAGAAAATAATAACTTGTATATATAATCATTTTAGGGTTTATTCAATTCCAATGCTATCCTAAAGTGTCAACATCAAAGACTAGTGGTGCCGCCTCCTTAGTAAGAAACCTCAGTTATAATAGTTAAGTCTTGAAGTAAGAGACCTTGCATTCCCAAAATCTTTTACCAACCTGTTTCGCCGCTTTGTACTGATATATGTTTGTTTTAAATAGAGCTAATTTGGAAGTTTTATGATAAAAATGATTATAGAATCATTATTATTACTCTTTATTTATAATTTCCAGAATTTTCTGTAGCTCTGTTTGCAAAGTAGAATAAAGTACATTATGTACCATTAGCAAATTACAAAGACCAATTATGATGTAAGTAGAAATATAAGTATAGGTACAATACAATAGAAATACAATAAAAATGGGTCAGCAGACAGCTTGATGCAACAGAATCGAGGTCCCTACTCTTAGTAGCATTGAACTCCACATTATAAAGTGCGTATTGTAAAAATATATTCATGGGCTTAGAATTCTTAGCAGAACTTTCGAGTGACACAACTGGAGCCTTGTATCTAATTTTCTGTCTTTGTTATATTGTTAAATATAGGCCATTTAGCAGAAGTCTGACTAACCGCATGTGGATGAGAAACATGCCCCTAAAATAATTTGAAAGTAGTTATTTTCGGAAGAGCAGCACTTCAGGATTATTATACAAACGTTCTGAGCTTGTTTGGTGAAAATTTTGCATTTTCTTTTTAAAGAGTTACTGAAAGTTACGTCAGTTCTTGCACTTCTGTTTCTAAAGCACATTTCGTCTTCAGCAGCCGACCTTTGAATAAGCTTTGGAGAACCTCAACACTTCTCCTGCTATCAATTAAAGCAGATTTATTAAGATATGGCATTTACATATCTGAGGGCTTAGTACACATATAATAGCCAGGCCCCCCAGCTCAGTGCACACCCATTTTTCCTATCTCCCATGGCCAGCCTACATACAAAAATTCAAACTATTAGGGAGGAACAAATGTAATACTTTGTGTCACTCAGTTTTAAAGGATATTTAAATGGATAAAGTGTAACTAACCATGTGACTGACTGAATTTATAGATGAATTGTGGGTAATGAAACTGCAAACCTGTGTAACCTTGAGAAAGCTGTATAAGTAGCAAAGAAACATATGTTGGGACTCAGCGCCTATTTCATCACCACCTGAATTCTGCATATTTGGGTGTCACAATTGAGTTGGTGGATCTATGGAATAAAGCTTATATGAGACACATATGAAGACGGGAAAGTGTGTAGCTGCAAAGATGGTTGTACATAATACCCACCAGCGGGACATTGAGATTGAGTGATAAGGTGAGTCCATTCCCTGTTCTCATGATTACACACCTTTGACCTAAGCAAGGCCCAGTTGGTATGTAGGGATAAGGGTTAACACAATTACATCTAACAGAATGATTAGCAACAGACTATTTCTTGGGCAAAATATAATGATTAGATACAGACTACTTCTTGTAGGGAAAACTGGCCACATTGTTTATTGGTAAACAATAATAACCATAGCCATTAATAAATAAACATAACCACATGAGGGGAGGAGCATGGCCGGAGACAGTAGGCCCTACGCCCTGAAGCCTCATACAGGGCCTACCTACCCAGTTGTAACAATCGTACCACCGTAGGGTAGGATCTTACCTATTTTACCACGGCGACTCCCCCCACCACCCGCCGCTGTGACAGCAACATAAACATAATTTGATAGCATATAAAATACACTTAAACAATATAACAACCACAAGTGCTTTATCAAAACAAGATAATCCTTCAACTTGACAATATACCTCATTAGTTTTATTCATTTATTCTTTTTTTTTTTATAAAAACATATCATAACTCGAAACAACAATAATTTAGGGATGGGTGGGTGGGTATCTTCCTACATGGCCACCTGTGGGGGGGGGACTACTGGTAGAAACAGGTGCCAAACCAAGGCCTCACCTTCCCCAGCTAGCCACATCCCTCCATACCAGGTCCTGCCAGGTCAAGGGGCCCTCCTTCCAACCCCAGCAGGCTGTGGTGGCCTCCAGGCCCCTCAATCTGTCCGTCCATCCCAGGTTTTCATTATCACAGCCCCTACAGCCCAGACCACACAGAATTGCTACTTTATTGCTGATAAGTTATTAAAGGATACATTGAGCTATAATTATTTGGACAGGAGAATGCGGCTGAATAGATACCATTTGATAACAGAACATTTGTTGTGATATGTGTGGCAAGGGATCTTAACACATAAATGCCACATAAGACTAAGTGCGAACAAAGTAATTAAAGACTTCCCCAAGGTGTTTTTATTTTGACCAACTTGACAGATTTGTATGTTTTTGAGTTAAGTGTTAAGAATCAATAAATAGGTGTATATTTTGTTTATGAGATGCTTTAAATATTTGTTAGAGAATTTACACATATATATATATATAACACAAATTTAAAACCATTCTTACCATAATTTGAATTTCTTGGATACATTCCATGGCAGCATTAATGCTCGCAGACTATTCCTCCCATATAAGGCCGCTCCCTTCATTTGTGGGTCAGTCTTGTACCCCAACTATAAATATGGGAAGTGATCCTAATACTGCCATGGAATGTATCTTGGAAATTCAAATTATGGTAAATATGGTTTTAATTTCTTGGATATTCCATGGCAACATTAATGTATAGGTTTAATAACCAACCTTTATATAGGCTGGGAAATAATATACGTTACACTAAATATTTCTAATGGTTTATTTTTTGTAATTTATGCAGTTTATGCATTGGCCAAAGTCAGAATCTTCTGCTCATATGTCCAGATGATATTGTTTTTTAAATATAATGATAGAAGATCTGGATTCTGCTTTACAAATCTGATCAGCTGTAGCCTTCTCATATACTGCATAAGAAAATAGATATGGCTCTGGAAGAAATGAGCTTTGTACCTACTGGGTATTGGCTTGATCATTGACCTGTGTTCTTTAGAAATAGTGACAGTAATCCACTTCCTAATGAATTTAGACTACGACATCTAATTTATAATTAAAGTGTTTCTCTCCCCCTGAATAGGCTGGTAAATCTTTTTTCTTGATTCAAGTGTTACTCAAATACCATAAGCCCGCTTCAATTGCAAGCCCGCAACTCAATCGTTGTAGGCCGTATGTTTGCGGTTGAATTGCGGGCACTTATTCGTCTCTGATTATGATGCTATTCAACTTTTCAAGAATGCAAGTTACTGGCCCAAAGCCGAAAACCTTAAACCATGCACTGGTTCGGAGCAGTTCAGGGCGGGAACATGATAAACTAAGCAAGCCCATAACCTCCCATTTCGAATCAGCCAATAGAAAATTAGACCGTCATTATTAAGCAGGAAAACATGGAGGTTTCCTGTCAACCAATTAGGTTCGGGGGTCCGATATGCAATCAGACTCGCAAACCCACTAAATAAAGAATTATGAAAATGCCAATACTGTTTGTTTCCATATTGGTGGCCTCATATGTATTAACTCATTGATACTCGAGATCGTTTTAATCTTGTAATTAAACATAAAAATACATCTTATATACTGCCGATTTACGAGCAATCAACTATAATAATTGTGGTAAGTGTGTAATGCTCCATGTACACAATTACCACATTACTTCCTAAGTCCGCAAGCTGCAGGGTGGGTAGGAAGACTCAGGGTAGATGGGTAGGAAGACATAGGGGAGGGGAGTGGGGGGAAGACACAGAGGAGGGAGGAAGAGACACAGGGGAGGGGAGAGGGGGTAAATACACAGGGGGGTAAAGACACAGGGGAGGGGTGGAAGAGACACAGGAGGGGAGAGAGGGGAAGAGACATCGGGGAGGGGAGAGGGGGGAGAGACACAGGGGAGAGGGGGAAGAGACACAGGGGAGAGGGGGAAGAGATGGAGGGGAGGGTGGAAGAGACACAGGGGATGGGAGGGGGGAAGAGACACAGGGCAGTGGAGAGGGGGAAGATACATAGGGGAGGGGAGAGGGGGGAGGAAGACACAGGGGAGAGGAGGAGGAAGACACAAGGGAGGGGGGAGGAAGACACAGGGGAGAGGGGGGAAAGATACAGGAGAGGGAGATGAAAGACACAGGGGAGGGAAGGGGGGAAGACACAGGGAAGAGGGGGGAAGAGACGGAGGGGAGGGGGAGAAGCGACACAGGGGAGGGGAGACGTGGGAAGAGACACAGGGGAGAGGGGGGCAACAGAAGGAGGGGAGGAGTGACAAAGGGGATGGGAGAGGGGAAGAGACACAGGAGAGGGGAGAGGAGAGACACATGGGAGGAAAGGGGGGAGAGACACAAGGGAGGAAGAGGAGGGGAGGGAGACAAAAATGTAAAATGATACTGTCATTTTTGACGGGCAATTTACTAGTTAATTCTAATGTCTGTCATCGCTTCCCCATTATTTACAGTGCAGTATTGATTTTTTATTTGCATTTACGGTGCTACGATCAGGTGTTTAACCACCTTGAGGGCCCTCTCTAGCACTTGTAGGATTTTCTCCTCCTTTTTCATTTACGGGTGTGAAAACATTTGCGGGCTTGGGGAAACTGAGCAATTGAATACCAATTTGCGATTTTAGTCATTGTAACTCTTAAGAAAGTGAAAGATCAAAGGCTTCGGGACTCGGGAGGCTGTAAGTTCCGGGTTTAACCATCGCAAATTTTTCAAGGCCGTAACTCATAACCTGTTTGGAGCCTGAAAAAGACGCCAATTGAATAGCAAATTAACTTGCAACCTAACTTAAGGGCTACAGTAAAATGCGAAAGCTCAATTGAATCGGGTTCCATATTTGTAAGGAATCTTAGCACCTATTAATGTAAAAGGTTCTTCTTAAGATGGAGCCTGCAACTCTGGAACATTTTAACCTGTTAGGAGCATCAGATGAATACTTTGAAAATTAAGCTTCCACTATAATATTTATGCCAATGGTTTGAATGGGCTTCTATTATCAGCGGACTAATCATTAAAGATGAAAATTGCCTTCTTAGTGGGCATAATTTCATACTGTTTGCAAAGAACCAGGAGATCATTGGATTTAATTCCTGACAGAGCAGAAATGGCAGCATGTTATAACCTAGTGTCCTGCCTAACCCATTTGACATTAGGTCTTGGGGTATCATATGTTTTAAATGTTGGCATTGGTATCAGTGAAATCCTCCTACATTCTATCACGTAATATAGATGTATACATTTTCCTGGCTTACCAATCACTCCACTCAAATGCAAGTTAGTATTTATGGACAAAAGAATGAGATGATATGCATCAGTCAGATAGATGTATGACTATGATCCAGACCCCTGTAAGGATATATGGTGTTCTTGTAGTTTCTGATGCCTAGGTTTCTACTTGGATGCTTTCTTCACTTACCTTTTGGAATTATATCTCAAGAACACATCCGAAAACATTCATTAAAATTGTATGAGGCATTGTGAACTGTAACAATAATAAAGTTGCCCTTTATGAACATCTATGCGAGATTTACCTAGGCTGCAAAATTAATAAAAAACATACCTATATGTAGCTATCTAGCTTGGGAAATCAATGCTTCCATAGGAATTGCAACTCTTTCGAGGTCTGATTCTTGTTTATCTTGAACTCATTTTGGACCATGTAAAATAAATAAATGAACTTTTTACGATTGTGTACGGCATGTAGAGAATGTCTTCTGGATTTATAATTCATTGAAATTATTACTTGACAAGTAATCACTTATAGTTTGATGAAGCTTCCTACCAAAACCATTTTATCACTGAATGGAAGAACACAAAGTCCAGCTTCTGAAATGTTGGCAGAATGCCGGGTATTGAGACATATAGCTCCGTTCTCCTTATGCCTGGACCTCTTTTATTCCTTTCTGAAGCACTTACTCAGTGTTAGAAATCCATATCTTATGGTTTATTGAACTAAATGAGCATTCCTGCTGCTCTGATTACAACTCTAGCTGCAAGACACACATTTTTAGATATAAATCCTTTAGTTAGTACATGGAATTACAAAGAGATGTAGAGTCAAGTAAAGGAAGATTAACTGTCCTAGTCACCTTAGCTATGGAACCATTTAATTTAGGGACACAGTCCAACCCTCTAAATCCTTTTCTAAGAAAGCATAATCTTGGTATTTCTCGATGAATGTTAATATCTTTCTCCACTCCTTCCCTGCATCATGTATATCAAAGCTGTGCCAGGACCACCTTATACAGGGGCATGTGTAAGTTCAGCCTGAGAAATGATAATGTGTTGCTTCAGAAAGTCTTCTCTATGGGATATGGATAGGTTACTACTTCTTATAGAATCTGATGAGAATGGGTATTTATGATCATCTTCATTAGATACTCTAAGGGCCCAATTCAATTGCCGGATTGTAAATTTATACACACTTAAAATCACTCTTAATATTGCTACATATTCTGCAAATATTCCTTATTAGCACTTATTAGTCAATAGAATGCATATAAACATAAATAAAAACAACACCCAATGCCAAATTTTCAAGGCTTTGGCAAGTAGCGAATAGAATATGGCCCTATATTCTGTACTTTGGAGGCTCTGCAAATTCCTATTTGGCATCTATAACCATCTAGTATGAAATCTCACTGGGAGAAATGTGATATTATGAATTAAGCATGTTAAAGCATTATACGTATCTATTTGCCTTCAAGAGGAGTAAATCACACCCCTGGCAGACCTTTGGTTCTCAGTCTTGGGTGACCTAAAAATACATAATGTTTTGTGAGTATCCATGTATCTTTTTTGTTTATGGCTATAAACAGACAAAAATGAAAGAATACAGTCATTAAAGAAAATTCTCTATGTGAAAAAAAAATCTGAATACCATAGCTTGCAATATTTTATGCTGGATCATGTTCTACTTTTGATTTTATTTCAGTAGTCTAAAGGCTCCTAGAAACTAATATGAGGATCTTACTTTACTTCTGTAAAAAAAAATATGCTCTGTGCTTATATAGAGCCCTATTCAATTGGCCAAATCGCAATTGAATGAGGCCCTAATATTGTAGTATATATAAGTCACAAAGAATAATACTGTATATTTTGATGATAAAACAAATTCGTTCAGGAAATAAGGAATTGAAATGTACAGTGACAAATGCAAAATCAAGATCATTCTAATCCTAGTATGTGTGTTTGAGTCATTCAGTCGTGACCGACTCTCTGTGAGCTCATTGACCATAACACACCATGCTGAAACACATTCATGGCAGAGATACTGGAGTGGGTCACCAGCTCCTTCTCCAGTGGGCCACAGCATACAGCTCCTGGTATTCCTAGGTAGTCTCCCATCCAAGTACTGACCAGGCCTAATCCTGCATGGCTTCAGGGTAGTGTGACCTCTTGGTTACCTGACTGGAATCAAACCCAAGTCGTAGTGGTGAAAGCACTAGTGTACCATAAGGGAACCCAATATTAGTAAAACTAACTGCAACTTTTCCACTTTTAAATTGTACGGTGAAATGTATAGCCCCCCACAGAAATAAATTAGTATAGCTTGCCGTACATTTGCATATTGTGCCACAAAAATGCCTCTGGGATTGAAAAGGAAATCAAGAAAATCCAGAAAGGACAACAACCAAGTACAGCGTAAGAATAATCCTAGATCTTGTAATTAAATTAACTTAAATGAGAACAATGAAAAACACTTAAATTAGAAAGTACAAACCAATTCATGAAGTTAGAAATGGTGCCAATAAAATAACTTCCATGTTACTAAGCAATTTACTATATATTATTGTGAATGAAAGTGTAAACCTGCATTTTATTGATATAAGCTGTAATGTTCCTCATATCTCTAACTTTTTAATGCAAGTAAAATAGATAAAAATGAATCGTCTAAAGCAGAAGCTGCCACACAGACATATGTTAGCACAAACAAAAATATTCACATATACATGTATTAGCTGCTACTTAATGAATGTTTAGTTCCTACTGTCAATCAAACTAGTGCCAAGTTTTATGTTGATAACATACGTTACACCCTTGGGTCTTGCTTCATGCATAATTCCTGAACACATTCCAGAATTTGCAACACATTGCTATAAAGACATGTCCTACCTTTTAAGTTTTTGAATTATTTTATTGACCATATTAAATCATTAACAGGCAATAAATAAAAATAAAAAAATACTAAAGAGGTTCATTAAATCATCTCTACATCAAAGATACAATCAGAGATTTAGTTCCAATTGATATGTTCTTAATATATTTATTTTGATTAAAATTTTATGAGTGGTGGTGGTGGGGGGTAATGGAAAATCATTGACAAAAAATAGGAAAATAGATAATATAAAAGAATAAATGCCTTAGGAAAAAAAGAACACATTTTGGGAAGACAGCAACATAATAATATGGGAAGAAATTAGTATTCATGTTGGCAACGTTTGGAGACATTTGGATGGGCGCTACATTATGATACTGATTGTGGGGTCTGAACTGAAATTACTGATTTTGGAAATTTTACTACAAAGGTTAATCCAAGCTGAGCAATATTATTTTGAGTACTCATGTATTAACACTATATACTTAGTGGAGGCACTGTGGCCCCTGTATGCCACATTTGCTCAAAGACCCAAGAAAGCTTTGACTTGGCAAGTTGTGAAAACAAGAGTTTGATAGACCTTTAGGAGGAGGCTTATGTTTTCCCTTTAAAGGATAAGAGCCATTGTGTTTTAAGCGATAGCCAAAGCATTCACATTGAGTCCAAATGTTCTGGATGAGGGAAGAGTTGTGATATTTAATTTGGCCTGCATAATGCTGGGGTAACAAGTCAAGTGGCTCTTATGACTGTATGAGGTAGAGCAAGATATACAGTTGTGTTTACAGGAAACAAGAAGAAGCTTAGAAATGGCGTTACTGGAGGTGCAGCAATAGCTACGTACGCACCAGGACCCAGTATGGGCTAAATGGCCTTCTATAGTCTGCAGTGTGAGTCAAGCTTTCTGTCCAAATGGACCCAAAGCATATGTATTGTAGGACAGCTGCCAGCCATTTATGTGTTCTCTTTTTATGATTATAATACCCTGAGTGGTCTGCCCCATACTATCTAGAAAAGTAAAGAAGATGGAAAGACCATATATAATATATTTCTGCCAGTTTCACCAAGGACAGAATATTTTCAGGACCAGCTCGATCTTTGGTTTTTTTTTAATGTAAGATTTGGATGGCCCTTTGGCAGCATGCTAAATATGTAAATTGCAGATAAAATGGAGAACATTGATTTCCTTCAGTAGAACCATCCATTAATTAGTTCCAACACTAGAAAAGCTTATTTTGCCCACATTCTGGAGTCGATTTTTGGTGGTTCAAAGAAAGGGGGACTTGGGAAGCCCTTGTAAAGGGTTGTTCTACGGAGTGCACTAAAAATGATGTATATTGTCCTTCTGGCCTCTTTATTAATGATGTTCAGCACATGCGTGTGTTTTTTTAGACCATAATGTATGAGCCCTTAACTATAAATGATGTTTTTTTGCAGATATTTATGTTATGCTCATCTGTACATCTGAATTATTTTGTACAACCCCTGTCAGTTGTATATATCAAAGTACAGTGATATATATTCACTGCGTTGTTGACAACTGTAAAACCACACAGTATGATGCTATTATTTGCTAAATATACATATGAATATATTTACTCCACACACCCTGCTAAGCTGAAAATATTAAGTTCCTTTATTTTTTAACTAAAGGGATATTTTTTCTGCATGATCAGTGTGGGGGAGAATACAGATCATATTATAAATTAGTTGTAATGATGAAGTAGTACCAGCATTTCTTTCCTTTACTGATTCACTTCTCACAACATGTAATATCATCGTAAGGAAGAATTCAATTATTTATAGTACAAAACTAGTTTAGGAGAAGCCATGAATAATAAAATTGCAAATGTCATTTCAAGAGGCAGGTGACTGCATTAATGTACCAGGCTGCCTTTGGATAAGTAATTAATTGATTAGGAACGTAGCTATGCATAATGTACACAAGGCTGGAGATTTGTTAGGAATACTATGACGATGAGGTATAATGGTGATAATAATGACAACAGCTTGGAAGAGAGAGGGTGATATGATAGAAAACTTCAAATATATCAAAGGATTTAGTAATGCTCAAGAGGGAAGTATTTTTAAGAAAATAGGAATTCAAGAACGTGGTTTAATTTTGAAAGGTGGTAGATTTCATTTGTGGTAACATTTTGTAACATAATATAAATTAGACCCAGTAAGGTCTTCCACTGGATTCACTAGGCGACGACAAGCCTCTCTAAACTTTTATCATGTTTATAATGGAAATTACAAGTTGAATATTACTGTGTATTCTTAGTATATTGTTGTTGTTTAGTCATTCAGTCGAGTTCTACTCTCCATGACCCTATGGACCACAGCACACCACGCACATCTATCTTTATGGTATTGGTGGAATTTATCCATAAGGTTTTCATGGCAAAGATACTGGAGTGGGATGCTAGTTCCTTCTCCAGTGGGCCACAATTTGTCTGACCTTTCTGCTATGACATGCCCATATTGGGTGACCCTATATAGTATAGCTTACAGCTTCATTAAGGTACAAAGCCCCCCTCACCACCACAATTTAGCAATCCGGAAGGAGCTAAGTATATTAAGTACCCAATTAAACGCATCCATGAGTTAACTTAGAATAATTTTCTGTATACACCCTTAATTAGGGATCAAGCCATAAACACACAAACAAACCTATGCTTTGGGATGTATCAAAGAGATATGAGGAATAATAACTGGGCTGTATGGCGTTGGTGTGCTCAGATAAATGAGGAGCGGGAGGCATACGTCTGAATGGGCCTACAGCAGCATTAAACTTAAATATGCCCATGACTAGATTACGTCATTGGTTCTGCAATGGAAACCAACCTTGCTCTTCTAAATATAGATTTACTGTAGTAATAAAATGCAAAAGTCTTAAATGTTACATACATCTTATTTTTTTTTTAGTTTGTGCTTTCATAGAAGAGCAACTTTGGATTTCTGTGTTAAACAACACATTCTTTACCAGTAATTACATATTTTCAGATATGCAATATTTTTTTATTTAATGTCTTTGTTGATCTCTTACTCTGAGAAATTATGTATTTTCTATCTCTATTTGAAAAATTGCAGACCCTTCATATAGAAACCTGAGGTGGCCATTGTTTCCTGTATTTTCTGTACGTCTGGGAAGAAGGCCCACTGGAGCCTTCCTTTGGACTGCAGTAAGGCTCCAACAGCTAGGGCCAAATGAAGCTACATGTGGCCTCCTGATTGGCTGCGTTATATGTGAGAGGAGTTTATTTCATGTACAGAAAACGTGGAATTCAATTAAATAAGGAAGAGTGTTTGGGGAGACATGTCTTCCTTGATCTCAAAGGATCATTTACCAAGTGTTACAGCCCTCCCACTAAGGGCTTGTATTCTCCTTTATCCCAAGGATACAGGGATCTGCTGGCAGCTACAGTCAGCTGTTGTAAGAAGGCGTCTTGAAGACAGATCAGAGTCAAAATAGTAGTACTGCGTTACTGGTCTGACTGTTTTCTGCTCCTCCTCAATGTGCCTAGATACTGTATTATGTGTAAGGGGAAAGACTATATTCCACTATAGCACGGCATATTATAAGAGTTAAGGTGGAGGCAGAAAAGAATTAGAAGGTCCGCATAGACCCTCAACAGTATTCAAGCGTTTGGAATTCAAATTCAAAGTTTTGGAATTATATTGTGTCCATACACAACATTGTCTACCGTTAAGCAATCAAATTAGCCTGCTTCAAGATTAAATGCAATACAGTGCTAAATAAAATTTAAAAAAGTTCTGTGTACGTCAGATAAAAATACTTATATGGGCACAAAATTAATTGCTTTTCAACATTACACAGTTGAGAAAATGAAATAAAAACAATTTAGTAGCTTTATATATAATTAATATAACACAGTCAAATCCTTTCTACCTCATAATAAAAATTTACACACCATTAAGCACATTCTGGGCTAAAAATAAATTGGTAATCAAAATAAACAATTCATTCATTATTCCAAGTATGCTGATGTTTCTCTGCGTTCACGTATACCAGTTTTGCATACTCACACCCCATATGTTCACGTTTTTTTCCTTTTTACTGGTCCTTTTCATTAGCTACTTTAAAGGGAATCTCATAATAAAAATAAATAATTTAATATTACTATCAGCCAGTGATAATTCATTTTTGATTTTATGTTTTTTCTGCATAAACACTTATTTTGAAAGTCGGTTTTCTGGAGGAGGTATCTGAGACAGCTTTCTTAATGCCTACCATCTACCCACAGCCACTCAATATTGCACTTTCACTCAGGATTTCCCACATTCTGTGCTATGTTATAATTGCCAGAGGTGATGTGAAGCTTTATTAACAAGTAGGGCAGATATGTGTTTATGGTTGATGTCGCAATAGACCAGGGGTCCTCAACATTTTAATACCTACCACCCACTTTTGATGGTAACATTTCCTCACCGCCCACTAGTGCCGCTCACTTTACCCAATCTCATTCCTGGTTACATAAATCATATGACCCTAGCTATGTATCACCCTGTACCTACTAGATAGTGATCAGGTCCTGACTGCTGTCCCTAGGCTCTCACCAGCTCTCCAACCAGCCAAGTGTGGTGGACGTCACACAGTGGTTACCATGCCGCCCACCATGAAAGATTGAATCGCCCACTAGTCGACAGCAGGGACCATATTGAATACTACTGCAACAGACCTAAGCATATGTCCATTACCACCAGACCATGGGGTCTGCACAAGTTATCTTCTTACTATCATTTGGCCTCAAATTGAAAACAATGCAAGAAAACCCAAGGGAGGAATTAACAATTATGATCAATCACTGCAGTTATATGCTTGGTGGGAGGACATGTAAGAACAAAGTATATTCCAAACAACATTCAATTGATAAAGGGCTTTATATTAACAATGGCTTGAATTTATATATTTTTTTTATTATTATTAACTTTTATTTGTAACGCGCCAATATATTCTGTAGCGCAATACAGGGGATAAAAACAAGGGAAAATACAGTATTAACAACCTTCCAAAAATGGAGGACCCTGTTTTGAGCTTAGAATCTTTGCACAAAGTGCTTTTTACCAAAGCATCCTAGAAGACTGAAAACTCGCCACTTACAATCTAAAGGGAATGGAAGGGGCAGAAATCAGGGAAAGATTAAACAGATAAGGAATAAAAAGGGTCAGAAGAGAAGTGAAAGTTAGAAAGGTTTTTCATTTAGAGGGAGAGAGAAGGAACAGAGGTGAGGGCTCTAGCATTTAATATGTTGTCTGCCCCTAGTGGTTAGATAATATATGCAAGTAGGAAAGTCAGGTGATTCCCATTTCACTATATATTTAATCAGAAATGGGGTGGGAGGGTGAGGGGCAGGGAGGGCAGAACTCCCAGAATTCAGAGAAACCAGTGAGGCCTTCTGAAACCAGGATGCAGGTAAAATTTGGGGCTAAAAGAGAACAATAAAAATACGGTATAAGGGACCAATAGAACAGGGAGGAAGAGAGAGAGCGAGGGAGAGAGAGGGAGTGGGAGAGGGAGAGAGAGAGAGAGCAGAAAGGAAATGCCAAGACATGTGGAAAGGAGGAGACCTAGGCAAATTATACAGGCCATAAAAGGGGGAAGGGGGAGTAAAGCCAGGCAAGATAACGTAAACATTTGTAAGAGTTTAATCTAATGTTAGAAATATTATATTTTTACAACTGCATTGTCCCTTTTATAGTACAAGGAACACAGTACTAATGGGGTTGGGCAATAATATGTTGTTAGTACTACAAAATGTGAGTGAATGAAAAGAAAAACAATGAATATAATGATAAATAAATGTAAACCATTTCTTTTGAACCCTAATTAGAAACTGAAGCTGTATGAATTTGTCTTCAGTTAGACGTTGTTACCGTACTTAAGTCGCTATCACCTCTTAGATGGGATTCATAGAAAAAGAACACACTGTTCTTTTCCATAAGTTTACAGTGAAGTATTATGAAATATGGCATAAAAATGATAGGTCCTATTAACTGGCGGAGCAGCAATGTGAATCTGCTAGTACAGGGCATGTTTTGAACTGTACGAGGGAGGTGTTGGCAACCTTTATTTGTGTGTAAATTTTTCTTGAGACATATACACACTAAATATTTGGTGTTGCCACTATTTTTTTTAACTAAATAAATAAAATAGAAATGCCAGTAGAATCCAGGTAAATAAATTGAAAAATTAACAAATTAGAACCTTATGTTGATAGATTTATGACTCTCTCCTGAGTTTGGGTTTCTTAAATCTATATTATTTGGGTTAATGATAAAATCTATAAACATGAGTTTTCTTATAACTCATTGAGCCAGAAAATTAAAATAAATATGGGACAAAATGTGCTTATGGGCAGATGTAGTATTACGCTGTGGAGTGCGCAATTGTATATTTTAAGGCTGAAGGTGATAAGATTTTTTTAAACCGCTGTGTTTTTAGTGATATTTTTATGGTTTTGAGGCCGGAACATAGTCTAATGGAGCGGGGCAAGGAGTTCCTTTCCTGTATTTGCCATATTAGATTGAAGCATTGGTTCCCATTGGGTTTAACCAGCAAGTTTTTTTTGCAAATAATTATTAGAGACTTATTTCTAAAATGAATAATACAAGTGTGCATTGCTTCTTGTAGTGACTCTGGTAACCCAAAAATGTCATCATCCAAAAAAACAACTTTAAAAACTGGTGATAAATTTATGCAACAATCTTTTATAAAGTACATTTATAATACAGTCTCTGATTTATCATCTTTTATATACAATTATGCTACTGTGGAATCTACCATTTTGGCATCAGCAGATCAACTTCCTACAGTGGTAGGAGACTCTGAATATTGTGTCTGTCTGCAAAATGAGAATGTGGTATTTATGTCTGCCAGTGCTCTCAGTAGGTTTAAAGGAACACACCCACCTGAAAATGTAACAGCAGCAGGGAAAAAGCTAAATAGAACAATGAAGTAAAGAATAGCTACATATAACAAGTATATAAAGTTTGCATTTCGTTTTTTGCCTTCTAAATACATTTTGTCCGTTATGTTTAGTTATTCAAAAAACAATATAGAGACACATTGACCACAGTGGTTCTTTAATTAAATGTTCATTCAACAGAGATTGCAGCTTCAATTCTGCTCCAAACTCACATACAATACAATAATACAACCTGCCGACTATGCAAAACATTTCTTTCAAGATACAGTATATTTGTCTAGAAATGAAAGATTTAATATTTGAATTCTTAACAAAACACATTAATTTCTGCTTTCAATGTTTATTTTGCATTTATATCATCAACCCATGCATGTTCTGTTTGGATAAAAAACATCAAAACGCCACAAACCTCATATAAATAATTACAGAAATATTTATTTTATGAACATCAAAAATTAAGATAACTAAAGGTATTTCTGTGTGTTCGCTTTTACTGTACCATTATTTTGAATTTCTAGAAATGGAAACTAGTTTTTCTGCTTTAACGAACAACTTGATTACCCAGATAAGACACTCAGGGAAAATGATTTAAATATGGGCCAATGAAAGGTAAGAAGAGTGCCTTGTGATTGATGAACTCAGTGACTAGTAGCTGTATCGTAACGGGATCTTGTCACGCCAACAACTTGGGTGCATCTTAAAAAAAACACTGGGGTCATTCGTTTTTAAATTTACTCTTTTAAAGAAGTATACTTTAAAATAAGCAACATGGTTTTAGAATATAGAAATAGATAATATAGCCTTTAATGTTATCATTTTTTTTCTATGTAAATGGCTATGTATAATCTACCATTTTGCATTGAGCACACGAACTTCCTGAGGTGGGAGGAGACTTTGAATGCACAGGAAGTGCCATGTGCACAATGGGGCTAAAAGGAAGCTCAAAAGTTTGCAATGACACACCGTCCTGATAAACTAATAGACAGCAGCAGACAAGAAAACAATATGGAAGCCTGCTGTAAAGAATAATTGCATATGAAAGTTACAAAGAAAAAGGTGATTTTGTTTAGTTATTTAAAATACAATCTAGAAATAACACAGTGGTTCTGTAAATGCCTTAAATTTTTTTTACTTACTGTAGCATATTTTTTTTAAAATATAATATTGTTTGCAGGAAACTCATAAAGCCTCAAGAATCCAAAAGACAAAAAATGCCTCTTATAAGCAAACAAGCATTAAATCTAACACTATTATCAATCTAACACCTTACTTGCGTCTGATTTGAGGCTTGATGTCTCATATCTGACACAATTAAGGGGTTAATACCATCATGAGCTGCTGTTATGAACAGAAGGGCCCACTGGACTGTTTGGGGTTCATCAGTTATTATATGTGTGGTTAGAAGGTACTAACAACTTGCTTAACAGTCATATCTGGGATATACAAATGGCTAAACATTCTCAAGAATTTATATGGCCCTGCGATCGGCCACGTGAGAATGCTCTGGCTTTACTCATGGAGGGGGGATAGCAAGCCATTTGCCCAGGAGGATGGGCTAGAACTGGGGGGAAGTCTTTGGTGTTTTGTGTCATCTTTCTGTGTTTTGATATATCGCTGAAACAATAAATAAGTGCCAGTCTGGTTTTGAACACACTAAACAAAGGTGGTGTTGGAGTCTGCTTGTACTAATCAAAGGTACATGGTGTGTGATTCTTAGATCCTAAGAAAAGGGGTCTGTTGGTGCCTGTCTCTTCAGAAATGATGCTGTCATCTGAAGTGTCTGCTGGTGTCGAGATCTGAACAAAAAGTTGCGACCCATAGAGAGAGAGAATTGGGGTGAGCGTAGTCCCCCAAATCTGGCGGGCATAACAGCTGCCCAATACATACTATCTACTGTGAGCCCAGGGATCCCCAGGATCCCCCTCCCAATACCTGCTATGAACTAGGGGAACCCGGGGGATTTCCCCTTCCTAAGACCTTCTGCCATTAGAGTCCCATCTGAAAGACTGGTAAAGTTAGAGATTCCACACATGTGATCTAAAACCATATATAATAACAAATACTTTATCAAGTTAATGCTATTTAAAAAATATATATATTTTGGGACAGTAAACTAGCATTGACGTTTTGTCATTTTCAGCAGCCAGCCAGCCATTCTGATCCGCCTACAAACCCAAATTCATATGTTATGTCAGTGCGAGATCAATTAATATGGGTCTATTCTCTTCAGTGTAGCTGACTGCATATTGAGGATGCCTATTCTCTTTTTGTGCAGGCAACTGGGGGGGGGGGGGGCAGTGGATAAGATAAGATCTGTTGAGAACTCACTCTCTGTATATCACCTTTTACAAGAGAATGGAAAACTAAGATGGAGTGAGATCTCCCGTGACACAAGAAGTGCCATCTAAAGGGCGTATTTTGGTTTTATACTGCCCTGGTCATTGATTTGTGTCCCCCCCAAGCTCCACTTGCAGTTTCTCCTCTCCAATTTTTCAAATCATACATTTATGTGTGTTGATGTGTTTATGTGTGTATATATATATTATACATTTACAGACAGAAATATCACTCACTGTGTAGGCAGCCTGCTGCCCCCCTGAAAATGGGCCAACCTAGACCTGGGTGTCATGGGCCTAGACAGAAACACAGCCCTAATATTTTATGTGGTAATTTGGTTATTTTGTCACATTCTTCATAAGCATATGAAGATTTTAACAAACTACAGTGGACCTTTAACTTACAGCTTTTAGAACAATGCAAATCACAGCTTTAATTTTGTATGAAAACAATATGAGATACATATGTACCTCACACATTATTATGTCTATCCAAAGAAGAGGTTAAAGATTCCACATGATAAAATTACACATAGATCATTGTATTGTCTCCCTAATTCACCATAAACAGTATATATTACCGGCTCATACCCCAGATGCAGAAATGGACTGGCAGCTCTTAGCAACAGATCCCACTCCTGCCACCATATAACATCACAAAAGAATACATACAAATGTAACCCTTTTGCTTGAAAGCAGACAATGGGCCTTACAGAAATAACCATTTAATTAATGTAAAGTATTAACATTAATCTAATATTGCAGAGTTGGCTGAGCTTTTGAAATGGCTAAATTTGTGTTTGCATTATACGGGCAATGCACAGAAATGATTGTAATTATAAATGGATGTGTGTATGCAGTGACTCATTGGTTACAGACATATTTAGATCTGATTCAAAGCCTGACATACACATGGGACCTTATTCAAATGCGATTTGGCCAATTGAAGAGGGCTCTATGGGCCTCATTCAATTGCAATTTGGCCAATTGAATAGGGCTCTATATAAGCACATAGCATATTTTTTATAGAAGTTTTTAGTTAGTGAACTTCTATCCAAAAGCAAGGACTTCACCAACTAAAAACTTCTGTAAAAAAAATATGCTCTGTGCTTATATAGAGGCCTATACATTTGGACAAATCATATTTGAATGAGGCCCTTGGTCATTCACTATCCCTTTACAGAAATGAAAGCTTTTTTCCAAGACAGAGGGAAGCTAGGAATATTTAGAAGTTGGAATATGATATGCTTAGGGACTGCTTACTCACTGAAATATATTACTATTACTAGAGTAATACAGTTCTGCAACTTAAAACTGTTTGCTCCAAACTTTACAGCTAAATTGTAAAGGGAAACTGCCACCAGAAGTTAAACTATTTTAATATATTATTTTCATTTACTTAATTCAGATAATTGAGATAGTAAAATATTTTATCTTTTGTTTTCTATCATAATAGAAATAATGGGGCATTTGACAAAATAGTTAATACACATTTGATGATGGTTTGTACTATAATGTGGGGCAAATACACAGTTATAAAATAATTATAATTATGTGAATAAGTAAATCACTTTTATTCTGAGGATGCAGCTGCTCAGCATGTTCATGGTGTGTATAGAAAATAAACCATGCTTAGTGAAGTAGGTCAACGCTAGTAGGGAACATACCTTCAACTCTCCTGTATGACACAGATTTGAGAAGGTAATGAGGAACATAGCTTAGTGAATACCTAGAAGGCCGCAGTGCTTGCTGAATCATTGCCATGTCTTTCTGTGCAATTTAAGAAAAACTTCAAAAGTTTGTATAGGATGCAACAAATAAACAGCATTAGCAACTATGCATTAGCAAATGAGCCTATTTATTGGTAGAGGGTGGTTCGTGGTAGAGGGAATAGGGACAAATTCAGTTTATATCAATTGTGCTTTTCATATTTGATACCTACTCTTTCTCCCGCACATGCTCAGAAGCAGTCATAATGTAAACTACAACCCATGCAGTTACAAAAATGTAAACTCCTCTCTCTCACACACACAGCCTTCACCAAAGTGTCATGAGTCCCTCCAGGAACCAGCAAATCATTCAATGTATTTATTTTCTGATTGAAAAGTAGATATTTCACAATTATTATGATGTTGGTGTTGTTGTTCAGACTTTCAGTAAGTGTCACTGTCTGTGACCATATGTACGCATCACCCCAGGCACATCAATCCGTGTTTCTGGTTGTGCTTGTCCATATGGTTTTCTTGGAAAAGATACCGGAGTGGGTTGCCAGTTCCTTCTACAGTGGTCCGGCATTTGTCTGACCTCTCTGCTATGACATGCCCATTTTGGGTGACCGTACATGGTCCAGACTCAGATATGCTAAACAAATATCATTTACAGTAATCCAAAAGCGAGTGTTATCATTCAGTCTGCTCCTCTGAATTAAACAAGCACATCATAATACCCTTAGATTGTACGTTTGCGAGTTTTCAAATGTGTGTCCGTATCTTGGAAACAAGCACTATGTGCATTTGATTATATGCTCAAAAACAGGGCCCTCCATTCTTTATAAGGTGTTAAGTTTGTTTTTTTTGCCTTGTACGATACCACTGTACAGCGCTACGGAATATGTTGGCGCGATATAAATAAAGACAATAATAATAATAATAATCATAATGCAAACTAGCATACTGAGTCATAGGAGTATACTTCTCAAATACAGATGATAAAAAAGGCTACTACAATATAGACAGCTTTGGGTGATGATGTTTCTTTAAAATGCTTTTGGCAATGCCTGAGTCAACTAAAACTGTCCCAATTTGCAAGATCTATACATTTTTTCTCTAAGCAATAAAAATTCTATTTTTTATAGCGAATATATACAGTATATTTTGTATTAACCCAGAGATTTGTAAGTCTCATCAGAAGCACAATTACTTTCACAGCCATTTATGCTCTTTCAAAACGTATATCCTGGGGATGCAGTTTATCCTATCAAAGGAAAATGACACTACAGTATGTCCCAGATGGAAGCAGAGCTAGTTGGTGCATCAATAGCATTAATAATCCTCACACACATTTCTAAAACAGTCATAGTAGGACACCATATTAGCACATGAACATCCAGAAACATGGAAAAAGGAAATCTGTAATCATGCCAGTAATTAAAAGAAACAGAAAAATAAAAAATATACAAAACACAAGTATACAAAATACCTACACAAATCTTCCATTATAATTTAGTTTCACTATGTAAAAAATATTTATCTTCTTGAAAAAATACATTTTTATTTTATTGAGCTAGACTCACTAACTCTAGCCATTATCGATAGATCTCTGCCTATTGTGGGTCTTTACAGCAGCCACCATCATGGTATTTATTAATATTATTAATTAAAAAAAGACACACGATGCTCTCTCAGACTACCACCCACTGTTTTATTTAGCGACTGAAATTGCTCATGAGTGATGATGGAGACTGTTAATTGGCAAAGGCAGTTTATAATGTATTTTACTGATACATCAAAACTAAAAAAATAATGTGAAAAAGATTTACATTATAATATTCACCATTTGCTGACTGATTTGTATCGTAATAGTAGCCACACAATAATAATACGTTTTTGACTGGCCTCTATTAAAACAGAAATCAGTTGGTGCTTAGCAAATAATGAAAATGAAATATTATATTGCAAAACCTTACCATTGTTATTCAGTGCTTCAGGGTAATACTTAGCTTTTTTGGGATCCCAAATGATTCCTTTCTGTCCCCAATCACTGTTGGGTATGGTGACATAATTTTATGGAAATTAAGGACCAACTACAAATTAATTTTAATCCACTATAGCCCTTATTCAATTGAGCTATTGTTGTTTACAGGAGCCCGTAAACTAATTTGGATTCAATTGGCGTCTTTTTGCGAGCCGCGAATGATCTAATCGACCTTACTTACCCATCTAAGCCTTTGATCTTTCAAACCTGTAAGAGTTACAATCAGTACAATAGCAAATCGCTATTCAATTGCTACAATTCCTCAAGCCTGCAAATATTTTCACACCCGTAAATGTCAAATGTAGAAGAAAATCCTACGGGTACCAGATAGGACTCGCAAGGGGGTAAAACACATGTTCGTAGCACTGTAAATGCAAATACAAAATTAATAGTGCACTTTAAAATACAGGGAAAGCGATGATAGACATTAGAATTCATTGCACAACAGTCTCAAGCCGCAATAAAAAAATATATATTTTTTTTATGTGTCATTTCAGTGTTATATCAATCTTGGGAATCAATGAGTTAATACATATCAGGCCACCCACATGGACTAGAACATTTCCTTCATTCATTTTTATTATTTTGTATTTTGCGGTTTTGCGAGTCTGTTCACATATTGGACCCCTAAATGCTAATTGATTGACATGTAACCTCCATGTTTTACTGACGTAATGATGATGGTCTCATTTTCAATTGGCTGTTTCTAAATCAGCAGTTACAGCATTGCTTAATTGATCATGATCACGCTCTGAAATGCTACATACGATTGCATGGTTTATGGTTTCGGCTTTCGGCCTGTAAGTTGCGGGCTTGTTCAATTGTATCGCTCTGTAATTGTAGCAAATTTCAAGAATGCAGACTTACGGACTGTGTAATGTAATCTGTGGGCTTGCAATTGAAGTATCGGCTAATTGCCAGCAGATAACAAGTGAGATTAGGAGTGAATTGCAAAGCAACCCCACATAAACAGGTCTTCTCCCCTGTGACCCAAGCTCCCTATTTTCTTTTCTTTTAACAAATCCAGGCCTGCTCTATCTGCCTGCATATTGAAAATGTAAGAAATTTAAACTATAATGAGCCTGTGCTTAAGTACAACACTCATAACCTCAACTCATTCCCTGACATGATGATAGGCTGTTAGTAGAGGGAGTAAATTATATGCAAAATTGTTTAAATTTTCTTATTTTTTGCATGTATTGCATATTTAACTTCATTTTATTATTAAATAGTGCAGATTAATTGGACATACTGTGGCAGATTACAATGTTCTCCATTTGAGTTTTGTTAGTACACTGGGCTAACTGCTTACTACCACTGTTATTTACACAGGGGTGTATTTCTGCCTAGGCCCATGAGACCCCGGCCTAGAGCAACACATATTCACAGGTCAGCAGGCTGCTTAAAGATGCAGTGCAGTACATTGAGATATGTATCTTTATATATGCACAGAAATGCTTATCTGCAATTATATTTCTTTCAGTAAGTGTACTTAACATTTTCAACATACCATAAAAATACATAAACACACACAAACTCAGCACTACGGAATATGTTGGTGCGTTATAAATGAACTATAATAATAATAAACTTAGTGTCATGTTCAGGTGGGTATCCTGTATGACTTATGATTGTAATGTTTAGTATAAGAATCCCCATAGCATGTTTAGTATCTAAATGCTGCATTTCCCCAGGGAGTTTAATAAAGTGTATTACCGGGTTCTTTGGGGAAAGTTATGGGGTTACTTGATTGTGAAGTTTCCAGCAGATTAATGGTTGTCCCTATACAGGAATGTAGAGGGTAGATGTACAAAATCACCACCCGCCATTTGGCCTCCCCCCTGCCAGAGGAGAGACTTTCATGACATGGACATGTCAATTATCTCTTCCTAGGTAACTGGATATCAAAAGGCCTAACAATTTAGAGAAAGTTGAAAGAGCAAGAGGGGAAATGTGATTAGCAGATGCCCCCTGCTAAGTACATACAGATAGGAAAGGAAATTCCTCATATTGGCCGGGGGTCATTAGAGACTCTTTTTATCCTTGATGGAGGTGGGAAAAATAGAGATTGGGGAGCGGCTAAGAGAATGTTTGCTGTTTGTGACCATGACATAAAGATGAGTTGTTCTTGCTAATAAATAATTGTCAGTCTGGATATATATAATTTACGTGTATTATTCATTCTGGGAGAGGATAACCCTATAAATTGGGGTTATTGATGTTATTGATGTTGCACTCGGTGACTCTGCTGTCCTGGTTCAGGTGGTTCCTTGGTCCTGTGTGGTGATTTAATACTGGTCTGGGTGTAACCCTGCTTTCAGGGTATCTACAATAACCTACTGGGTGGGTCAGAACCAGGTTCTGGACGAGCCCAATTCCCTGGTGCAAGTGGGGGTGGAGATATGCAAATCGGAATGTCCCTGGAATGTTTCAGGGCAGCATAAAACCTAAATGTGCCCATGTGCCACAGGGCAGCCCAATATAATTGCACCTCTCTGACCTTTAATAAGCTGAACAGCTCAACCTCATGTATATATGTTGCTCTTATGAAATATACTTGACAATAGGCAAAACATTTTTAAAAAGTAAAAAGTAAATTCAGCCTTTAATATATTAACCGGTTTATGCAGGTACTGTGCTCAGTGGAATTCATTCTTAACCTGTGAAGAGGACTTTGAACGCAGTTGCCTCTATTGTAGAGAGGCATTCCTTTATGCTAGAGCTTTCAAGTTATTAAATTAAATGGAAACCTTACCTGCATCCAAGGTTAAAAGACTGACGTAGTTTGCAAAAAAACATGCTTGTGAAATATGTAATAATCTAACAGCTTTAGCAGGTGTTTACACTATAACTATAAAAGCAGAAAAATCGAGAAATCATCATTTTTGCAAATTCTGCTACAGTATAGGAGCTGACATGACAGTAATCCTTCTTATCCAGTGGATAAAACAGTGGATACAGAATATGGAATTTTGGATTTACTAGGAGTTTTCTGTAGTTGAGATTATTTTAAATTCATTATCAGTTATCGATCTTCAATAACAGTTAGTTAACATACAGGAATTTGGTAAATCCCTAATATAAACCAGATAAAACCATTTCCTTTTTCACATGTCAATATCCCTTTAAGTGAAGAAATACTCAGATAAGCATATTCACTGCACACAATAAAAAGGAAACAAAATGCATTGTATAGCAGACAGAAAGCTGTCGAGACATCTGGAGGAGCAAAGATCATTGCTTTGTAGGTTTAGAGAATACATTCCTGGATGTCAGGGGATTAATGCCATCCCTAAATGAGTTCTAAATGATTTAGCAGGTATTACGCATCTGTATATTTATAGAACGATTGCTCTAAAAATGGAAACAGCACTCCAAACAATAAAACATGTCACTCCAGAGATGTGCTTTAACTTTCTTGACGTAGATATATTTTACATTAATGACATGGCTTCTGATTTGCCTATTGTGCATAAAATGACACATCAAAACCGTGTACCTTGTCACATTTATATGAAACACAAATTGAAGTAAAACAAACACTGAAGTCATCAGTACAAGTGATGTTAACATTTGCATTTGATTAAGAATGCCCCAAAAATTTTTTATACATAGAGGATTTCTATCTTTATATATGCACAGAAATGCTTATCTGCAATTATATTTCTATCAGTAAGTGTACTTAACACTTTCAACATACCATAAAAATACATAAACACACATAAACTCAGCGCTACGGAATATGTTGGCGCGTTATAAATGAACTATAATAATAATAATAAACTAAGTGTCATGTTCAGGTGGGTATCCTGTATGGCTTATGATTGTAATGTTAAGTATAAGAATCCTCATAGCATGTTTAGTATCAAAATGCTGCATTTTCCCCAGGGAGTTTAATAAGGTGTATTACCGGGTTCTCTGAGGAAAGTTATGGGGTTACTTGATTGTGAGGTAGAAAGTTTCCAGCAGATTAAAGGTTGGCCCTATACAGGAATGTAGAGGGTAGATGTACAAAAATCACCACCCGCCATTTGGCCTCCCCCTTGCCAGAGGAGAGACTTACATGACATGGACATGTCAATTATCTCTTCCAATTATGTCACTCCAGAGATGTGCTTTAACTTTCTTGACGTAGATATATTTCACATTAATGACATGGCTTCTGATTTGCCTATTGTGCATAAAATGACACATCAAAACCGTGTACCTTGTCACATTTATATGAAACACAAATTAAAGTAAAACAAACACTGAAGTCATCAGTACAAGTGATGTTAACATTTGCATTTGATTAAAAATGCCCCCAAAAAAATGTATACACAAAGGATTTCTAAGTTGTATAGAAATGGAAAAAACTGCGTTACAAGGTCACGTATTAATAATGGGAGATTGTATTTATCCAGATGATCAGATTAATGAGTCTGGCGTTATAGCTAAAGGGAACTGGTTTTTGACCTTGTTTAAAGACAATTGTATGAATTAATAGAAGCAAAATATGCTTTTATCTATGTACTGTACAGCTGTCCTAGTATTAAAGGGGCAGTCTCCCATTCACAGTATTGGTGTTTGTCAGTTCTTAGATGAAGCATCTATGACTTGTATTTGTATATGCAAATGAATCTTAGGGTTGGTCCAAAGGGATCTTAAGATGTTGATTGCAAAAGGAGATAACCTGCACTTAACTGTGATGAGTTCATGGGTGTATATAGGTTTGAAGCTGCCCTACCTTTCAGATTTGAGCGCCCCCATGTCCCACTTGCAGCTCCTCCATTCCCCTTCAATATCTCAAATCATAAGTTTATATGTTCTATGTATATATATGGTACCCATACAGACAGAAATATCACTGAATATAAATATTTCTCTACATACTCAAACATATTTTAATGTGAAGAACTGTATATTCAGGCAGCCTGCTGCACCCTGAAAATGTGCTGCCCTAGGCCTGGACCTTGTCGTCCTAGGCAGAAACATACCCCTGGATAAGTCCCAAGTTGGTACATGAACCATATGGGGTTTGCTAGTTCTTCATTCTATTGTTTTGGGTAGGACTAGACTGATGAACAGCTAGACCAAGACTAAGCACCCAAGCACAGTTATGAATTTCTGGATTTCCCTGTTCAATTAGAATGTCTGAGGCAGTTATTTTATCATCTGTGCATAGTAGGGAAATACTGAAATCCAGGACATTATATGACACTCCAGGATTGCCAATGCCAGTTCCTGTACTAGACACACGGCAGCCATGCAGCCTTATTCAATTGCAAGGCCGCAACTCGCGTTATATAGGCCGTATGTCTGCGGGCTTGAACTCTGCTTGAACAATTACGGAGCGATTCAATTGAACAAGCCCACAAGTTCGGGGCTGAAAGTGTAAACCCTAAACCATGTAGCATTTCAGAGCGTGCACATGATCATTTGAGCAAAGCTGTAACTACCCATTTAGAAACTGCCAATAGAAAATTAGACCGCCATCATTACAGCAGTATAAGATGGAGGTGACATGTCAATCAATTAGCGTTTAGAGGTCCGATATGC
The DNA here is from genome assembly GCA_027410445.1 of Discoglossus pictus. Taxonomy (NCBI): domain Eukaryota; kingdom Metazoa; phylum Chordata; class Amphibia; order Anura; family Alytidae; genus Discoglossus; species Discoglossus pictus. Next base: position 64,066,968 of record CM050163.1, on the reverse strand, counting down.
GATCAGACTCGCAAACCCACAAAATACAAAATAATAAAAATGAATGCTAATACTGTTCTAGTCCATATGGGTGGCCTGATATGTATTAACTCATTGAATTCCGAGATCGATATAACCCCGAAATTAAACATAAAAAGAAATGGTTTGCGAGCTTGCAATTAATTCTAGTGTATTTCATCGCTTTCCCCGTCATTTACAGTGTAGTATTGATTTTTTTATTTGCATTTACAGTGCAACAAACATATCTTTAACCCCTTTGCGAGTCCTATCTGGTACCCGTAGGATTTTCTTCTACATTTCCCGTTTATAGGTGTCAAAACCTTTGCGGGCTAGCAAAATTGTAGCAATTGAAAAGCGATTTGCGATTGTAACTCTTGTGGATGTGAAAGATCAATGGCTTAGATGGGGTATAAATTACGTTTGTAACAACCGCAGGGATTTTCAGCCCGTAACCAGTAGACCGCTTGCAGCTCGCAAAAAAACGCCAATTGAATAGCAAATTAGTATACGGCTCCATTACGAGCTCCAGTAACTTACAATTGCTCACTAAAGGAGTCATTCAATTGCGATTCAGCCAATTGAATAGGGCTCTATATAAGCACAGAGCATATTTTTTTTACAGAAGTTTTTAGTTAGTGAAGACCTTGCTTTTGGATAGAAGTTCACTAACTAAAAACTTCTGTAAAAAATATCCTCTGTGCTTATATAGAGCCCTATTTAATTGGCCAAATCGTAATTAAATGAGGCCCTAAGTCCTATGGAAACAGTCAACAGTCCAGGGGCCTCATTCAAATGCAATTCGGCCAATTGAATAGGGCTCTATATAAGCACAGAGCATATTTTTTTTACAGAAGTTTTTAGTTAGTGAAGACCTTGCTTTTGGATAGAAGTTCACTAACTAAAAACTTCTGTAAAAAATATCCTCTGTGCTTATATAGAGCCCTATTTAATTGGCCAAATCGTAATTAAATGAGGCCCTAAGTCCTATGGAAACAGTCAACAGTCCAGGGGCCTCATTCAAATGCAATTCGGCCAATTGAATAGGGCTCTATATAAGCACAGAGCATATTTTTTTTACAGAAGTTTTTAGTTACTGAAGACCTTGTTTTTGGATAGAAGTTCAACTAAAAACTTCTGTAAAAAAAATATGCTCTGTGCTTATATAGAGCCCTATTCAATTGGCCAAATTGCATTTGAATGAGGTCCCAGGTGTATTCAAGTTCTGACTGCATTAGCACATGCAAGTTACTCATTTTTATTAATTCTGATTAATCGACATGTGCTCCAGTAGAAAGATATTTAAATCCGGGACAGCTGGTGCCTTATAGGACTGAGTTACCCATCACTGAACTCCAGGATCTCTCTTCTGTGAATGGTATAGTAGAGCTAAACAAGATTGATCTCTGAGGGTCAAATTCACACTGGACAAATCAGAATATTGATATAAATAATATTAATGACTGAGGTTTTAATGCTTCTAATCATTTGTGATTTAATCAACTCAGCATCCTCTTCCTGCTTATCACCCCACACTGTGAGTGTTAATTAATCCAATCAAATAATTGTTAGGTTCATTGTTTTGAGTAATTTATTTAAAAAGCCTAACTAGCAATTATATGTATGTTTAAGTATATTTTAATTTCTGTAATAATTTCTGTAATAATTATGTATAGGATCTCCCAAAAATATATGGAGATGTAACCGTATAATTCTGTGCAGAATGGCTTTGCTGGGCTACTAATTTGAGAATCAGTAAAAAATACATTATGCAAATTTGAATGATTCATTACTGAAGTTGACTGTAGTAATTATAATGATATGGATATAGTACTGGTCCTGGTTTTATATATAACCAGCACATCTCTAGTGTCAAGTAAAGCCAGGCACCATAGAGATCTGCCCTGAGATCAGGATACTTATGGGAAACAATGTCTGAGAAATTGGATATATTGACATTGTTAATGGAGAATGTGCAAGCTCAGCACATCTATACACATAAGGAAGCCGGGTGATTCAGAGAGAAAAAAGAGAGTGAGCCAATGTGAAAGTAACAGCAAGACTGTGTGAGGGTATGAGGGTATGTCAGGGCTTATACCAATAATGGGCCACTGGGACATATGAGCAACTGGCATGATGTAAGAGCCATTTGAATGCACTGAAAACACAACATGGTAGATTTTATACACTTATTTGTAGACGGATAGAAAATTATAGATGGAGTTACACTACAGCACATTGACATAGGGCATACGATAACCCACAAGAATGGCTAACAGGATGGAGGTCATTGGCTTCAACCAGAACAAAGGTGTTGATAAAATAGAGAGAGGTTTTGTTAAGCCAATGGACATTGTGCAACAGGACATTTTTAGTTAAAAACCAGATTTAAAAAGAAGCCAAACAACTATGTGATAATAAATGATTTTGTATGATCACTATCCTTCAATAAAAGACATTTCTTTGCATGATCAGTCATATTTTCAAAATAAATGCCAACATTTTACAATTTCTGCCAGGGTATACAAACTTTTGACCACAACTGTACATACAGTGCCTTGCAAAAGTATTAGTGTATTCATTTTTCGTGTTTTGTTGCCTCAAAACCTGGAATTAACATAGATTGTTTGAGGATTTGCATCATTTAATTTACAGAACATGACCACAGCTTTGAAGATGTTTTTTTTATTTTTGTTGTGAAGCAAACAACAAATAGGACAAAATAACAGAAAAAGTCATTGTGCATAACTATTCACCCACCTAAAGTCAATACTTTGTAGAGACACCTTATGAGGCAATCACAGGTCCAAGTCGCTTTGGATAAGTCTCTATGAGCTTGCCACATCTTACCTCTGGGATTTTTGCCCATTCCTCCTTGCAAAACTGCTCCAGCTCCTTCAAGTTTGATGGTTTGCGCTTGTAAACAGCAATCTTTAAGTCTGACCACAGATTTTCTATTGGATTGAGGTCTGGGCTTTGACTAGGCCATTCCAACACATTTACATGTTTCCCCTTAAACCTCTCAAGTGTTGCTTTAGCAGTATGTTTGGGGTCATTGTCCTGCTGGAAGGTGAACCTCCGTCCTAGCCTCAAGTCACGCACAGAGTGGTATAGGTTTTGCTCAAGAATATCCCAGTATTTAGCACCATCCATCTTTCCCTCAACTCTGACCAGTTTCCCAGTCTCGGCTGCTGAAAAGCATCCCCACAGCATGATGCTGCCACCACCATGTTTCGCTGTGGGGATGGTGTTCTTTGGGTGATGTGATGTGTTGGGTTTGCCCCAGACATATCTTTTCTTTGATGGGCAAAAAGTTCAATTTTAGTCTCATCAGACCAGAGCACCTTCCTCCATACATTTTGGGAGTCTTCCACATGCCTTTTTGCAAACGCAAAACGTGCCATTTTGTTTTTTGCTGAAAGTAATGGCTTTCTTCTGGCCACTCTGCCATAAAGCCCAACTCTATGGAGCGTACGGCTTATTGACGTCCTATGTACAGATACTCCAGTCTCTGCTGTGGAACTCTGCAGCTCCTCCAGGGTTACCTTAGGTCTCTGTGCTGCCTCTCTGATTAATGCCCTCCTTGCCCGGTCCGTGAGTTTTGGTGGGCGGCCGTCTCTTGGCAGGTTTGCTGTTGTGCCATGTTCTTTCCATGTGGTTATCGTAGATTTTATGGTGCTCCTGGGGATCATCAAATATTTGTATATTTTTTTATAACCTAACCCTGACTTGTACTTCTCAACAACATTGTCCCTTACTTGTTTGGAGAGTTCCTTGGTCTTCATGGCAGTGTTTGGTTAGCGGTGTCTCTTGCTTAGGTGTTGCAGCCTCTGGGGCCTTTCAAAAAAGGTGTGTATATGTAATGACAGATCATGTGACACTTAGATTGCACACAGGTGGACATCATTTCACTAATTATGTGACTTCTGAAGGTAATTGGTTGCATCAGACCTTTTTATGGGCTTCATAACAAAGGGGGTGAATACATACGCACATGCCAATTTTCTGTTTTCAATTTCGAAAAAAATAGTTTTCCGTATATATTTTTCTCATTTCACTTCACCAACTTAGACTATTGAGTTCTGATCCATCACATAACAATTAAGATTAACAAAACATTGAGCTTAAGGCTGTAATATAACAAAATTGGTAAAAAGTCAAGGGGGTGAATACTTTGCAAAGCACTGTATATATACATATATATATATATATATATATATATATATATATATATATATATATATAGTATCTATTTCTGGTATCTCTATCTACCTATTTAATATTAAGTTGAAAAATATAAGTAAAACAGAGAACCATAAATGTGAATGTAAGTAAGGACCAAAAAAGCCCACCCAGTCTCCAAAGTTCATCTACTGAAATTCCTTAATTGTGTTTGATTCTGCCACTTCCACTTCCCACATTACCCACGAATCTTCCAACTTCAGATCATGACATCTTGTTCTTGTATTCTTCTCTTTCTCAAAGACACTTCCCTCCTGAACGTTACTAAACGCTATATTTGAAGGTTTCTATTGCATCACTCTGCACCCTTCTATCCTCAAAGCTATACATACAGTATATGTAACCCATATATGAATTAAATAATACAGATTATATCATTTTTACATCATTTACATGTGAATTAAAATCTCCCTGGGAAGTGAAGATAAGAGGCATGCCAGTATTAAACCAATAGCATGAATGGCTGCTCATTGTAGTGGAATAAACACAGATAACAAGATATAATGACAGATAATTTATTTGAGTAGTGTATGGAACACAAATAAAACAAATAATCAATGTTTCTTTACCAGAAAGGGTCAGTAATGAAAAAGCGATTAAACACCCTACCTAGTATTTGTTCAGATGATGACACAAAGTCATAAGCCTATTTTCTGGCAGGGGATTGATGAGGGACATATATCTTTCTTATCTTTTATGTGCCTGTCAGGAGCTTATTATTACAATTGTTAATGTACAGTCGCTATACATGCATGTCTGCATGTGTTTATATATGTGTATATATATATATATATATATATATATATATATATATCTAACTATATATATATATATATATATATATATATATATATATATATATACTTATGTGAGATACATAGAAATCCGTAATTTTGCAATTTTTACCTGTCAGTCAGTCTTTCAGATCAGTTCACATGGGACAGGGTAAAATATTTTCTAATGATAATAAAATAGCCAACAATTGCCAGGTACCTATGGGGCTTTTAACATAATATGTTCAGTTTAAAGCCATCCAAAGTCTGGGAATGCCTCCAGTGGTCATTAGATCTATTAGTCTAGATACCCCTGAAGATTTATAATACCCAATATTTTGATTTGCCTATGGCTTTAGACTTAATACAACAGATTCAGAGCCTCGGGTGGTAGTTTGCAATTAATGACAACAATCACCTCATTAGAAAGAGATTTCACTTTTCACCTTAGTTAGTGGATCAGAAAGCCTGAATGACAGGTAAATAAAATGCCAAATTCAATATATATTTATTGTAAAAATGAAAATTTACAATAACATGCAACTGATAAAGTACTTGTTACTACTCACAGGTTTATATTATACTGTGTTTGCAACCTTGACTTTGCCAGTTTAAACTACCTTTTTATCTAATCAAAAAATGACAGCAGTAAAAAAATAAATAAAAATAAAACAATGCATTTCTCACATTCCTATTGCTTCCACAATTAGATTACACGAATGTGCTAAACATAGCAGCAGCTTCTGAATGATCAATAACCCTGTATTAGCTAACTGGTTATGTTACTTTCCTATCATTACTTCCTTCCAGGGAGTATTAACTGCCAGGAGGCATAAACATCTCAAAGGATATATGGAAGATAGATTTTTTTGGTATCATAAATACTGAAGAATTATACGTACTATAGAAATTGTTTCATTTTTAAAAGGACATGGAAAGCACATTTTTTTGTTGTTGCCTTCGATAGAGGGGGATTTCCAAATGTTCCACAGTGTGTTTTCCTTTTTAAAATGAAGGTTCCATTGTTGAATAAACTGCTTTGCATGTATAATTGCTCTTGTGGCATGATCCTGCCAGTCAATTAATTGTTATTGGATAATATACAGTTTCATGTCTAATGACTTGACAAATACCAGGAGCCATGGAGCCACGACGCCAAAGATTTTACAGCTGATGCCCTAATTTTCTTGTTATTATACATAATTGTGTATGTATAATCCATAACCTGGCTCCTAAAAACATGTTTGGCTGGTTTCTAAGTTTTAGATACATCTGTCAACCCCTATTCAAGGTACATTTAAAATAATATCCACAGACCTACTATATTTGGAGGGACACAATTATGCAATACTCTCTCTGATTGGCCCTTGTCATGAGTGGTTGTCTTCCCCTATGTATGAAAATAAGTTATTATTTATTATTAGACACTCAAATGTGAAGACAAATGTATATTTGTGTACAGTGGAGACTTCTATCACTCTTTTGCCCACCATAACCTAAATGATGTTGTGGTTAATAGCCTTCCCCCAAATCTAAAGCATAAGTTAGGTACCAGCCCCACACTGATGAAATCCAATTTAAGATCAAAACAGCTGTCTGTGGGTAGGTCTCCTAACTAGTGTATAATCCATCCTATCCTATGCTATGCTTTTAAAGATATTTAACAAAGAGACCATATGCCTAAAAAGAGCCATGTATAAAGTGGTTTTGAAATAAGGGTCAAAAAGCATGGCAGACTCATTTGCATGTCCCTGCCCAGTTTCCCAGAGTGCAGTGCAATAACAGTATTTCTGGGAATTTTAAGCAGGAAATATGTTTTTTAAGTTATTTTTAGACATTCAAATGTGAATACAAACATACTTTTTATCTACTTTATTCTCCACAGTGGATGGTTTCTATCACTCTTTTGCCCTCCATAAACTAAATGATCTTATGTCCCATTGTTAATAGGGTTCAATGGCTACAACTGGAGCAGAGAAATGCATAGAAATGATTAAAACTATAAGGTATGGTTTGAAATACTTAAGATAAACCAGCCTTCTTCTCAAAGCGGGGGGAGGGGAGGGGGGGGGGGGGGAGGCACCAGGGCGTGATTTTGGTCAGTCCCGCCATTCTCCTTGTGTACTTAATCTTGAACTGATACTTATTTTTCATGTACTGATATTGAGAGAAGTAATCCAGTATCTGAACATGTATATTTTAGGATGTTTTGCCTTTTATTTATACTGTGAGTTTCATTGTTCTCTCTTTTTTCCATGATCCTTCTTCAAATAAGGTTCATATAAATATAAAAAAATAATATTCTATGCCCACAGGTACATCTTAGATGCTGTCAGTGATTTTATTCCTGATATCTAATTTGGGAAAAAGTGATAAGTGTTTCATAATCAAGCAGACAATCTATACATAAATAATGTAAGAAACATTATGACCTGGCCAAAGTAACAATTTTATTATTTTTAAAAAGCTGTTTATCAATTCCTTCTATTCTATGCTCAGGTGAGGGATAAAAGGGGCTACTGATATATACCGTATAAACATAATATAATATAAACAGAATATAAACATATTGTAACTCTAAGCAAAAATAAAAAAAGGATGAAAAAATAGTCAAAAAAGTTATTTTAATGTATCGATAACTTGGAGTACATGAATAATTGTGATTAAAGTGCCCAGTGTATGCACTTCTAATGTTAAACCTATTTTTAGTTTAAACATTACAAAATACATGTGCAAACAGCAGCAAAGCAAATCTTTAGCCAGAAAATATAATTTACCTCCCCACCTCTCTCACTGTCCTAATCACTACTGAAGGGAAATTGAAGATTTCAACTGCAATACCCTTATTCCAGCCTGACCAAGACAGCATAATCAGCAGTGCTGAGGTTGAAATGTTTCACAACCTTTCAGTAATGCTCAGGACAACGAGAGAGGTGGGCAGATAAACAGCAGTGGCCATTAAGGAGGTAAACTGTCTTTAAAATTATATTTTTGGCTAAAGTTTTGCTTTGCTGTTTGAGCATGTATTTTTAATGTTAATTAATGGTGAACTAAAAAATAGGTTTAACCCGTAAAGTGCGTACATTTATAGCGTTATTAAATTGCAATTCGGCAAATTGAAAAAGGCTCTATTTAAGCACATAGCATTTTTTTTACAGAAGTTTTTAGTTAGTGAACTTCTATCCAAAAGCAAGGTCTTCACTAACTAAAAACTTCTGTAAACAAAATATGCGATGTACTTATTTAGAGACCTATTCAATTTGGCGAATTGCAATTTGATAAGGCTGTAAGTACTTTGGGAATGCACCATGGACATTGGATTCCTACCTCAAAGACAGGGCCCTCCTTGCTTTGCTATATGTTCATTTGTATTTATCTTTGTTTGAACTTAACTTATATACAGCGCTACGGAATATGTTGGCGCGTTATAAATTAACTATAATAATAATAATACATTGGGTCTTTAAGAACTTTCCACCTATTTTTGATTTTATATACTTTCTCCTTTTACATAATTTAACCACCTCCAACTATACTCTAATTACATATTGCACAAGGACTAGTGAGTTTTGACGCTCTAGCATTACCAGTGAGAATGTACATAACGTGTGCTGACATTTTTCAAAACGCACTTGCATTGACTCATACAAAATAATACGGATTGTATTAGATGGACGATGTCCATTTATGTATTACACTTGTTATGCAGTGGTCAATATTCACTTGGTTAAGCAGATGGCATCATAAGCTATTGATTCATATATAGCAGCAAATGCCAACTCTATTTGCCAATGAATCTGACATATTTATTGACTGTATTTTACAGTGAATTATGTCAACTACTTCAGCTAGACCAGTGGCCTCAGTACAAATAGCATTCTGGGAGTTGGGTGATCAAAAATGAGAGTTTGTCAACGTTTGTCAAAATACTTCACATACCGTATATACTCGAGTATAAGCCGACCCGAGTATAAGCCGAGGCAGCTATTTTACCACAAAATACTGGGTAAAATGAGTGACTCGAGTATAAGCCGAGGGTGGGAAATGTGCAGCCCCCTGTGTCCCTCTTGTGCCCTCTGTGTCCCCCTCTTGTGTCCCCCTCTCTCTCCCATGTCTCTTCTGCCCTCTCCCTCCCCTGTGTCTCTTCTCCCCTCTCCCTTCCCTGTGTCTCTTCTCCCCTCTCCCTTCCCTGTGTCTCTTCCAACCTTTCCCTTCCCTGTTTCTCTTCCCCCTCCCTTATCACCCTTCTCAACCCCACTCCTAATCCTCCCTCCTCATCCTCAACCTCCCTCCTCATCGTCAACCTCCCTCCTCATCCTCCCTCCTCATCCTCAACCTCCCTCCTCATCCTCAACCCCCTCCTCAACCTCCCTCCTCATCCTCAATCCTCAGAAGCAGGTAAGTGAGGGGAGAGGGGGAGGTATTTAGGGGGGTTAGAATGAGGAGGGGGGTTTAGGTTGAGGAGGGGGGTTGAGGAGGGAGAATGAGGAGGGGGGTTTATATTGAGGAAGGGGGGTTTATAATGAGGAGGGGGGGTTGAGGATGAGGAGGGGGGAGGGAAAGAGACAAAGGGGGTTAGAGAGACACAGGGGGGTATAGAGACACGGGGGGTAGAGAAACACAGGGGGGGTAGAGAGACACGGGGGGGTTAGAGAGACACGGGGGGAGAGTGACTCGAGTAATAGCCGAGGGGGCCCTTTTTAGCCTTAAAAAAAGGGCTGAAAAACTCGGCTTATACTCAAGTATATATGGTATATAAATAATTTCTCCACGTGTGCCTGTTTAGTATTTAAAAAACACATTTTTTTATATTTACATCTTGAGACATTGCCAAAGAAAAAATAAGCATAACATCAGAATGTATACAACAGATCAGATTATTTGATCAATGGAATTAATTTGGGGCTCAAGAAACTATTGACAGAACACCCAGACCTCATAATGGTTCCCTCCGACCCATTGACAAGCAGACTTAATGAGATTTTGGGCTGAAAAACCTATCGACGAATACCCAGACCTCAAAATGGTTCCCCCGACCCCTCAACTAGCCGAATTACTGAGATTTTGGGCTCAAAAAACTATTAACAGAACACCCAGACCTCAAAGTGGTTCACATTGATCCCACATTTCACTCACTCCTATTTTTGGATTAAAAAAAATAAACTGATTGACAGAACACCAACACCTCAAAATGGTTCACATTGACACTACAACTAAATCAATTACAGAGATTATGGGCTCAAGAAAGTATTGATAGAACATCTAGACCTCAAAATGGTTCACACTGACCATACAACCAACACCCTCACAATGATTTTAGGCTAAAAAAACTATTGATAGAACACCAAGACCTCAAAATAGTTTACACTAACCCCACAACTAACTCACTCGCTGAGATTTTGGGGTAAAAAAACTATTGACAGAACACCTAGACCTCAAAATAGTTTACACTAACCCCACAACTAACTCACTCGCTGAGATTTTGGGGTCATAAAACTATTGACAGAACACTCAGACCTCATAATGGTTCGCATTGACCCCACAGCTCACTCACCCACTTAGATCACAAAATGGACCTCAGGACCTCAAATTCCAGAATGTCTTGATTTACCCTTAAAACCAATTCCCCACATAGCCACTGGTCATATAAAATGGCAGCAACTGTATCATGGAACAAAGTTTGGGAAAAACTACAAAAGACTATTGCTTCAATGGGCTGCATAAGTATTGTCATTGATTTGTGTTGCCAATTTATTGGTATTATGATTACAAGACATAGGGCCTCATTCAATTGTGATTTGGCCAATTGAATAGGGCTCTATATAAGCACAGAGCATATATTTTAACAGAAGTTTTTAGTTAGTGAACTTCTATCCAAAAGCAAGGTCTTCACTAACTAAAAACTTCTGTAAAAAAATATGCTCTGTGCTTATATAGAGCCCTATTTAATTAGCCAAATCGCAATTGAATGAGGCCCATAGTAACTATGTTTCCATGGCGGAGCTAGTGAATGGAGTGCCCCAGTGCAAACAAATTTACTACGTAGTACAAGTTGAGTGCCTGTAGGGTTCAATTAATAGCCAAAAATATAGTCATATCTCCCATTTATAAAAATAATTGTTTGCTTCTCTTCCCTAATAAATTAAGAGCCTCATTCAATTGCGAGTTGGCCAATTGAATAGGGCTCTATATAAGCACATAACATATTCTATATACAGAACTTTTTAGTTACTGAACTTCTATCCAAAATCAAGGTCTTCACTAAGTAAAAACTTTGGTCAAAAAATATGTTATGTGCTTATATAGAGCCCTATTCAATTGGCAAAATTGCAATTGAATGAGGACCTAAGAGTCTACCTTTACTGCAGGTCGCTGCTGGTAGCAGAGGGGCCCTACTCTATTGTGGGCCCTGATGCTTTGCTGGTGCAGTATCTTTGCCACTGCTATGTTTTTTTACACTAGTATTCGTTTTTAAAGAAAATGGCATGACCTCTGCATCAGTAGCACAGTTAATATTTAATTACAAACTACATATGTTATCAAGAGCTATATCCACAGATGATACACAACATTAGTGGACCAATAAAAATAACAAAGTTCTTCAATACCCATTTATATGGGAGCAGTAAATCGCATCAACAGTATCCGGAATTAGAGAAGGAATTATGCCACATTGTATTAGAGAAACAACTTTGAAATGTGGTTTTCCATTCAGCACTAGACAGACTGCAATGAATAGGGAAAAAGAAAGATTTACAACTTGTTGCTTAACATATGTTACTACATTGATTATAGAAACTTAAACCAAGATTAATAGACTAATAACTCAAGCAACGAGGTTAAATCTATATCATTGGGTAAAGAAGTGCTTATATTATGAGTCCAGTATTTTATCACCATCTAGGAAGTGATCTCTAGCATGCTGGACGTCTTTCTCATACCTGAGGAACAATGACCACTTTATATAATGTGTTTGATTGCACTATTAATATTGCTATATTTGTGCTTTTTTGTTTCTTATATTAAAGCTTAACACAAATATTGTTATCTGCAAAATAGAAAATGCCAACAATCTGATCCAGTTTTTATTATAATATATTTTACAAGCCAATATTTGAATACCATTATTTTTATAGTATTCTGCACAGCACACCAATTAAAAGTTTGTAAAGTTTGGCAAATATTCCAAAAAATAAAAAAAATTCTTATGCCATGTTGGAGCAGGAAGACCAATTTCATTGGTAACCAGAATAATTTAGATTTAACAACATTTTTTTGATAATAATCTTTCCCTTTTATGTAAGGTTAAAATAAAGATATATAGATTGAATTTTAAAAAACACTACTTTATAACTTAATAACATTTTGTTATTTAATGCAAAGTAACATTAAACTATTTTGTGTTGCTTCCCTTTTATGTTTATATATTATTATTTATTAAGTTTATGATCTGTATGAATCAAATATATATATATGAATAGGTACATGGATAGAATTCTCAGCTTGTGTATAACCCAACCTTGTCTTTGCATAAAAGCTGTGTAATACAGCATGCATAAGCTTAAAGGAAGCCATTTTTGAAAATGGCTATGGATTGAAAGAGGCATTTGAGGGCACATTTGCTTGTCCCAGCTTAGCTTCCCAGAATGCATTGTAATAACTGTTTTTCTTGGAATTCTGAGCTGGAAGCAGGTTTTTTAACTTGCAAATATGAACACAGATGTACTATTTATTTACTATATATATACTATACTATATACTATATGTTAGAGAACATTACATTGTGCTTAAATAAATATTGAATACCATTTTTTTAATAAAAACAAAAAATAATAATAATAGGTATGAGATTAATGATCAATGCTTAATTAAAACGCGTATGGAATTACAGTTTAATTTTCACAAATTGACCAGAGCCAACATGGGGACAAAACCAGATGTTCGGTTGGATGTCTTTGGTTTCCTGTTGAGTTACTATATGAATTACTCATTTCTTAATTTATGTTTTATCTTGATTTAATTTCATTTATTACTTAGACTTTTTTCCTTTTGGTTATAAATCAGTTGTGAGAGAATGTTAGATTTATGACTCTTTAATTAATAATCCATAGTATATTTCTGAACCACAGTAAAATTGTCCTAGTTCAATGACAATTTTAAAGCTGCTCGGCTTATTAGGCTTCACTTAACACTTGACAGATCCTAAATTCTATGCTATTTCAATTTAAATAAGTGAGTTCATAAAAATGTAAACTAACTGGCGCATAAGTTACCTGGTACGCCATCGTGTTTACATGTGTGACATAAGCATGTCATACAAATCCCATGCACGTTTGACTTTATCACTTGTGGTTGTAATGGTTGAATATTCAATTTGATGGGATATTTAATACCTGATGATTTATCCCATAGACTTTTATATCATCCCATTATATTTTCTCTTCCATCTGTTGCATCATCTGATGCACAAGATTTAATGTAGACTGTCATGTGTAGAAAGGAGCTTTTCTACTTATTCTGTATTAATGTTTTCTCGGTAAGATATGTCATCACAGAGATAAGTCAAAAATTCCAATGGGACACTAAGACACTTTTGAGTTTATTGAGTAAACACAGGAAAAAAATAAATACAATAAGAAGCTCAAGTTCTTCTGTTATATTGAACTTATTTCACGCTAGAGAATTTTTAATGTTATCATTTTGCTTAGTGACAACAATTTCAGGAGCAAAGGCACTGAAGCGGCCTAGGTAACTACATGCCGTAAATACAACTCAACTGTATAATCTAAGTCCATTATACAGAAAACTGTGTCTCAGTGTTGTTCACAAAGTCATATTAACCAAATTCAATTTTCTGTTGAAGAAATTCAAAATGTTTTTCACTATGTTTTTACAATAAAGGCTCATATCCTGATACATCAAACTGATTCCTTAAAATAAATGGCACACAATTGCTATATTTATCTCAGGCAATTCAAATCCAAGGATTATCAAGGAGGAAAACCAGAGAAAGGAACTTTTCATAGATCCATTGAAGTCAACTTGTTTAAATAAATGCATGAGCAGAAATCACGTCGGCTGAGGTCCTTGATTAAACGAATACTTTTAGAGAATAGTCACCATATGCAAATACCGGTGCTGGATGCATCTACCTAGTAGCGCACACCCCAGTTAGATGAGTGTTCAGAGGATATATCTGCTGAATAGAACTGATGGTGTGAAAACTTCTTCTTACATTACCTACTATACCTTATAAATGGACACTGTCCCTCCAACACTGCCACCCCAACAGGAAGTATATTTCATCTTAAAGAGCATGACTATATATAATACTAGCCTTTTGTCTCTACAGTAAGTCATTGATGAGTTATACAGCATTATTTTTGCACCTAATGTGCAGCTCGGTATGTTAATTTGCTGAATGATAATATTGGGGGTCATTGTATTGGCCACCACAAGATGCAAACTAATTGTGATCCTTTTAACACTTCAAGGCATCTAATTAGTAGAGTTGGGAGCTGCTAATTTGCATAAAAATGCAGAACATACAATACTGAATTGCTTAGGAACTAATAAAAAAGGGCAATACAATGTATAGAGAGTTTTTCATGCTCTAAGAATAACCTAAAAAAGCTTGATAAAGTCTCATTAAAAAAAACATATATATACAGTTAATACACAGTCGAGTCACATTATTATGACATAATATCCCTAATAGCTGCGTGTGCAGAACGGACAGCAGCTAGACGGCATGATAGTGAGTCAATAAGATGCTGGAAGGTTGGCAAGGGTATCTGGAGCCATGTAGACTGCAGTGCATCCAATAACTACTGAAGAGTACATGGTGGAGGATCCATATGGCGAGCATGGTGATCAAGGTGGTCCGACAGGTGCTCAAGTCGGGGGAATTTGGAGGACAAGGAAGTACTTGGAGGCCTTTGTCAAGCTCCTCCAACCACTCCCAGACAATTCTGCCTGTATGACATGTTGCATTGTGCTGCTCGAAGATCCCATCCGCTCCAGGGAAGACAACATTTTATGGCTAAACTTGATCTGCAAGGGTGGATAGATAACCCAGTCGGTTGGGAGTGCCTTCCAGAGACATAAGTGGACCCAGATAATGCCAAAAAAATATTCCCCAGACTATAACGCTGCCGCCACCAGCTTGTGTTCTTCCAACAATGGTTGCAGAGTGTTTGTTCTCAGAGGTTTCATGCCTGACATGCCAACGATCAGTCCATGGAGCAGAAAATGTGACTCATCAGAGAGGGCAAAATTTTGTCAGTAAGAAGAGGCCCAATTTTGGTACTGTCATGCAATTTGAAGCTGTTTCTGCCAATGAACCCTCCTCTGGGTGCAGTGACCAGCGATTTGCTTCGGAGCCCCATACGCAACACAGTCATTTTAGACACACCTCTGATAGCCCCCTGGTTTGTTTGGAATGTGAGTTGCTGAACTGTAGCGTGGCGGTTTCCCCTCACACACCTTCGCAGCTGCGTTCTTCAATAGCACTTGGTGCTCTGCAGTTTTGACGATGTCTATTCACAACGGTGCCGTTTCTCTAGTCACGGTACACTTTAACCACAGCAGCACACAAACAGTTCACAAACTGCATTGTTTCAGTAATACTGGCACCCTTGGCCAGAAAGCTAATGACCATTCCCTTTTCAAAGTAGGATAAATTGCACGTTTTACCCATGACAGCGATAGTTGCTATGTTTGCAAAATGCCTACATGTCACCTTATATACCTACAAAGCCAGTTCATGACACATGCCGTATTTCATTGACTACGCGATGCTGACGTCAAAAGTCCATGTAACTTATAGCTAGTCCTACCTAGTACAGTGACCCTTGAAGGAAATGTCTACTTCAGCCTAGGTAAGTTAAGCAACCTCTCAGTCATTTAGCTCACTTGAACAGAGATATACCTAGAGGTACACTATAGTCCGATACTTTTATTATGGTATTTAAGCTACTAGTACTGATATTTGCGGCAAAATACTTTTTAGTAACAAAAACACCTTTAAATGTATAAGTTATTTATGCAATTGTATGCTGTCCTGGTCATCTTCATTACTGTCTTGTAATATTTCCCCTATCTCTGAGCTTATGTTCCTGTCCAGTAGATGGGAATCTTGAAGGCTCAGATCAGCTCATTGCCACACAGTGAATGGGAATTTGCACACTTGTAAAAGTTGGTGAGGTTGATGAATAAGATAGATAACAGATAGAGGGACGTCTTTAGAAGACAACAATGGAGATAATCCTGTCTACATATAAATACATGTAATAGGTGGTAAAAATAAAAATTATTTTATTTTCTTCATGTTTTAAAAACATTTGCCCATTATTATTTCTGGGAGTTTAAAGCAGTGGTACCCAAACATTTCCTGAAGACCCACCAGGTAGGCCATGATTTATTTTTAACACTGTGTGAATACAGGAGGAGCAATATTAGTGTCCAACAGACTCTCATGGCTTGTCTGGTGGGTCTTGAGAAGAGGTTTGGGAATCGCTGTTTAAAGGACCACTGTAGTGCACTTAAAATTAAAGCTATGATTGGGCATAGACTATTAAAACATTATGCAGTTCAAAATAAATAAAAGGTAACATTCTGTTCTTATTTTTGGATGTGTCAGTTTTCCCTCAAGCAGATCTGCTTATCTCCTCCTTCCTGTGCCTATCAGGGGCGTGGCCAGCTCTGCCTGGAAGCTTGACTAAAAAAAACTCTGACCAGTCAGACTCTGGTTCACACTGAGCATACTCAGTAAAGGGGGAAGGGCTATGATGGTTCATGCACTTTTACTGGCAGGTGCTACTACAGGGAGCTGCAAGCAGGTTACAATACAGCTGTTACTTTGGTGCAGACCATGTGGCAAAGCTAATTATGCGATGGGGCAAAGATGGTTGCATCTGTTTCCAAGCTCCATCATGATCTTGCTCCCAGGCATTCCTGGCCATGCTCCCGTGGAGGTGAACAAAATCAGCTCTGCTTGAACAGAATTTAAGTAAGTAAGAAAAATATAAACTTTTATTTATTTTAAACTGAATACTGTTTTTGATAATTTATGCCCAACAACAAACATATGAGCTTTACTTGTTAGTTTACAGAAACATATGAGACTACAGCATCCCTTGAAAGGGACTTTGCATTTTTTTATAGCCCCCCCAAAGAGATTTCAAGGAAGGTTGCATTGAGTTTTATTCTAGGGAATATTTCCATTCCATGTCTTCATGGCCATTACTAGCTGCTACAAAGGCGTAAATAACCTACCTCATATTTTTTATATATTTTATTATATGATTAAAAATGAATAGAAAATAAAATAATGATATTACATTATCAATAAAGGTCTGCATAGTTAGAACTATGGTATTCCCAGTAGTACCATATGGATGTGAGAGCTGGAACATAAAGAAGTCTGAGCGCTGTAGAATTGACACCTTTGAATTGTGGTGTTGGTGAAAACTGCTTAGAGTCCCTTGGACTGCTAGAAGATGCAATAAATAAGTGCTTAAAGAATTTGGGACAAACTGTTCTTTGGAAGGTAAGATCATGAGGCTGAGGCTCAAATATTTTGAGAAGGCATGATTCAATAGACAAGACCGGGAACGGTTGAAAGCACACGGACAAGGGGGCGGGCAGAGGTGTAGATGGATAGATGAAGTAATTGATGGAGGGACAGTGGCTAACAGATGTGCCTTGCATGTTGTGGTTGTTATGGTCACAGAGTATAGGACATGACAGAATAACAAAATGAATTATTTATCCAGCTGGTATTCACTTATTCTTTACCACCCTTCCTTGGAGAGATAATAAGTGGCCTTAGATAAAGATAAACAGAAGGCGGGTTTATATAGGTAATTTATATAACATATCTAGGCCATGCGCCTTTCTGGACTGTAATTCTCCACCCATCCCCTGACCTGGCTACTCTCTATCCTCATAGAGTGGCCACTGCTCAATAATGTTACCTGCTCTGTAGCAGATTCTTTATGGATAGCAGGTATCATTTTCATGACAATAAAACTTTATGTAGCCGTGTTATTTATAAAGACGCTGGAAACAGCAGAAACAACTTGTAGCACAGGATAAACGAGTGAGGGAATATTATAGGCTATATGTCACATTATTTATCATAATAATGTCTTTAAGTGTGACTACATAACAAAGCAAATCAATGCGGCAGTGATTGCTCCTGGCGGCAGCAAAGAGATCTTAATTAAATTTGCAATCTGTCCTGCATCATGCAAAACAAATGATAAACACACATCATGTTTTTAACAAAAAGTTGGTATTTTAAAAGCAAGGATTTAATTCTTATGAGGTTATAGAAGTGACAATTACTAAATAATACTTCAAATCAAGGAAATAATCGATGTAACTGTTTAATTGAGTTTCCTCATTAATGTCATGTACAAGTCCTAAACCTGTAAAGCATCTATAAGTGATCAATGCCCGAGGTGAAAGATTTTCAATGCAGAGAAAAATTCTATTTGCATAAGGCTAATATGGCAGATGAAACTGGCAATGCTTTCAACGGGACTAATGTTGGTTTAAAAAGACACACCCTCCTGAGAAAGTAGGAGACAGGTCAGAAAAAAATGAACCCTGTAGTAAATAATTATTACATATAATGTTAATGTGAATTGGAATGGGTGTGGTTAGTACTAAATAAATCAATATGAGGTCGCTTTTGTGAAGTGCAAAAAATGAAGAAAGCTCTTGTATATATATAATTAGGACTAGATTATGTTGGTGTATATACGTTCACCAGTATGATTCAGATTTATTATCATTATTATTATTTTACTATTAATTTAGAAAGCACCAGCATTTTCGATAACGCTATTTAGAAGGTTACAATAGCGTGAGAATGGGCATATCTAGGTTATATGCGTCCACAAGGCCAGTCAGATTTGTGCACATCAAATCATAAGTTTATGTATATTTATATGGTTTGTTAGAAAGAGTTAGGTACATGTAACACACAGAAATATCACAATATATATATATATATATATATATATATATATATATATATGTTTCTATATATATATATATATATATATATATATATATATATATATATATATATACCGGTATATATATATAGATATCTGAGCATATACATACATATTTCAATATACTGCACTGCATCTTCAGACAGTCTGCTGCCCCTTAAAAGTGTGGAGCCCTAGGCCTGGGCCTGATGGGCCTAAGCAGAAGCACACCCGTAAGAGTGGGCAGACTACAAAGATAAACAAATTCAAATATAAGAAATACCAATACAATAGGGTAGGAACAAGGGAAAGAAGTGTTGTTAGGCAAAAGGATGCCAGATGCATGATGACAATGATGATGCTGATAAAAGTGGTGATGGCTGTGTGTTATACTCCAGATTGTGTGAGTAATTTGGTAGAGTATGCAGATTGTGCATGATGAGGCTGAAGGTTATAAGCTTCTTTTTGGTGAGTTTTTGATGGTTTAGAGGTTGGAAGGAAGACATGGCACTGCTCGGATCCAAGTGGTGTGCGCTACTAGTGGTTGATCAATAGTTCAGTGATGCTATAGCATCTAGGGAAAGGAGTGTTAATTAGACCATATATACAATAATCAAAAGTCCAAGGAGTTTAAATCATGTGGTGCCATTGCTAGCACAGAAGTATTCACTGCCCTTATACTTTTGGATTTCCACTCCATAAATGAAAAATAACCCTGGACAATGTCATAGTTATATAGAAATGGATATGGAAAAAAACATACACCAATTATGTTAAAACATGAAAAAGCTGAGTTTCTAAAATGTATGTTTATGTATAACACTCAGAAAATCAATAAATAGATAGAAAGGTAAAAAGGCACCAACACAAAAGACCTAAATGCATTGTATTGTATAGTTTATTTTAAAAAAATATTATAATATGTACGTTATATGGATTAATGGGATTAATGGAAATGCCAAAATGCTTCACTGAAAGTAACATACTTTTAAGTATAACATTCATTAACATAATCTTTTTTTTAACCCTATTACTACCTGAACACTACCACTGTACTCCTATACCTATGTTTACCCTACAACTAATTTAGACCTGCTTGCATTAATACTCTAACATGAATTTATATTTACCTATCTTTACAAGTCCATTATATTAAAGCATTTAAAACTTTTGTAAACCAACCACTACTTCAGCTACTTCTCCTTGCCAATGATTACTAAGCATTTCAATGGCTGAGATGTGCATCTATGTATCTATTTCCTGTGGGAGAAGTTGCCATCACATCCTTCAGCTGAGGTATGGAATGAGCACCAAAGGCGCTCATCGCGAGGCTCGCAAGATAGAGGGGGGGATAGGCTACGAATGGCCACCGAGTTACGGACTTTATATATATATATATATATATATATATATATATATATATATATATATAAATATATATAGCACCCTCCACCAGTTTGTTTTTGGTTCCTACGCCCATAATCATCCTCCTAATTCTATCCTGTTTCGGCAAAGCTCTAGGTACCATTTTTTACAATGGCAGCATTGCTTTCCTGTGTGCTATGCACACTCATTGATCTTATAAAGTTAATCACTAATTACATACTATGTACTCATAAGATACACCCAACATGTCCTTTACATTTAGTTTCAGTTTAATATTTAATTATGGCACAGAAAATAGTTATTATATTGAATGACCTAAAACGCTCACATTATTCCAGTTTGGTGTGAAATATTAAACCACTTAAAGTTCACATCATCATTTTATGACTTTCAGTTGCACTTTTTCATATCATGCTCCATCGTTAAGTTCTGTTATAATAAAGCATTTCCTATATTTAACCAGTTTATCCATTATTTTAACTTCACACTAGTTTAACAAATTAAATATTTAGCCCAAATACGTTTGCTTTAACTATATATGCTGCATTCTATAAATTTGTAGGTGTACTGGAAAAAGAATCGGAGGTTTGGCATTAAGTCCCAATGTTATTTTCTGCACAGTGATGAGTACAAGAAGAAGCTTATGGGTACAGTATTCTGTAACCAGAAACATAGAAGGAGCAGAACTGCACTTTATGATCCCCAGAATAACCTGCAACACATTTCAAAATGCAGATGAATTATCTCATTTCTATAATAAAAATATTATTATATGTGTTTTTCCCTATTTGCCATATTCTGTTACTGAAATCTTTTAAAGAGATGTCTGTCCTATTATTTAGTCTTGACAAGCCTGAACACCATAGGATATAGTACTGTGAGGGCAGCTAGGTCATACTGCCTTCATGCACTACAGTACTGCAGCAGTTACAGAGGAAAACAACATCACAAATACTACATGGATATGTTTCAGATTAAGATAAGTATTTCAACTAAAATTATAACAGAGTCTTAATACTTATACTAATATGTTTCACAAACAAATATGTTATTGTGCATTTATTTAATATAGTAATTACAGCTGCCAGTGTTCATTTACACTTTTACACATGTATATTTAGAGTATGTTATTGCTTAGGCCACCATGGGCGTTCAATCATTTAGTTGCCTTTTTCTTTTAAATATTATGCTTTCTTTAAAAATGTTAACATTAACTTATTACCAACTTATTTTATTGTTGGTAAGATTGTTTTGTGTCCTTGAGGAGATGACTCAAATTTTTAATTCTTTATATCTGGAAATCGTATATGATGATCTGTCATTAGATTTTAATTTCTTGC